>BLSH010225996.1:123263-147703 GCA_018402905.1 Glandirana rugosa
TGTTCCGTTATCGCATTAAGGCGAACTATGAAATAAATACATATCATTTAAGTTACTATTTTGTGAGTGTAAAAATCTTTCGTTCATAGCGTTACTAGTGTTACTGAAGAAGGATCCGCATAGACAGACTGCACACGACGCGGTAATTTTCTGTAGGAATTAAAGATAATTCCTTAGATACCTAAAAAATTATCTTTAATAACAACTCACGGATATAAGGGAAACTGGTGATTTACCACGATAATCTGTTATGAGCGTATAAATCAAAGCTCATCTCAACTCGCTTGTGGACCTTCAAGCCCAAGACGACCAGGCAGGCTTGGAGCCCTGTTTCAGGCCCAGGCCCAGTTGTCCGTGCGATCGTTCGGGTTCCGTCCGGACCCGGACCCGGACTTTGTCCCGAGGTTCGGACGGACCAGCAGAACCCGAACTTCCAGGTGTTCGCTCAACTCTACTCGAAACTAAATATGCGAGTATTGTCTAATAGCACCATTTAGTGGTCAAAGGGAATATAGGCACTCAACAATAATTTCTATTAAAAAATCCATAGATTCCTTAATAGAAATTAAGGATGTCTTTTAATGGCGCAGCACACGTCAGACAGATACGCCTAGGAAGAAGTCATTGTGATCATTGCGATACTTGCTTTCTAAAAATGTGAGTGTTTTATCATTGAATTTACTATACATAAATAAAGTATCAAGCGGAATTACGCTATTGCCTTGTGCATATTCTTTATGTTTTCCGGTGAGACCTGTGACAAATATCCATTCTAAGTGAAGGAAGATGCTGGGATCCCCTCTGATCTAATCCAGGGAGTTCTACACATCCCTATAAGCGTTTTTTGGCTATTCCATTAGTTTGGAAGCCAAAACTTTCTGGTAAGAGTTTTGATTATCTGGAGGTGGAGGTTCTCGGTGATCACATTACGGATGAACATCTGATTAACGCTTTCACACTGGGTGCTTTTTCTGAAAGACTGCCTTCTCTTGTGCACCTTCTTTTACCGGATTCCATTGTATTTGAAAAACTGTTGGGACATTTATCAGCTATTAATCTCATGTGAACGAAAGAAGACTCCGGACGACCGCACTCCTTTGCAATAATTTAATGAATCCAAGTCCATGTGTACAGACAGGAGATAAAAGGTGCTAACGCGTTTCACGCCACCCTATGGGCGCTTACTCATAGCTAGTGAAACATGGGTATACATAGAAACATAGAAACATAGAAAAGTGATGGCAGAAAAAGACTGAGTAGTCCATCGAGTCTGCCCCTTTTTATTTATTTATTTATTTATTTATTTATTTTTTAATTTTTTTTTTTTTTTAATTTTTTTTTTTTTTTTTTTTTTTTTTTTTTTTACATACATATATATATGAAAAAGTACTGATGATCACTTCCCATGTTCAACCAATCACTACACAATCAGTTAGCTGTTGCTTGTTAAGTTGTCATTAGTTCCTTCCAATGCTCATAGCTATCAACAGGATTGGTACGACGTGGTGCAATACACTGAAGGATCGCGCGTGAAGCACATGGGGACGGAAAAAGTTAATCTCATGTATTAATTTATTGGGATGATATACTGACAGTAATACATGAAGAGCCGCTGCTTTATATGATTTTAGATACTGAAGCAAAGCATGATCCACTCCCTTTGGAGACTGGGCCGCAGGGCAGTATTCCAACATGATAACAACCCGAAACACACCTCCAAGACGACCACTGTCTTGCTAAAGAAGCTGAGGGTAAAGGTGATGGACTGGCCAAGCATGTCTCCAGACCTAAACCCTATTGAGCATCTGTGGGGCATCCTCAAATGGAAGGTGGAGGAGCGCAAGGTCTCTAACATCCACCAGCTATGTGATGTCGTCATGGAGGAGTGGAAGAGGACTTCAGTGGCAACCTGTGAAGCTCTGGTGAACTCCATGCCCAAGAAGGTTAAGGCAGTGCAGGAAAATAATGTTGGCCACACAAAATATTGACACTTTGGGCCCAATTTGGACATTTTCTCTTAGGGGCGTACTCACTTTTGTTGCCAACGGTTTAGACATTAATGACTGTGTGTTGAGTTATTTTGAGGGGACAGCAAATTTACACTGTTATACAAGCTGTACACTCACTACTTTACATTGTAGCAAAGTGTCATTTCTTCAGTGTTGTCACATGAAAAGATAGAATAAAATATTTACAAAAATGTGAGGGATGTACTCACTTTTGTGAGATACTGTATGAGGTGCTTAATGTGAATGTAAAACACTGCATACATTGTTGATGCTATATAAATAAATAAAAACTCTTTTTATCCAAACGACCATGGTCATCAGGAAAAATAAAAAGAGTGAATCTCCCTTGCAGGGTCACAAACAACTAAATCTGACAGAGGCTCTAACCCTCCAACACTCCATCCAAAACTAGCTTTGGATAAACTTTTAAAATTGAAAAAAAAAAAAGAAAAACTGTTTCCTGTTCCTGTGTAGGCTGCAAAAACAAGGCATTCACCAAGCCAGGCAAATGACGGCACTCTATAGATCTCTTAAACCACCATTCTGCTTTATTTGCCTTTTGGATAAGTAGTGTGGTGTGAGTGTGATACATTTGTTGATGCTGTATGTAGTAATATAACACTTCTGCAATGAACAATTCTGCAATGCTACTGCAATACTAACCACAACATACAAGGCCCTCCACAACATCGCCCCCAGCTACATCACCAAACTCATCTGCAGGTATCGCCCAAATCGTCCCCTCCGCTCCTCCCAGGACCTCCTGCTTTCTAGCTCCCTTATTACCTCCTCCCATGCTCGCCTTCAGGACTTCTCCAGAGCCTCTCCCGTCCTCTGGAACTCTCTGCCCTGGTATGTCCGATCAGCCCCTACCCTGTCCACCTTTAGGAGATCCCTGAAAACTCATTTATTCAGGGAAGCCTACCCCACCTCCACCTAAGAACTGTACCTGAATCACCCCCATCAACCCATCCCCCTGCAGCTACTACCTTTTGTACCATTACCCCCTCCCTTTAGAATGTAAGCTCTACGAGCAGGGCCCTCCTGTCCCTTCTGTATTGAACTGTATTGTAATTGTGATGTCCCCCCTCTACGTTGTAAAGCGTTGCATAAACTGTTGGCACTATATAAATCATGTATAATAATAGCAAGCATATTCAATCTATTTTTTATGTAGCTTTCATAGATGTGTAGTACAAACAGCTCAGAGGTGCATACATATAGGCAGACAAAGGCCATTAACAGGGAAACAAGTTTATATGTTTTTAAACTGATGATTTACATCCATTACAGTATGTACACATACACAAACAATACACCCTTTGTATTTATAAGCAAACATTTATTACATAATTTGATTATGACCTCTCAGGAGCAGGGCCCTTCTAACCCTCTTGTATTGAACTGTGTTGCTACTGTACTGTCTCCCTTTACATTTCAAAGATGAACAGGGGTCCCCCACTCCTGCACAGCCAGGCACACCAAATTTCACAGAGCCAGAGAACAGTTTATGACTTTGTTTTTTTTTTTGTTTTTTTTATTAGGGGTTAATAACTTAGGGATTGGAGGTTATGGGATGCCCTCTTGACTTCAACAAAACTTTGGCAACAACTTTAGGGACATCTTCCTATATACAGTCTATATACAGTCCCCTCAACGTTCCTCTTGCGCGCACTTGCTTGCTGGCTCCAGCTGAATCACTGTGAGTTCATCTGACAAGCTCTCAGTCAGATTTAGCAATAGCCCTTTACAGACAGGAACTTGCAGCCCCTTATTGTTTAGCTAATATTCCACACCGTCCTTCAGACTGACCCTTCCCCAGCCCACCCGGCTGACTCTTACAGAGATCTCCTGGGGAAGGATGAAGACTTCAGCACCCGAGCCCCAGCCCAAGGCAAGACACCCCCCCCCCCCAGGTCCAGGGGGCAACCCTGAGGGGCACCGACCACCTCCTCAAAAAGTATTTCCATCTTCCACCCTACTGCCCCTGCTGGCATGGCCATTTATATTTATGGAGTGATCTCACTCTCCTGCCAGCCTACCTCTGAGGATTATTTCTCCAAAAATATTCAAGGCAGCTCCTTCTAAACTCCTCCCACTAATTCTAGAAGATTCTCCAACCTTCTAGATCAGGGGAAGGCACCAGAGAGCTGCCAAGATGAGTCACCCAGCCCTGCACTTTCACTGATCATGTTAATAAACGATGTATTCTTTCTAAACTACTACACTCAGATAGTGCTGCTGTGCCTCACTGCTTTTTCTCTCTCAGAGTGGCTTCTACTCTGACAGCTGGCTGCTTACACTGAGAATGTAGTTGCAGTATCTTGAAAAAGTATTTATACCCCATGACATTTTCCACATTTTGTCATGTTACAACCAAAAACATTAATGTAGACCAACACAAAGTGGCACATAATTGTGAAGCGGAAGGAAAATGATAAATAGTTTTCAATTTTTTTTACAAATAAATATGTGAAAAGTGTGGTGTGCATTTGTATTCAGCCCCCTTTACTCTGATACCCCTAACTAAAATCTAGTAGAACCAATTGCCTTCAAAAGTCACCTAATTAGTAAATAGAGTCCACCTGTGTGCAATTCAATCTCAGTATAAATACAGCTGTTCTGTGAAGCCCTCAGAGGTTTGTTAGAGAACATTAGTGAACAAACAGCATAAAGAAGGCCAAGGAACACACCTGACAGGTCAAGGCTAAAGTTGTGGAGAAGCTTAAAGCAGGGTTAGATTATAAAAAAATATCCCGAGTTTTGAACATCTCGCGGAGCACTGTTCAATCCATCATCTGAAAATGGAAAGAGTATGGCACAACTGCAAACCTACCAAGACATGACCATCCACCTAAACTGACAGGCCGGGCAAGGAGAGCATTCCATTCATCAGAGAAGCAGTCAAGAGGCCCATGGTAACTCTGGAGGAGCTGCAGAGATCCACAGCTCAGGTGGGAGAATCTGTCCACAGGACAACTATTAGTTGTGCACTCCACAAATCTGGCCTTTTAAGAGTGGCAAAAAGAAAGCCATTGTTGAAAAAAGCCATAAGAAGTCCTGTTTGCAGTTTGTAAGAAGCCATGTGAGGGACACAACAAAGAAGGTGCTCTGGTCAGATGAGACCAACATTGAACTTTTTGGCCTAAAAGCAAAATGCTCTGTGTGGCAGAAAATTAACACTGCACATCACCCTGAACACACCATCCCCACCTTGAAACATGGTGATGGCAGCATCATGTTGTAGGGATGCTTTTCTTCAGCAGGGACAGGGAAGCTGGTTAGAGTTGATGGGAAGATGGATGGAGCCAAATACAGGGAAATCTTAGAAGAAAACCTGTTAGAGTCTGCAAAAGACTTGAAACTGGGGTGGAGGTTCACCTTCCAGAAGGACACAGACCCTAAACATACAGCCAGAGCTACAATGGAATGGTTTATATCAAAGCATATTCATGTGTTAAAATGGCCCAGTCAAAGTCCAGATCTAAATCCAGTTGAGAATCTGTGGCAAGACTTGAAAATTTCTGTTCACAGATGCTCTCCACCCAATCTGACAGAGCTTGAGCTATTTTGCAAAGAAGAATGGGCAAAAATGTCCTCTCTAGATGTGCAAAGCTGGTAGAGACATCCCCAAAGAGACTTGCAGCTGTAATTGCAGCAAAAGGAGGTTCTACAAAGTATTAAATCAGGGGACCTGAATACAAATGCACACCACACTTTTCACATATTTATTTGTTTAAAAAAATTTGAAAATCATTTATCACTTTGTGTCGGTCTATCACATAAAATCCCAATAAAATACATTTACATTTTTGGTTGTAACATGACAAAATGGGGAAAATTTCAAGGGGTATGAATACTTTTTCAAGGCACTGTAGTATGGACTAATTTAAACATTGCATTGATGGACATTTCTGACATGCTTTTTATTTATTCTGTATATTATTGGAACCATAATTTTTTTTATTTCCCCTTGCCGCTCCCCAAGCACCTCTAAACACTCTATTTAGCCCTGAAGTAAACTGATTTTTCCTGCTCTTACTTCTAGCACGCACATGACAAATCAGAAAGGATTCCCAAAGCATGATGGATTAACTGATGAGAAACCATATCAGGATCTTCTGCCTTTTGGTTGGCTTTGTCTAATTGAACTCTCAGACTGAGGTGTCCAATAAGGAAGGGGTCATTTGTGTGTATAAATGTTATCTAGCAATCTACATACAGCAGGTTTTTTAAATATCAAAAATCAAAGAGCCGAAAACTTCAAAAATAATTCAAAATATTAATATGCAATGTTTCCTATATTCACCCAAAATATTACCTTATGTACTGCCATACATTGCATGTTTGCCTTCTGTATAGTTTTATCAGTATTATTTTTTATCTATTCACACATTGTATTATGAATGAATTATTGCTGTGCACTAACATATACAGTGTATATAATTTTTCATTATACCATATACTGCTGCAAGTTACATATTTTGTTTCTGTATAACTTTGCTTGCTTTTCCTTTTTACCAATTGTGTTTACCGTTTTTATATGTCTGTTTTTCACAGATTGGTGGTTGAATTAAAATACATTTTAAATGACACTGGAATGCTATCTTATTTTCACTGTATAAATTATCTTCTCTTTAAATCTGAACTAAACCCACTGAGTTAACTGTTTGACAGTTAAACTGGCCGTGCACCTAAAACTCACTCATAATTTACTAACAGCTAAAGCAAGTTTTAAATTATTTTATTTAAAATTTCACATAGATACAAATATCAACATCATATAACATACAGAGTCCAGAAAAACGTAATTACAAAAATAACAAGCAAAATAAAATACAATTATACAGATAAAGGAAAAACACATACCGTATATATTCGGGTATAAGCCAAGTTTTTCAGCATATTTTTTGTGCTGAAAAAGACCCCCCTCGGCTTATACCCGTGTCAGTGTCTGTGGGTGATCAGTAGATTCACATTAAACAGAGGCGGGCTGCTTCTAAGAGCCGTTCCGTGCTTGTAACTGTGACTAATCACATTGGAATGTAGAGAATGCTGAGAGAGGTGTCAGATTTTCAGCTTGATGTCGGCAGGTGGGCGGGACAAGCTGATGTTAGCTGTTCAGTCCCGCCCACCTCCTGATCTCAGTGAAGAGCTGCAGCTCTCTCTCAGCATTCTCTACATTCCAATGTGATTAGTCACAGTGACAAGCACAGAACGGCTCTTAGAAGCAGCACAGCTCTGTTTAATGTGAAACTACCTTACTCATCCCTTATGTGTTCTGGCTACAGTCTCTGTGTCCTGGCTAAAATCCCTGTGTCCTGGGTAATATCCCTGTGTCCTGGCTAATATCCCTGTGTCCTGGGTAATATCCCTGTGTCCTGGCTAATATCCCTGTGTCCTGGCTAATATCCCTGTGCCCTGGCTAAAATCCCTGTGTTCTGGCTCCCTGTCCCTGTGTTCTGGCTGCTGCATTTCCCACCCTAGGCTTATACGCGGGTCAATAAGTTTTCCCATATTTTTTGGGCAAAAGTAGGGGGTTGGCTTATACACGGGTCGATTTATACACGAGTATATACGGTAATAATTTTTTTCAATAAAAAAGTTTGTATTTAAGGGAAAAACACATAATAATATTTACATAGGATCTGTCTGCCCTTCCCCAAAGCCCAGAAAAACAAACATGATATTTTATTCAAAAGGAAATTAAACATACAACTTATCTGCATAAATCCCACTCCACCTTCCGCCAAAAGACATTTCCACAACATATCCCCCACTGCAGAAAGAAAAAGGCATTATTTACAAGCAGCAGGCCTCCCCAAAGGCAATTTACATAAGACCCACCTTATTTACCATACATAAAATCTACCCCTATCTAATCTGTCCCTCTACCATATCTACACAAACAAAATATATCTACATTCTTTCTGACCCTGTACGATACCGACCTATGCTCACACTGCAGAAAAAGAGCATATCAAAAGGTTATCATTTTATATTAAAAAAAATGATATATTCCACTCTTTCCAGGACTTAAAATGGCAGATTCTCTCAGCATTCTCTCTCTGGTCCCAGCTTTAAATTAACGTAATACCTAGAGCTAAACAACCGTCCACGTAAACAACTTTCTCAAAACACTCCCACATGCATATTTTAGTATACATGCAGCCATACTTTCCTTTCTACTGATTTTCACACACATACCAACATGCTTTATCATAAAAAAGCTTTGATACACACCATACCCTTACCACCATTCACTTTATTCTTCACTACTTTCACTCTTTTTCATTTCTACAGTCTTGATCCCCAGAACAAACCGAAACAAAATTTTATAATCTTCCTCAAAACCCTATCTTGGGCTGGAAAAACATAATAAAAAAAACAAAGTTGGTATTAATACAGATTTTATTATCAACACCTTCCCTTCCATCGAAAGAGTCCTTAAAGGCCACAATTGTGTTTCGTTTTTTACTTTATTCAACACCCCCTCCCAACTTTCCCTTCCACACAATTCACTATGCAATTTCACTCCCAACACATTTATACTCAAGCCTCATACACACGGGACTACGATCGTACGTACGATCATCGCAAATCGTATGTTGGCTGTTGTATGTAGAATACTGACTGCACTACACGACCATACGACCGCAGAAGAAAGTTCAGGTGCATGTAATTAGCATCCAGCCATTCCTGACTTTGGAGCATGCGTGTTTTGCACAATACAACTTTGTTGTACCAACTGCTCTGTACACACGATACAACGGTCGTATGAGAGCTTGTTGGTACGACCAAGTTTTCTAGTTTGCTCATACAACTCCCTTGTACGACCGTCGTATGTTCGACTGTTCAAATCACGCATACGAATGATCGATTTCGCATACAGCGGTCGTGAGTACGACCTGTTGTATACAACCGTCGAACCGTGTGTACGAGGCTTTACTTAGCATGCATTCCATTTGCATCAATCACCATCCCTCATATCCCCAAAATTTACACTAAAACCATCATACAAAAAATATTAAAGCGGCTGTATCCCCTCCAATGTGATTTTTACCTACAGGTAAGCCTTTAATAAGACTTACCTGTAGGTAAAATTAATATCTCCTAAACCTGTACGGTTTAATCAACAGTTTTATTCTTCTTAAACTAGCAACATTTTTACAGATCACTTTCACATCATCCATATATCCAATAACCATCAAACACCTCCCACCACTTCCTGGAACTTCCACCCCATATATTCCTTTATCTTTCATCAACATTCTAAGCAAAGGCTCAATTGCACAGACAAACAAAATAGTAGACGGACATCCTTGCCTCACCCCAGAACCCAAATGCACCTCCTCAGTCTGTTAGCCATTCACTTGCACCCCACTCACAATACCACTATAAAGACATCTTACCCATCCCACCATTCTTTCAGGCATACCCACCCTTTTTAATACTTTAAATATAAAATCATGCAAAACCCTATCAAACGCTTTCTCAAAATACACTGCTAACACTGCCACTACTTGCTTTCTATCCTTACACAACCATAACACATCTCTTACACACACCAAACTTTCAGCAATCATCCTGCCTGGCACTGCACATACTTGCTCATCTTGTCAATCACTTTGCGCAATCAAATGGTAATCACCTTCGCAATCAATTTGTAATCAATAGTGTTGGGCGAACGGTTCGGCCCGAGCATGGGTTTGAGTGTTCTTGTATAGGTAAGGGGCGGAGCCACCTGGTGATGTCATCTGCCCCGTGTGACGTTGCTGACCCAGCATGCACCATCCCAAGGGGGGTGGTGCCACTAGGTGACGTCGCCAGGTGGCCCCGCTCTTACCTATATAACAACTGTCAAATGGCAGATCCTGCAGTAGGTGGCTAGCCTTTTTGGACGGCGGGAGTGGTTTTGTTTTGTATTTTTCGGGTTCGGCAGGTGGTGTGATTGACAATGGATTTACATCAGGGAACACTTTTTTTAAATTTTTTGAAAAAGAAATTGTCAAAAACTGTCTGTGTTTTTATTCCTTTTTGACACTTTTGGTTGAATGAGTAGGGGTACTATGTATCTGATACTCATTCATGGGGGGATGGGATCTGGGGGACCCCCACAACCACCGGCCATGGTGCTTTGGGGTGGGGGGGCAAAGCACCCACCCTCTCATGTTGAGGGCATGTGGCCTGGTATGATTCAGGGGGGACACTCACTCATCCCCCCACTTTCCTGACCTGTCAGGCTGCATGCTCGGATAAGGGGCTGGTATGGATTTTGGGGGGGACCCCACGCCATTTTTTTTTCTTTTACTTTTTGTGTGTGGGTTCCCCTTAAAATCCATACCAGACGGAAGGGTCTGGTATGGTCTTGGGGTGGAACCCACGCCGCTTTTTTATTTTTTTATTTTGGTATGGGACTCCCCCTCAAGATTCATAGCAGATTCAAAGGGCTTGGTATGGATCTGGGGGGACCCCATGCTGTTTTTTTTTTCTCAGTTTTGGCATGGGGTTCCCTTTCAAGATCCTCAGAGCACAAGTTGCATGCTACAAGTCAGATCAGTTAAGCTGATGATACAAACTTTCATTCAAATCAATGGGCTGAAATCATGCACAAGTTGGACCAAAGTAGTGCAGGAAGCTATTTCAAAGTCGGACCAACGCAAGTTAAGACCCTAATACTTCCATACTTCCCTCTTTACTCTCTCATGTCCCCTCACCTCATTCCCATGCTCATCCACAACACTTGTCAGTTCACCCTTACTCCCAAACACCTTTTTAAAAAATAATTTTGTACACTTTTCATCTTTTTCTTTAACCACCACTCTGGCTTGTGAAAAAATAAATTTTCCTCTTTCATCCAAAAACTTTCTCAACTTTTCTTTCACTTACACAATTATCCACATCTCATTATGCACATCCTCCCCCATTCTCTCAACCCCTCCAAATAATACAATCTTTTCTGCCACCATTCCTATTGCCCTCTTGCATTCTTGGCTTTCTCCATCCCCTTCCTCTCAAAAAAAGAATTTAATCTGCATCTTAACCCACTCCCACCACTCAATCACGCTTCCAAAATCATTCTTCCTCCTTTTCCACTTATTACTATCACATAGACCCCATTCACACTGAGGCGCTTTACATGCGCTATTTAGCTAAAAAAAAAAAAAAAAAACTAGCGCCTCTAAAGTGCCTCAAAATTCCCTCCCCATCCACCCCAATGTGAAAGCCGGAGTGCTTTCACACTGGGATGATACGCTTGCAGGATGTTACAAAAAGTCCTGCAAGCAGCATCTTTTGGGCGGTACGGGGAGCGGTGATGCACCGCTCCTCCCCTGCCCATTGAAAACAATGGGCAGCGCTTCCGAAGCGGCTGCAAACCGCCTTGGTAGCGCGGCATGCCGGCACTTGTAACCCCGTTTTAACCCCTTGTGGGGGGTTAAAAGCGCCGCGCACCCACCTGCATAGCGCTAAATCACCACTGAAACTAGCGGGGATTTACCGCTACTGCCCACCCGCCCACCTCAGTGTGAAAGGGGCCTTACTCTTCTTTCACCTTCTCATCTTCCAGCAGCTCAACATTCAACTTCCATACACCCTTGCCATAAGCCCCCGATACTATAATCGTAAAACACTCAATCCGGCCATGATCTGGGAAACGGCGCACACTGGACGGAGAAAATCTAAGTCTGTAGAGAAAAAACAAATCAATCCTTGAACATATATTTCCGTTATCCCCAAAGTATAACCCCCACCCTTCCCTACATCCACACGATCAAAACTATATCCCACAATTTTTTTTCCCTGATATATCAACACCCCCACTACCACCCCTTTTATCCCCCTCCCCCAAAATACAATTGAATTGATTGATTGAATACAATTGAAATATGTCAATGCTCAAAAGTGTGCTTGCCCATGTAACAGCAAAAAACTGCAGTACCCAAAATTGTCCATAGGTGACACTTTAAAGCCTTGAAAGCTCCTCAATGTAGATTTACACTGAATGATGGCCCTGGAAGGAATGCTGTCATGCATGCACGGTAACTAATGAACATGGCACATTTCTTGGTTTTGTATGCATGCACACCTGACGTGTGTGTGTGTGTGTGTGTTGGGGTGGGGGGGGGGGGGGTTAAAAATGTATTTGGGTGTTTTTACATTTATTTTATTCATTTTTTTTTTACTTTTTGATTAATTAAAGTGTAACTAAAAGCAAAACTTTTTTTAGCTTTGGATAGAGTAGAGAGGGATCAGAACACCTGTCAGTTTCATGGCTATGTGTGCCCCCGTTAAGGAGATGCACTCTCTCTATTTGTCCTGCTTACCACTATTATTGAAAGTGAAAGTAAAGGAAAATCCAAAATTTTGGGTTGTCCCCAGAAAAGTAATGTAGGGCGAAATTTTCCAATGGGGACACTAGTTCTGGTGACCTTGGTGACACCCCGGGATTCCCTCACTTTGGAGGGATTTACTCTCACTTTCTGTTTGGCTATGGGATAGGGAGTAAGGGGAAATCTCCCCAATGGGACACAGGGGTTATAACACTCCCTTACTCTATCCAAAATGGAAAAAGTCTTTAGTTACACTTTCACTTTATTTCTATCATGGGAGTGATAAGTTGTGTGGCCCTCTAGAATAAGGTGACCAGATTTTTAAAATGAAATCCGGGGACATATTTTATTTTTGCTAGTAATGGCGGCAATCAGCGACTTATAGCGGGACTGCGATATTGCGGCGGACAAATCGGACACTAAGGCACCCGCAGCCCGATGATCGGATCCGCTTCCCCTCTGTGCCTGCTGCTGGACACTATCAGCTGAGCTCAGCTGCCTTTTTATGCCTGCCACCACCACTGCCCGCCTCACAGCCTCTCTTCGGGCCCCGGCTTTGTGGGAACTTTGTGGGAACTAGTGACACTAATAAAGTGATCATTGCTAAAAATATACACTGTCACTGTATCAATGACACTGGCTGGGAAGGAGTTAACATCTAGGGCAATCAAAGAGTTAAATGTGTTCCTAACAAGTGTTTTCTCACTGTGGGGGAGGTTGCTTTTACTAAGGGAAGGCACAGATCCCTGTCCCAGCAGCCATGTTATGTGACACACTGTGGCAGTGCAATGCCAGCCAGAGCCATGATAGAATGCCTGCTGCCTGTGAGTTATGATACCATCCATTATGCCAGAGAGACAGACACAGTGCAATGTAGTTTATTCACAGACACCCCCAAGCACACCTGTGTTGAAGGCACCCGCAGCCCGATGATCGGATCCGCTTCCCCCCTGTGTCTGCTGCTGGACACTATCAGCTGAGCTCAGCTGCCTTTTTATGCCTGTCACCACCACTGCCCGCCTCACAGCCTCTCTTCGGCCCCGGCTACTACTGGATGGGGAGCGGAACTGAGCAAAGGAAGATTACTCTGCTGGGGGAGGCAAGGAGGCAGGCAGGCAGGTGGCTGGACGGGACTTGAACCAAGGCAGAAGAACGTGCGAGCGGGAATTACACCCCCCAAGCTAGTAGGAGCAGCAGAGCAGGGGGTGTAATTCAGAATTTTTTTTAAATTTTGCACTGACTGTCTTTGAAAATGGCTTGGGCCCCTGTTCAAATCCAATCAGGGGACAAAACCGGGGACAGATTTGGTCTGGGGACAGTGTCCTCAATCCGGGGACTGTCCCCTGAAACCGGGGATGTCTGGTCACCCTACTCTAGAAGTGTCGGGCTGCACTTAAGGCCCTGTTATTTTCAGGTTGACCACCACTGATTAGCAATCTACATTTAAAAATACAAAAAACAGTGCAGCGCTTACATTTTTTTTGCATCAGTTGATCAATAACATTTCAATTAATCAATAGCATTTCAGGAGAAGGAATCACAGTATAAATATAATAAAAACAATGTCCATATAAGCTGATTATACAGAAACCAAAGAAATCCTCCTTTGTGCTTCACAAGAAAAAGACACCGTCAGTGAGGGATGGAGAATATGATGGTGGTCCAAGAAGGAGATCCAAAACCACACCAGGTGCGTGTATAACAAAAGGCTTACCAGAGACACATGACCACTGGATTACAGGTGATCAGACAAAGCACGGTGAATAAGCTCACAGCACTCCAAATAACTCAAAGACAAACTATAGCGCTTCCATAGTGCAGTTACAGTATAAAAAAACACAGTGTATTGATAAAAGATATAAGTTGCACTTACAAGAATCCAAGAAAACCAAACATGTAGAATGATCCAGGCATGTAGCAATCTACATTTGCAGGATATTTGCTTGAGCACTTCTAAAATTCATGACAGAGTCTCTTTAAAAGGCTAAGCTGTCCTGCAAAAGTGTCAGGTACAGGGGTAACATTGCCGGCGGTGTATTTATAGATACTATTTAAAGTGTTATTAAACCCACATAAGTAAAATCAGTCTGTATATGCAGTAAAGCATGCTTGTTATACTCACTGTGGCACCTAAGGGGGTTAATCCTCTGCACTATGTAAAAAGGCTGTTTGATCCTGTCTTCTCTGATCCTCTTCTTCTCCCACTGTTTAGAATCCCTCTCCTGATAGTACAGAGTCTTGGATGCACTCTGCACATGCTCAGTTTGGTGTGTATTGCTAGAGAGTTTTTTTTATTTTTGGGAGAGTGCATGTGATCAGCACAGGGCCAATCAGCACTGTCCAGACAGAGGGTCAGGGGTTATGCAGCCTCATAG
The DNA here is from genome assembly GCA_018402905.1 of Glandirana rugosa. NCBI lineage: Eukaryota > Metazoa > Chordata > Amphibia > Anura > Ranidae > Glandirana > Glandirana rugosa. The sequence continues at coordinate 137,979 of BLSH010225996.1, forward strand.
GACAGTCAGAGTAGAATGAAAACTCCTCCCAAAAGATGAACCAGTGCTCAGCCAGACACTAATAGAAGCCGCAAGATGGCTATACACTGCAGATGAGAAAAGGTATTTAGCTGTTCATTTTCACAAAAAAAATGCATTTCCATGTTCTGTGTACTGTGGGAGACCAGATATAGTGACTGCAGGCTCCTGGGTTTAGTCATACCTCCCAAATTTTTAACTTGAGAATGAGGGACATTTCAGGGAGATGTACCTCGCAGCAGTGGTTGTGGCCAAACATGATAGAGGGAAGGGCTTAAGGGCAGTGGTTAAACAAAACCTGGGCTTCCTTGTACCTATAAAATATGGTTTGATTGCTGTGGCACAAGCTGGAGTCTCCAGTGTGAACAAATCCTTAGGGAGAGAGATTGGAGAGAGGGAAGGATCATTGTTATATGGAAGGAAGGATCATTATGGTATATGGAAGAAAGGAAGGAGGAATCACTATGGTACATGGAAGGCAGGAAGGAAGGATCACTATGGCATATGGAAGGCAGGAAGGATCACTATGGCACATGGAAACAGAAAGGATCGCTATGGCACATGGAAGGCAGGAAGAATCGCTATGGCACATGGAAGGCAGGAAGAATCACTATGGCACATGGAAGGCAGCAAGGGTCACTATGGCACATGGAAGGCAGGAAGGATCACTATGGTACATGGAAGGAAGAAAGAGAGGGAAGCTCCCCAAAGCTGGCTGTTCTCCAGAGTCTCAGGCAGTGACATCATGTGCCCTGCTTCAAAACTCCAACCCGCACAACCCCTTCACAGCCACAGGATTGGCTGCACACTGGGATTTGTGGGTGGACACAAGGAGACATGGGGAGGAGGTGGAGCAAATCTTGCCTCCCCTCCTCTTCCATTCTGTAGAGTGGGAAAGCGACCTGGCAGGTGGGTGAGCGGGCAGGGGAGGTGGGGGGGGGGTTCTGTGCTGGCTGGGCACTGAGCAAGTCTGGGCTCCGCTGCGGGATTAAGCCCCAATTCGCAGGACTTAGGTTTTAATTTGTCTGTCACTTACTTAACATGGCGTATGAATATAAGAATAACCTGGTGACCGATCCTGGGGCCGATCCAGGGCCGATCCTGGGTGGATGCACTTCGCCCAGGCACCGCGAGCTGAGGCGGGGGGGTGCCAAGGCTCAAATGACACTCACATTTAGCAACGCGCTTCCTCCCTGGGCCAGGCAATGCGGCACTTTATTTCTAGCCTGGGGATAGTAGTGAGCCGGGAGGGGGCGGAGGCACGCAACGTCTTAACGTCACATGACGTGCGCAGCCTGCATGGGCCCTTCATTTTAGGGCAAACAGTCCATGGAAGGATCTGCTCTGTTTGCCCTTTCCCCTCCCAAAGCACCAGCAGGAAAGAGGGCCAGTCAGGCTCCAGCAGCCAAGGCCAGGCCCCAGAAGCCAGACCCCAGGACCAGCAGCCAGGCCCCAGAAGCCTGGCCCAAGGAGCAGCAGCCAGTAATCAGGACCAGCAGCCAGCCCCAGGAGGACCAGCAGCCAACCCAAGTACCTATTATTTAAGGTAAGTGAAGTCTTGTAGCTCTGTTCAATAAAGCAGACACTTTTTTACCATGTTCATATATGCATAGGTGTGCGCAGCCTATTGTATTGGGTGTGCACCCCAAAGCTCAAACACACATGCATGTGTGTATATATACTGTATAGGGATGTAGGGCAATGGACAGTGTTGGTAGAGCAGTAGACTAAATCAGTAGGGCAGAGATTGGTGTCAGTAGCTTATTTTTTATATATTTATTTTATTATTACTTTTTTTTACAATTTTATTATTTTTTACAATATTTTTTTAAAGTATTTTTTATTATAGCTTTTTGTACAATTTATGAGCCCCGTTGGGGGGCTTTTGTGAAATATTAGGGGTCTAAACAGATCCCCTAATGTCTCACTTTGGAGACAGAGTAAGGGCATGAGGACAGAGATTCCCCAGTCCCTTTCTCTGCAGCCAAGCAGCAGGGGGAATCTGCTCAGCACAGGGTGATTAGGGTGTGCCCAGGCACACCTGGCATACCCTGTGCGAAACGCCTATGCATATACAGTATGGGTCAATCCATGATAGAATATAACCTCATATAAGAAAAAAAATGTGCGGTATTGGCTACTGATGCACACCATATGTTTACATGTTTATAACTTTATTTAATTGGTATTTGCACTGTTTTGTTATTGTATTTATTATGGAAATCTGTTATCTGCACTTTAGTGATTGTATTTATTGAAACTGTAAAAAGTCCAGAATGAATCTACCTTGCCTATTTTGCACCTGTAGTTACAGATTTTTTGCTACCTTATTTTCTGTTCAAAAGTTTAATATTGTTCAGTTCGTATTTATATTCCAAGATTTGTTTTCTACTACAGGAACTATTTGATTTACATGCACTTTATAGAATGGTCAATAAATCATTTTGATTGACTAAGTTATTGTCAAAGCACTCAGATTACAAAATGTGGTGGGGCTTATAGATGGAGAGATGGAGTCATTGCTAAAGAAACATGTGTAAAGGGGAGGGGTTCATAAGATGACCACGCCCATGTGAGGGCACCAGAAATTTCTGCACCTAGGTGTCTGTGATACCAAGATCAGCCCTGCTGGTGACAAGACTTTTGTGCGATTTCACTGCAGAACAATAATGATAAAGGAAGTGGAAAAATAACAGACCTAATGATGGATCAATGGTTAATAACACTATGTTAGGCTTCATTCACATGGTCGGGTTCCGCCTGTGATCCGCTTGCTCAGCAGGGAATCTCTCCACTGATCCCTGCCGAGCAGGCAGATGACAGGTCCATGTCCACTCCACTTATGCAGAGCAGACACAGCCTGCTGTCCTCTATGGGCGGTTGGATGTAAATGGACCACCTCTCTGTTTATACTCGAATGCCATGCGATCCACCCAGATGGAGGGGAATGGACCACCATCCATTTGTTTTTAGTGGATCGGATTGGATGTAGCTGCTTGTAAATGGACACGTCTGTTTACACTCGCCTCTCTATAGAAGATATGGTTGCCACCTCATCCCTTAAAAACTGAACACATATGAATTACACAGGTTCTGTGGCTGATTAAGGTGCTAATTAAACTCACTCAGTGCCTTATCTCCATTAAATTAGCCTCAGAACCTGTCTAATTCATATGTGTTCGGGTTTGAAGAGATGAGGTGGCAACCCTAATAAAGATAATGGAGGGTCCGTTCGGTTCCGCCTGAAACACAGAGAGGTGGACCTGATGGGAACGTTTGTGTGAAAGGGAACACTGTAAAAGAATAAAAAGAGGGCGCACCAGTCTTGCGCATTACCCAAGTAAATTTATTGATTCCAAAGGAAAAAGTATATACTCACAAACAAAAATGGAAATGAAGACATATCAAAGTCCACAAAGGACCAACAGCGACCAGGTCATCAAGGCTGTGTGCAGCACGCCGGAGAACCCTGTGGAAGACTGACGCGTTTCGAGGGGCGATACCCTCTTCCTCAGAGCCAATCCATATTACTGCATGGCCACATTAATATAGTGAATGAATTACACCACATGCTCTGAAAGCCCCTCCCAAGAAATGGGTGGGGCTAAGGGTAGTATGGAACCAAGCCACACCCTAATACACAATACTACATAAAACCAAAACAATTGATAATGGCAACAGCAGTAATGGTAATAACAATAATAATAATCATCATCATAGTGACAATAATAATAAAAATGAATGTTAAAAATTAATTTAAAAATGAAAATGCTAGCGGTAACACGCCACAGTAACAACATCATTAGAATATGAATTCATAATAGTAATTTCATCAGAATATTAATGATAATAATAATAAAATCATATATTACATCAATCAGTGTATAAATAGTTAAAAAATGTGAGTTGATAAAATGACAATAAATGAGAATGATTGAATGTCTGAAAATGCTTGAAGACAAGGCAGCCCCCCCAATGTAGCACAGGAGGACAGAAGGGGTATACAGTGTGGAACGCACACTGTAATAACGCATTGATCATTACCTGCTTCTGGAACGCACCGAGAAGCGGAAGTCCCTGCTGCTGAAGGAGGAAATGTAGAGGAGCGGTTGGGGCCAGAGCATGTGATGTAATTAATTCACTATATTAATGTGGCCATGCAGAAATATGGATTGGCTCTGAGGAAGAGGCTATCGCCCCTTGAAACGCGTCAGTCTTCCCCAGGGTCCTCCGGCATGCTGGACACAGCTTTGATGACCTGATCCTTTGTGGACTTTGATATGCCTTCATTTCCATTTTTGTTTGTGAGTATAAACTTTTTCCTTTGGATTCAATACATTGACTTGGGTAATGCACAAGACTGGTGCGCCCTCTTTTTATTCTTTTACAGTGTTCCCTTTAGGTGTCCCCTGGCCCTTGTTCCATGCCACTTTCATTGCCATCGCATTACTGGAGTGCAGGAGATTTTGTTTTGATTGTGGTTTGTGTGAAAGGGGCCTAACAAGCCGATTCAGAAAAACAAAAAGTGACGTATTCATACTATAGAGAGGTTTCATCATGTATGCCACAACTTCTGTTATTTCCGGAGCCCAGAGTGAGTCAGTAAAAATGAACACACAGAGATAACACATCTGCTGGGCCCATGCTTCTGCTTTCACTTTGATAAGCTGAATGTACTTGGAATGTATTTACAACAATGGACACACCAACGTAATGTGCTGTCAGAGACGGCTCTTTTGACCAATCAGCCCAGATCAGAACTAAGCTTTTGTGGAGTGTCTATTATCATATGTACATCAGTCCTGCTAAGCTCATTCCCAGTGGTGCAGCAGTTCCCTGTAGGTTGTGGACGTTCATAGCTCCCAACTGTCCCTGATTTGGAACAAAGTCCCTCTGTCCCTCTTTCCTCCTCATTTGATCTATAGAGTTGTATATAAAATGCATTATTTAATTATCAAAAAGTGTATCCCAGTGCTAAACCTTTCATCCAATTTCTAAATTGCTGCATTTGTAAATTCCAAAAGACAGTTTAAAGCAGTGGTTCTCAACTCCGGTCCTCAGGACCCACTAACAGGCCAAATTTTAAGTATAACCTTGGGGAGATGCAGACTAGAATACTGCAATCATTGAGCAGCAAATGATATCACCTGTGATGTATTTCAGATATCCTGCAAACCTGGCCTGTTAGTGGGTCCCGAGGACAGGATTTGAGAACCAATGGTTTAAAGGAATAGTAGTGGTAAAAAAAAAAGCTTTTGAGGGTTTAACCAATCATTTTTTGCATATTAATTCTCCTTGTAAGGGGGCGCATCCTATTAATACATAATTTTGCTTATAAGTGTCCCTGATTCCCATTTCAGAAAGTTGGGAGGTATGGATGTTTATGGTGACAATTGACAGCAAAATTCCTGGTGCCTCTGTGGATGAGGGGAGGCTGGAGAGAGCGCCCTTTCCTTGGGGGAATCTCACTATGTGCATGTGATCACTCTTATATGGAGGGTTGAAATAATTTGGTAAGCCTTGTGTGTGATCAATGCCACCTTAGGGCCAATGAGACCTTACAAGTGTTGATGGTGGAACCCTGAAGAGCTCGTCCTATTTTATCTTGAGGGGCTCTATTTATTCTGTCCTAGTGATTTATGCTTTTGTATACTATCACAATATCACAGTTCATACAAAGCATTTTGCTGTTAACACTAGACATTGAGGCTGGGTTCACACTGCTCTGATCTCAGAGATAGCATATGATTTCGCACCACACTGCAGTGTGAGTCATATGTGATCTATGTGTGATGCAAAATCAACCATAGAGATTGTATGGCTGAATTTGCATCGCAATCGGAGCAAAGGAGCGTTTTTTTTTCGCAGGGTCAGAATCGGATGGCATGGTGGTTCACACCATGCCATCCGATTCCTGTGCGAGTTTGCAGTTCGCAGTGCGATATGCGTACTGATTTGGGGGTGTCATTAACCACTTCAGCCCCGGAAGGATTTCCAGCTTTAGGACCGGAGCCCTTTTTGCGATTCGGCGCTGCGTCGCTTTAACTGACAATTGTGCGGTGGTGCGACGTTGTACCCAAACGAAATTTGTGTCCTTTTTTCCCCACAAATACAGCTTTCTTTTGGTGGTATTTGATCACCTCTGCGTCATTTCTGATCGCCGCTATAAAAAAAAGAAGAGCAACAATTTTGCAAAAAAACCCAAATTTCTTACTTTTTCCTAAAATACAAATCCAAAAAAAAATTATAAAAAAATTTTTTTTCACCTTTTTTGGCCGATTTATATTCTTCCTCATATTTGCGATAAAAAAAATTGCAATCGGCGTTTATTGATTGGTTTGCGCAAAAGTGGTCGCGTTTACGGATGATGAGAATTCATTTTTGGGGTTTTTAATTTTTTTTTATTTTTTACTAATAATGGTGGCGATCTGCGATTTTTTTGCGGTACTGCGATATTTCAGCGGACATGTCGGAACATTTTGACACTTTTTTGGGACCATTGGCATTTATAGAGCGATCAGTGCTATAAAAATGCACTGATTACTGTGTAAATGCCATTGGCAGTGAAGGGGTTAACCTGCAGGGGGCGCTCTAAGGGTTAACTATGTTCCCTGGGCGTGTTCTAACTGTATGGGGACTGCCCTAACAGGGGAAGGGAAGTGGTCACAGCCTTCACGTACAGGAAGGCTGTGATCACAGCCCTTCCCCCTCACACAGAGCGGAGGTCCGTGTTTACATACACGGACCTCCGCTCCTTCGCTCCGGGGGGGCCATCGCGGGTGGCCGGCGGCAATCGAAGCCGCCGCACCCGCTCCCTGGCCCTCCCCGGACACAGTGAGCGCACGGGCGCGCCTCCGGCGGCGCGCGCGCGCTCACTAAACTCGTTCCCGCAGCCGCCGTCGTATGACGGCGATTTGCGGGAATGAGCCACTTTGCCGCCGTCAGATGCCGATCAGCGGTCGGCAAGTGGTTAACATTATATTGACACTCCCCAGAGTTTGCATATAGTAGTGTGAACTGCCGCTTAGAGACATGCGATGCGGGAACCCGCTGTGAATTTGCAGGGTTCCCGCATCGCTGCAGTGTGAACCGAGGCTGAGGGCAAAGTCTACTGCAACATCACCCTGAATGTACTTAATCTCATCTGATCTCAGAAGCTAAGCAGGGTTAGGCCTGGTTAGTACTTGGATGGGAGACATTGGGGGTATGATCTCTGTGATTCACAGCATTATTTTTTCATTACTATTTATGTGTATCATTTTCGTTTTGGGTTTGTGAGCGCCAAACTTGCTATATACCCATATCTAAACTAGATCAATGAACTGCGCTCAGTGCTTTCAATTAAAGCGGAGCTCCAGGTTCCTTCAGAAAAATAAAATAAACGTCAGCAGCTACATAAAATGTAGCTGCTGACTTTTAACCACTTGCTTACTGGGCACTTAAACCCCCCTCCTGCCCAGACCAATTTTTGGCTTTCAGAGCTGTCGCATTTTCAATTACAATTGCGCGGTCGTGTGACGTTGTACCCAAACAAAATTGTTATAATTTTTTTCCCCCGTAAATAGAGCTTTCTTTTGGTGGTATTTGATCACCTCTGCAGTTTTTTATTTTTTTGCACTATAAAGAAACAAAGAGCGACGATTTTGAAAAAAGAACAATATTTTTTACTTTTTGATATCCCAAAAAAATATAAAAAAAAAAATTATTCATCAGTTTTGGCCGATATATATTCTTCTACATATTTTTGGTAAAAACAAAATGTGTATATTGATTGGTTTGCGCAAAAGTTTGCGTCTACAAACTATGGGAATTGATTTATGGCGTTTTTATTTATTTATTTATTTTTTTACTAGTAATGGCGGCGATTTTTATTGGGACTGCGATATTGCAGCGGACATGTCGGACTTTTTTTACACTTTTTTGGGACCACTGACATTTATACAGCGATCAGAAATGTAAATAACCACTGATTATTGTATAAATGTCACTGGCAGGGAAGGGGTTAACACTAAGGGGGCAGTGAAGGGGTTAACTGTGTTCGCTGTATGTGTTCTAACTGTATGGGGGCTGGGCTGGCAGGGACATAGGATGACAGGGATCAGTAGATCTGTTATGTCCCCCCTAACAGGACGGAGTACCACCATATTTACATTGGCAGTTCCCTGTTCTGCTGCTCTATTAGGCGATCGCGGATCTGTAGTGGTTATTATTAGGACACTTACCTGTCCAGGAGACCAGTGGTGTCTTCACCCGAGCCGATTTTTCAATTCGCTATCAGGTGTTCCTGCCACTATCTCCACTAAGGGAAACCGGAATTGAAGCCTTTTTGCTTTACAGCCGGTACCCTACTGTGCATGCACAAAGCGCTCTGGGCAGTGGTGTATTTAGGTTATGTGTTGCCCTAGGCCTGACTAAACGAATGCACCCCCTAATTTAAATAAGCCCACCCCTTCCTGTCAAGGCCACATCCTTTCCTGTTGAAGCCCCGCCCTATAATCTGTAAACCACACCCATTCCTCTTTAGGTGCCACCTTTTTCTCAGCCCTATCAGTGCAGCCTTATCAGTGCCCATCAATACAGTCCCATCAGTGTAGCCTTATCAGTGCCCATCATCAATACAGCCCCATCAGTGCAGCCTTATCAGTTCCCATCATCAGTACAGTCCCATCAGTGCAGCCTTATCAGTTCCCATCATCAGTACAGTCCCATCAGTGCAGCCTTATTAGTGCACAGCAGTGCAGCCTTATCAGTGCCCATTAATGCAGCCTATCAATGCCCATCAGTGCCCATATCAGTGCTGCCTTATCAGTGCAGTGCAGCCTATCAGTGGCCATCAATGCAGCCTCATCAGGGACTACCAGTATAGCCTATTGGTGCAGCTCAACAGTGCTGCCTCATCAGTGGCAATCAGTGCAGCCTCATCAGTTCTAGGCTGGGATCACACTAAAGTGATCTTAGACATCGCATGAGATTCACACCCACACCGCGGTGCCGATCACATGCGATGTCTGTGCGAAGTGAGTTCAGCCATACAGTTCTATGGCTGAACTCGCATTGGATTCACACAGAAAAAGGTGCAGGGACTTTTTTTTCCTGCACTGGAATCAGATCGCATGGGTGTTCTCACCCATGCGATCTGATTCCTGTCCGAATCCACAGTTTGCACTGCGATCTGTGAACCGATCTGGGGGTGTCATTAACATTGTATTGACACCCGCAGCGGTTTGCAGAGGACAGTGTGAACTGCCTGCGGGAGAGATGCGATGTGGAAACCGGCACTGGAATCAGGCTGGTTCCCGCATCGCTACAATGTGAACCCGGGCTCACTGTGTGTAGCACTGGATACCTTCCAGCTGTCGGTATCCCTCCACACACACCGCCGGCAGCTGCTTTAGGTCCCACAGAGTAAAGACTCCCTGCTGCCAGCCCGCTCACCCCGCCAGCCTGGGGACACTGACCGGAGGACATTCCATACCACACACATTAGACAAATTAGGCGGCCATTAATGCGAGGCCTTAGGCGACCACATAATTTGCCTAATTAGCACTTTGCAGTATATGAACTTTTACTGAATGTGCATTGTTTAATGGGTTTGAAATGATTGCAGCATGCATGGAGCACTTTGCACACGCTGAAATCATTGCAAACTCATTAAACAATGCACATTCAGTAAAAGCTCATATACTGCAAAGTTTACAGTACATGA
>BLSH010225996.1:182769-199176 GCA_018402905.1 Glandirana rugosa
TTTTGGGGTCGTTTCGGTTACTAGGTTTATCGATATCACCCCTTTTTTTACGGAATTACTAGGGGGCTCTCAGTTAGCCTAAGAGGGACCTAGTTGAAATGGATTTTTACAGTCATGGGTCATTATAAGACGTGTAATTCGTTTCTTAGGTCTTAATACGGAAGAATGTCTTAGTATTCATATATACAGTGTCACATACATCGATTCAAAGATCAGAACGTAAGGTCTTCCAACTTGTCAAAATAAGTTGATTTTTTGCATATTTTTTTTCACTCCTATTTGACATGTTATTTTTGTTGTATCATTTTCTTATTTTTTTATGTTACTGTATTTTAGGATGGAATCGTAACGTGTGCATGGACACATAGGATAAAATAAAGTGGCGTTTTTGGGCTGTTAAAAAAAACGCCAAAACGACCAAAAACGGTCGTTTTTGAGATACAGTGTGCATGGAGCCTTATAGAAAACAATGCTAAGGTAGGATTTTATGTCATTGTATTTTTTTATTCTTTTACTATGTTGTTTTTATTGTACAGTTTATCCTCACTTTTTTTTATACGTTTTTTAGTTGAATAAAACTGTTCAACCTTCTGGAATGCAAGACTAGAAACTTAGCTACATACACTGTGACATATATACTTATGATTCTGTAAGAAGGCATAATTCTGGATTCTTTGCTTAATGTGCAGAATATTACTGGGTACTGACATTTTTAGGTAAAGTTGATCCAGGGAGAATCCGATTGACTCTCGGGGGATCATTAAGGCATTTTTTTCCCCACTATAGCTATTTGGATCATTGGCTTTGCTGGGGTTTTTCACCTTTCTCTGGATCAACTGTGGGTGAAGGATTGTATATGGGATTGTATGTTTTTTTGTTTTTTTTTGGTTGAACTGGATGGACTTTTTTCAACCTGACTACCTATGTAACTGTAAAATGCAAGTCGTAAAAGAGGTGTATTACATTATGTGTGATCTGATAGTGGTGCCACCTGTTCTCCGCCCAGGAAAGCTATATAGAGTTCGGTGCTTCCTGTATCTCAGCACACATCGGCTTCAACTGTTCACGTTGAAATGGGTTCAAAACTTGGCTTATTGATCCTCTTGGAGGGTCTTCTTTCCTTTTCTATTGTCTGTGCCGGTAAGTCTTATCAGTGGCATGTCATTCTATCTGAAAACTTTTTCCAGCGTAAGCCACATAGTTTCTTAAGTATGAAGCATTGTCAGAAAGGGTGAGGAAGAATAACATAAGCAAGCTGTAAGCTGAAACAAGTCTGAGTAGTTTATTTTAAAGCAGGAATAGGCAATTAGGGGACCTCCAGCTGTTGCAAAACTACAAGTCCCATCATGCCTCTGCTTCTGGATGTCATGCTTGTGGCTGTCAGGGTCTTGCTATGCCTCATGGGACTTGTAGTTCCGCAACATCTGGAGGTCCACTAATTGCATATCCCTGTTTTAAAGGGTTAGTTCACCTATAGACTCCATGCACACTGCACTGCAAAGGAGGCCTAGGAGAAAAGCAGCTGGAAAAATGCAGTAAAAGCTTTGTGTTTGCATGCACATTTATGTGTGTTTGGCATTCAATCATTCTATTGGCAATTAATAAATATAAATAATTAACAATAAATAATTAAAAATTGAAAAATATTAATTTATTCTGGCCATTAGAATGTATTAATGTGTGAACCGTGAAGAAATGCATGAGCTTATGCACATTTGTTTGCATTTGCATGTTTTTTTCAGCCCAAAATGCCTCTTCAGAACGCTCAAGTGATTTTTTTTTTTCTATCTCTAAATGCTTCTGCTTTTAAATGTCTGTAAATGCCTATGTGTGCATGGACACATAGATTAACATGTAAACAATCACCTTGTAAAACCTCCCTTTCCATTTAAAATAGAAATCAAAGGCAACACATTTTTGTCTAGATATAAAAAAAAAATGATAAATTCCTTTGTTTTCCCTTTGTTATATGTGATCACAACCCATTTGTTCTCAGCTGCATAAATGCTGGGAGACAAAAAACAGCAGGACACTGATCTTCCCAGTAAAAGGCTGTGCAGCGGGGACATGCCAGGACTCATTGGAGGAGAGCAGGCTGAGTTCCCAGCACAGCTAGAGAACTGACCATGCTGTGCTCTCCTGATTGGTGTGGTCAGTTTTTAATAGGAAAGCAGAGGGACAGGCAGGAACACCAGGGATTTCACATGAAGGAAGCAATACAAAGAGAACAGGATACTTTCTCATACAAGTATATAGTACAGCAGGCACATATCAGGAATATGAAATGTTTGGGTAACAAACTCTTTAAAATGGAGGGGCATTTAAAGGCAGAAAAAAATTAATGCCTGAAAAACAAGTATTTTTGAGCTGGAATGAGCATGAAGCCTCCCTCCCCACCACCTTTCTCCTCGCTGTACTTGCCCCTGGGGTTGCTGAGTTGTCAGCACCCCCACAGCTGGACCAGCAGTTCTGGGAATCCTAGCTCATCTCCCTTATCTCCGTGCACCATGACACCATTTCAATTTTAAGTGTAATTTGTTCATTTATATCCCCTTTATCTGTGCGCAGTGTTTGGATGAAGGTCTAATCAGGGGCGTAACGATAGGGGTTGTAGGGGCTGCAGTTGCAACCGGGCCCCATGATCCATCGGGCCCGTGTGCCTCCCTTGTACACCTGGATAGGAGGGATGGCGGGGGTGGCATTTAGAGGACCCAATCTCCTCAGTTTTCCTCTATCCAGTTTACTTGTCTTCTGCTGTTCCCAGGGTCCCTGTGTGCTTCCCTGGCAGATGGCAGAAAGGGGGCCAACTGCAGAACTTGTGAAAGGGCACCGCTGCGGGACCATAATAAAGGGACCTGCGATGGGAGTAAAGGGCCCCTGGATCAGTGGGAAGAGGGAGGGCCCTAGCCAGGGGTCAGGGGGCCCTTCATAATTTCTTGCACCGGGGCCCTGAAGGTTCTAGTTACGCCTCTGGGTCTAATGTTTGTTCAAATTTGTTTAAAAAGTCAACAAATTCCAATGGAGTGTACTTACTTTATCACACGAGAGTAGGAAGAAACCTTGTGATCTCTGCTGCATTGCAGCCCATTATTTTTCAGACCTTTCCTCAAGCCCCACCGGGGAGCAGGTGATCTCACATACACAGGGAGAATAATGTATACAGTATATGAAGCTAAACTTTTTTAAAGGGAAGAATTAGAACCTCTGTCAGGTTTAAATTGATGTCTATGTTCCTGGCAGTGAGGATTAAAAATAGTTCATGTTGACTGAGAGAGTTTAGTTGTGCTTTAACCACTTCAGCCCCGGAAGGATTTCCCACTTTTGGACCAGAGCACTTTTTGCGATTCGGCACTGCGTCGCTTTAACTGACAATTGCGCGGTCGTGCGACGTTGTAACCAAACATAATTTGCGTCCTTTTCTTCTCACAAATAGAGCTTTCTTTTGGTGGTATTTGATCCCCTCTGCGTTAATTCTGATCGCCATTATAAACAAAAAAAGAGCGACAAATTTGCAAAAAAAAATAATTTTCTTACATTTTGCTAAATTTGCAAATCGAAAAAAAATATATAAAAAAAACATTTTTTTAATTTCATTTTTTTGGCTGATTTATATTATTCCTCATATTTTTGGTTAAAAAAAATCGCAATCTGCGTTTATTGATTGGTTTGTGCAAAAGTTGCCGCGTTTACAAATGATGAGAATTAATTTCTCAGGTTTTTATTTTATTTTCTTTTACTAGTAATAGCGGTGATCTGCGATTTCTAGCAGTACTGCAATATTGCGGTGGACATGTCGGACCATTTTGACACTTTTTTTGGGACCATTGGCATTTATATATCGATCAGTGCTATTAAAATGCATTGATTACTGTGTAAATGCCATTGGCAGTGAAGGGGTTAACCTGGAGGGGGCGCTCTAAGGGTTAACTGTGTTCCCTCAGTGTGTTCTAACAGTATGGGGGCTGGGCTGGCAGGGGGAGGAGAGTGATCACGGATTCCATATACAGGAAGCCTGTGATCACAGCCCTTCCCCCTCTTTCAGAATGGAGATCCATGTTTACATACATGGACCTCCGTTCTTTCACTGCGGGGGGGGGCATTGCGGGTAGTCGGCGGCGATCGAGTCCGCCCTGGCCCCCCCCGGAACATAGTGAGTGCGCCTTTGGCGGAGCGTGCTCACAATACTCGCCATTGCGGCCGCCGTCAGGTGATGGCGTTTCACGATAGCGAACCACTTTGCCCCCGCCACGCTGCGGCAGGTGGTCGACAAGTGGTTAAAGAATACTATTTTACCAAAAGTATTGGGGCGCCTGCCTTTACACATGCATGAACATTAATGGCATCCCAGTCTTAGTCCGTAGGGTTCAATATTTAGTTGGCTCAACCTTTGCAGATATAACATCTTCAACTCTTCTGGGAAGGCTGTCCACAAGGTTTAGGAGTGTCTATGGGAATGTTTGACCATTCTTCCAGAAGCGTATTTGTGAGGTCAGGCACTGATGTGGATGAGAAAGCCTGGCTCGCAGTCTCCACTTTAATTCATCCCAAAGGTGTTTTATCGGGTTGATGTCAGGACTCTGTGCAGGCCAGTCAAGTTCCTCCACCCCAAAATCGTTTTTATGGACTATGCTTTGTGCACTGGTGGGCAGTCATGTTGGAACAGGAAGGGGTCACCCCCAAACTGTTCCCACAAAGCTGGGAGCATGAAATTGTCCAAAATGTCTTGACGCCTGAAGAGTTCCCTACACTGGAACTAAGGGGCCTGAAAAACAACCCCTCACCATAATCCCCCCTCCACCAAATGATTTGGACCAGCTCTTCTGGAAGAATGGTCAAACATTCCCATAGATAATCATCCTAAACCTTGTGGACAGCCTTCCCAGAAGAGCTGAAGCTGTTATAGCTGCAAAGGGTGGGCCAACTCAATATTGAACCCTACAGACTGGGATGCCATTAAAGTTCATGTTTAGCTATACTTTAACAATAGGTACTTTCTATTTTCACTAACAGTAATGTGCTATAAAGGCATAAAAAGTCATACATTTTCTTAAAGTGGTTGTTAAGCTACTTCTATAAAATCCCCCCATCCCCTCTGTAACATAACAATATGTGTCTTATAAAAAATATGCTGATCTGTACCTATATCAGAGCGTTTCCCGGCGCTTAGGTGACTCCTCAGCTCTCTCCTCTGCCTGGCTAACAGCTCCAGAGGGTGGAGCCGAGCACTCCTGATGATGTGAGCCTACGAGGAGGGGAAGGTAGAGGAGTGAGAGTGCTGAGCAGTCATGTGTTTACCGGGAGCCACTTTGATATACGGTAGAGATTGGCATATTTTTTATATAGCACAATACAGGGGCACTTATTGTTATATTACAGAGGGGATAAGAGGATTTTATATTAGATATGAGAGCAGCAGGAGAGGAGGGGGCGGGCACCGACACGAGCAGACAGGCGGGGGGGGGGGGGGGCGGAGGAGAGACGGGAGAGCCGCGGATGATGGAGGCACAGAAACTGACCACGGTCTCAGGGCTCAGCAGCCATGATATATCGTGGTCAGCTTACAGGAGGGAGAGTATTGCCAGGCAAGATCAGACAGGTTTTTTAGGTGTTACAGAGGGCCAAATGACACAGCACAAGCACTGTGGTGTATAACATCCCTTAAGGGAACGGGAATGGTTTTTGTTTTTCTTTAATACAGAGCTATAGAGAAGCTTTTTTTTTTATTTTTTTATTTATTTTTTTTTTTTTATTATTTAGGCCAATTATACACATAAGTAAATATGTACACAATAAAAAAAACCTCTGATGAAAGTAGAAAAAAAGTGTATTTTTTTAGTCTCATTAGTTTATTTGTCTGTACAGTCCTCCGCTCTTCCAGCTGAGCTAATAAAGGAAACTCTTGTAAGTTTTTGTTTATGGAATACATAAAAATAAAATCATTTTTGCAAGACCAAAAGAAAGAATTGCTTGTTCTAAAACATTACAACTTAGTTGCCTTAAAGTGACATTAAAGGCTAAATTTTTTAAATTAAAATATCAAATATGTTATACTTACTGTACCTGCTCTGGTTAATGGTTTTGCACAGAGCAGCCCCGAGCCTCTTTTTCTCTGGTCCCCCGTTGGTGCTCCTGGCCCCTCCCCCTGCCCCTTGCTATGAGGGCACTTGTGCATGCTTGTTCCTGAGCCAGCTCTGTGTGTCCATAAGACCCACAGAGCATGGCTTGGGCTCGCACCCCCCTCGGCTATGATTTACAGCAGCAGGAGCCAATGGCTTCCACTGCTGTCTCTGAGCCAATGAGGGGGAGAGAGAGGGAGGGATAGAGAGGGGAGGGAGAGAGAGGGGGGAGAGAGAGCGGGGGGGAGAGGTGGGAGAGATTAAGAGAGGGGAAAGAGAGAGATGGGTGGGGAGCGAGGGGGGAGAGAGAGGGGGAGAGAGAGAGGAGAGAGAGGGGGGAGAGAGAGAGAGGAGAGAGAGGGGGGAGAGAGAGAAAGGGGGGGAGAGAGAGGAGAGGGGGGGGGTAGAGGAGAGAGAAAGAGGGGGAGAGAGAGAGAGGAAGAGAAAGGGGGGGAAGAGGGGGAGAGAGAGAGGAAGAGAGAGAGAGAGACTGACTCTGCACTTGTGGACATTGCTGGATTGAGATGGGGCTCAGGTAAGTAGGGAGCGTGCTGGGGGAGAGTCTGGGAAGCTCTGGAGGAAATTGCAAAGCACTACGAACGGAGGCATAAGCATACAATACAGCATATGAGCCCATTGCAAAGTAAGTAAAAGTCACCTACGTCACTTCTTTATATTTGTGAGCTATATCCACACTAAAGCATTGGCCAATTTTGACCAGAATTTATAAATAGAAATGAAAGGCAAAACATTTGTGTATGGATAGAAAAAACATAAATACATTTTTTCTGTTTTTTTTTAATAAGTGATCACATGTCCTCTGTTCTCAGCTGCATAAGAAGCTCAGAGAGCTGAGGGAGGAGATGTGATCATATACCAACAATCCCACCAATGCACCAAAGTAAATGCAGTAAACAATATTATTAACCACTTCAGATCCGCGCTATTGCCGAAGTACGGCTCCAGCGCGGATCTGAAATGCCCGGACGACGTCCTAGGACGTCGTCCACTGTGCGCGCTCCTGGCGCGCCCCCTGGAGGCAGCGGCGGCGCGTGCGCGCCGCACGCTGCGCGAGCGTGCCCGTGGGTCGGGCGGACTCGATGTCCGCCCGAGACCCGGCGATCTCTTTTGGGAGCCTCAGAACGGGGAACCGCCGTTGTAAACACGGCGGTTCCCCGTTCTGTGACAGGGGACAAGCAGATCTACTGATCCCTGTCACTGGGATCAGTGAGATCTGTTATGTCCCGGCCAGCCCTGCCCCCCCCACAGTTAGAACACACCCAGGGAACATTTGTTAACCCCTTCACTGCCCCCTGCTGGTTAACCCCTTCACTGCCAATGACATTTACACAGTAATCAGTGGATATTTAAATTTCTGATCGCTGTATAAATGTCATTGGTCCCAAAAATGTGTAAAAAATGTCCGACATGACTGCTGCAATATCGCAGTTACGATAAAAATCGCAGATCGCCGCCATTACTAGTAAAAAAAAAAATAATAATAATAAAAACGCCATAAATCAATTCCCAGTTTGTAGATGCGATAACTTTTGCGCAAACCAATCAATATACGCCGATTGCGATTTTTTTTTTTTACCAAAAATATGTAGAAGAATATATATCGGCCAAAACTGATGAATATTTTTTTTAATGGATTTGTACTTTAGCAAAAAGTAAAAAATATTGTTCTTTTTTGCAAAATTGTCGCTCATTTTTTATTTATAGCGGCGATCAGAAATGACGCAGAGGTGATCAAATACCACCAAAAGAAAGCTCTATTTGTGGGAAAAAAAGGACGCAAATTTTATTTGGGTACAACGTCGCACGACCGCGCAATTGTCATTCAAAATTCAACAGCGCTGAAAGCCAAAAATTGGTCTGGGCAGGAGGGGGGTTTAAGTGCCCAGTAAGGAAGGGGTTAAACAGTGTTCATTAATAATCTGTTGCCACTTTATTAGCTGCATATAATCAACATCACCAAATATTCTAATAGGTAAAATAGCGGCGCTAGACAACAAAACAGGGCAATAAATGTTTATAGTAATTGATAACCATACACATGCTTAAACTAATAAAACTGAGATGACACCCAGTGTAATGACAGTGATAGTGAATTGAAAAGGTTTGTAACAAAGTCCAGATAAACACAATAGTGTAAATGTTCATAGCAGTTTTTCAGTTTTGTGGGATAGATTGTGTTTTTTCTGCTTGGAGTCGAGGTTCAAATAGAGTAAGGGATTTATCACAAAAGGAATCCATGTAAGCAGGGGGCGTGCTGGGGGAGAGCTGCATGTAGAAGGTTTTTTGCATTGAATACATGATTAAGATAAAGGAAAGTCTTCTGCCTTTACAACCACTTTAAAAGACAAACCTATTGCCAAATAAACATCACCATAGTATAGATACTGCTCTGGTCCGTTGGAGGTGTACAGGGGTGAGAGCTGAACTGGTTAAGCGAGAAGAAACTGGGAAATTTTCAGGAAGAAACAGCACAAATATTATAAGATGCAGAAAAGTTTGACTTCAAGCAAACAAATCTGTTATATTTGGAATGGAATGTTTCCTTTAAAGTTAAAGCAGAACTCCAGTCAAAAATAACAAAATAAGATTTGCTATAATATTCTAATACAATATCACCACCATTCTAGCCCTGGTATCTGATGCGATGGTCTTTGGTGCAGGGTATCCTGGCAATGAAGTATACAGACAAGGATTTTAGATTCCACTAGGAAGGGTTATTGTGAGAAAAAATATTAGGATTATAGTGGGATTATTGTGATAGAGTCACAGGGAAGGTTAGTATTGGGGTTCACGCACACTGAGATTTACAGGCATTTTATATCCCTAGCATATATTTCCAAGTGCTGTCCTGCACCAAGGGAGCCTCAGATGCCACATATAGCCTTCTGTTCAGGTGATTGGCTGGACAGGGCGTACTGTACTCTTGTAAATGCTGATGCTTCTTTGCATTGGTTTACTGCCACTGGTTTACAGGCTTTGTGTCCAAAGTTTTTCCCTGAATGCATGAGTTTTGCATTCGGGAAATAGGTTGGACTTGCACTCACAAGTAACCCAGCACATAGAGTTACTGGGAGGGTTGGAGTTATGATTAGTTTTGAAAGCCCAACATAATTTTCTGTTCAAATCAGCTAAATACATTCCAGGTGCATTAAAAAAAATCTGCTATAGCACCCCCCCCTAGAGTAGTGTGGATTGTTGGATACATTTAGTTAGCTCCTCTGTTATCAGATGAGCAGGGGTTGATTATTCAGGCCTGCTCTGTCTTACAGGCTGCTGCTCTTATTGCTTCCCCCTGTATTCTAAAGGATTCTAGAATTACAGTGGGAGGAAGAACAGAGTAAGCAGCCTGAATATTTTGGGACTCCAGCCAATCCCTGGAGAGGTGTGTCCAGTAGGTGGTGGATAAGCCCATAAATAATCTGTGGCCTGAGACAAGACTTCCTGGGTCCAGTCCTGCTGGAGGTGACCCCTTGTGCAGGGGCTCTGCTCCTGGGGCAGTATTTCTTGAGGTGCCGTCTAGAAGATATTGAGGTCCCAGGTGAAGCTTTAGCTGGGGGGGCCTATTCGCAAAGCATAGTCCTGGAGATCATTTGGGTCTGGAGAAGCTCAGTAGAGAGTACCAGGAGGAAGTTGGGGGGCAGGTGTCCAGCTGTCCTATGATGGTATGAGTCCAAGCTAGAGCTCTCTGATCAGAAATGCTTACACTTCTGGCTAATGGAGAGCTCTAGCTCTGACCCAGCAAAGGGCATGTTGGATCTCCGGAGATCCGGAGGGGACATGCTTTTCTTTTCATGTTCAAGTAGGCTGGATACTTTCATGGTCTTTAACTTGTTCACAATAAGATGTCCTGAGGGAAGTTATGAGGCCCAGTTTTTCCTAATTTGACCCCTTTATGGTCAGTGATGGGGATGTTTTTGTGCTTTGCATTTCCTGGCTCTCTGTGGTATCTTGATGTTGACGACCTCCTAGTGCCATGCTTTTTGTACTTCATTTTCAATTTTATTCTGTTTTTCCCTTCATAGACAGTCATAGACTGAACTACTGCTTTACAACCATCTGGTCCCCAAAAGGGTTAGCCCCACCACAAACCCAAATAATTGGCTCTCTGGATGATGTTCCGATTTTAAAATACATTAACAGTAACCAAAAACTGCAACGTCTCGCTGACTGGCTGGAAAATGTTGATCCTAGACACTGGGACGATCTGGAGGAAATCGCAAAGCACTACGAACGGAGACATCAGCATACAATACAGCGTCTGAGCCCATCGCAAAGTAAGCAAAAGTCACCTACGTCGCTCCTTTATTTTTCTGAGCCATAGCTACATCAATGCATGGGCCAAGACCCAGATTTTCACCAGAATTTATAGCTAATTTTAGCTAACCACCTCAATGTTCGTAGCTGACAATTAAGGCTACCGGTGATGGAATTTCTGCTTAACCTCCCTGGCGGTATGATTATGTCAGATTTTTGCTTCTCAAAGTGGTACATTGTTTCGTATAAAAATTTGGCGTTTTATATTGTAGGCCTGTAATTCTTAGGAATAACTCACTTAAGACAAGAGTCTAGTATGATAAAGTTTGAAATAACGAAATCATAAATTACAATATCTATGAAAAAAAAATATATAATATAATAACTATAAATAATTACCAAAAATAATAATATAATAATAATATTTATTCAATAATAATAAGTCAAAAACAATGAAATTTGCTCAGTGCAGAATTGTCGTTGTCGCCACTTTCAGTGTCTGATGACGAATTTCCCCAAAAATCAGTATCACTCAATTCTGCAAGTGATTCTTATTTACTATCGCTGTTTTCTAGCTGATCAAAAACTGCTTTTGATGTAAAAGGACACTTTTTGGAGGTCATGGACATTCTCAAGTTTCCAGGCAGAAAGAATGGCATATATAATATAAAAGTGCATGCAGGGCACTGGACAAAGCACTAGGGACAAAAGGAATTATGAAATGATTTGATACAGTAATGTAATCCTAAGCCTCGTACACACGGGACGACGATTGTGCGTACGATCGTCACAAATCGTATGTTGCATAATGTAACTTGCATACTGACTGCACTACACGATCGTACGACCACAGAAAGAACGTTCAGGTGCATGTAATTAGCATCCGGCCGTTCCTGACTTCTGAGCATGCGTGTTTTGCACAATGCAACTTGTTGTACCAACTGCTCTGTACACACGATACAGCGGTCGTATGAGCGCTTGTTGGTACGACCAAGTTTTCTAGTCTGCTCATACAACTCCCTTGTACGACTGTCGTATGTTCGACTGTTCTAATCGCGTATACGAACGATCGATATCGTATACAACGGTCGTTAGTACGACCTGTTGTATACGATCGTCGTCCCGTGTGTACGAGGCATTACAGATCACAGTGTACTGTGTGTTCACTGTGTGTTTCACTTTTTAAATTTTGCCACCAGGCTCCGATCCCCATGCAACGCTCACAGAGAACGGAGCTCAGCTCACAGAGGCATCGGGCGGAGGACACAGCCCGCAGACACAGCGGGGGGACATCGCTGGATCCTGGGGATAAGGAGAGTAACGCTGCCTGGATCCAGCGATGTAATCCCAAGTGTGGCTCAGGGTTACCGCCATTTGTAATGGAAATTCACACCGAGCCACACTCGGGAATACCGCCAGGGAGGTTAAAGAGAAACTGCAGTCTGCTCACATGATTTGTAATAAAAACATCTTTGCCAAATATGCTGCAGAAATCTCCCTCCACCAAGTCTGGCTGCAGCCATTTTAACTGCGGGCAGCTGAAGCGGCTGCCTGTTCACTTCCTGGATTTACACAGAGGCACACCTCCAGCTCTCATTGGCCCTCTTATGACTCATTCCCTTCCCTTCCTGGCAAACTCTCACGAGAGTGAGAGTGAGAGCTGTGCATGATGTCATAAGCCTAAACTAATGACCAGACAAGAAACAGGAAGTGGGCTGTATAAGGTATTTACTGGCAGAAAAAAAATGTTTTACTATCCAAAGTTAAAACAACAAGGGCAGAAGAAATAATAGATGGAAAGTTCAAGTTGAAAAATGACTGAAGGTCCGCTTTAAGTATGTGAACCTTCACCTTGAAAAACAAGCCATTCAGTTTAATATAGAAGTGAAAGAAATCTGTCTGTTTCATAATTATCAATCAGCTGTGCATCTGCAGGGCTCTAATGAGGAAAGCTGCTGGGCCTGCATCCCTTTAGAAGTGATTTCCTATTGGGAGTATGACACCAAAAATTACATTTTTGTTGCAGGGGATTCCTGAAATCTGATTTGTATCTCAGTGCAGACTTCTGAGAAAATTGGTGAGACATAGAGTCCGCTGGACCCGCGGCCACACTGCTGCAGAGTGCGGTGGGCATGAGAGCACACTACCGCTGGCGTGCTCCCGCCCGCTTGCCGCGCTCGAGCGAGCTGGCGTTTATAAACGGCGATTCGCGGGACAGCGCCACTCTGCAGCAGTAAATGTATGTGATGCGGTCAGCAAGCAGTTAAAGTATAACTAATGGCAAAACTTTTTCAATTAATTTTGGATAGAGTGAAGAGGGATTAGAACCCCTGTATGTTTTTATTGCTGTCTGTGCCCCTATTAGGGAGATTTATCCTATTTGTCATGTTTACCATTTATCACCGAGAATGAAATAAAAGAAACACCAGCACAATGGTATCTACCCAGAAAGGCACAATGTCTTCCAATGGTGCAGCGGCAGCTCATCCATAAGGGGCACAGGGGCGCCACCCCCCCCATCCATGCATCCGGCCCCCTAATCTACATGCAGGGCCACCGACCCATGGATTCTAATGAGGTTTTTTTTTTCTTTTTGAAGCACATGATTCGAGCCAGAGGCTCTAATAGGTTTTGAAAAAGGGTGGGCTTGGGGCGCAGAGCACACCCACTTGTGTGACAATAGCGAATGAATATTCGTTATTGTCACACTGATTCTCCTCACGGCCAATCAGGAAGCTGGTCCTGAGGCTGAAAGGACAGTCGATCCTATTGGACGCCTAGGAGGAGGAGGGAGAGACACCTAACAGAAGCCACCGTGATGCAGAGGAGACGCAATGGAAGTCGCCACCTGTAGGAGCACTGCCCGCCCACGACCTAGATGGGGTTAGTGCGGGGCTTGATGATGACCGACCGCCTGGCCGACTGATTGACTGTGGGGGGTGGTTTGGAGTGCCGGCAGACCAGGGGGGTGATTGTTTGCCGCCTCCTCAAAAGAAAAAAACCCACCAGCAACCACTGCAATGGGCAGCAGTGTATTTAGGTTTTGTGCTGCCCTAGGCCTGACTAAACTTGTGCACCCCCTAATTTAAAAATGAGCCACCCTTCCTGTCAAGGCCACACCCCTTCCTATTTAGGACCCACCTTGAAATTTTCCAGTAGGGGCACTAGTTCTTAGGACTTTGGGGGGGCAATGGATTCCCTTAATTTGTAGAGATTTCTTCACACTTCCTGTTTGGCTATGGCACAACAACTCATTGGTTGGGGTCCGCCGCCTGGGCCCCTCGGGAGGCCCGGGTCCCCTACATATGTATGGGTTGTCCCCCAGATGGCGGCCCCGTCCAGCTGCTTTATGGGGGTGCCAGACCAATTTGCCTCCCGGCCCAGTCCGCCCCATAAGACTGGCGCTACACTAAGAGCGCAAGCTGGCAGGAACTCTTTTTGTGCTGCCCCCCTGCAAAGTGCCACCCTAGGCCTGGGCCTTGTTGGCCTAGGCCAAGATACAGCGTTGGCAATGGGGACGTTAGTTTTGGTGAACCTGGCGACACCCCTGGATTCCTTCATTTTGGAGGCATTTCCTCTTACTTCCTGTTTTGGCTTTGACAACAAGTCAGCTCCCTTAGCTCTACTCTTATACTGTTATGGTCCCTATAATGTAGGCATTATACCTTCTCACTATTGTCCCCTTGCTATCAAACCAGCAATGTCTAATCAAACATTTGCCCCCTTCCCTTGCCATATCAACACTCCCCTAATAGCGTCTTTAAGAAATACCATATTTCTTGTATGTATGCACCTACTACTTTTCTCATATACTTCTCTGTTTATGGGAAAATTAATTAATATTTTCTCTTCAGATTACACAGATCTGTATGTCTATCAAGTGAAATTCGGTTGCTGGATTTATGAGGATAACTCTACGGGTGGGGAAGAAGAGTTTGGTGCTCATGGTAGAGATTTTATCTTTTTGGACAACGAGAAGAGAAAGTTTATGGCGTCTGTGGACGAGGCAGCGGCTTCAGCATTGGCCAAGGAATGGAACAGAAGACCATACAGTGTCAGAAGACAATTCCATTATAAAGACACGGCGTGTGTTCAGTGGATGCGGGATTATCTAGACATGAAAACTGATGACTTTCCAAAAAATGGTAATTACCAGTTTAAATTCTTTCTTAACAGGGGCTTGTTGCAGGTGGGCAATCATTTATGTTCTGAAGCATTTTTAATTTTTTATTTTTAATTATTAGATACACACAATAGTTTTTCTGTGTTTCTTTACAGGCAAACGCCACCAGTGTGAGCTGGAGGGAATGTATAATGCTTTTGTACATATTTATTATTTTTTATCCTTCTTGTAGATGAATACACTCATGACCAAAAATATGGGCACCTCTGAATTTCGATCAGATAATGCACCACTTCGGCCAGAAAATGGTTGCAATTACAAATGTTTAGGCATTCTCATGTTTATTTCTTTTGTTTGTATTGGTATGACACAAAAAGCAAAGAAACAAAAAGCCAAATCTGACACATTTTATGCAAAACTCCAAAAATGGACTGGACAAAATGATTTTTAATATTTGGTAGCACACCCCTTGGAAAAAAATAACTGAAATCAATCGCTTCCAGTAACCATCAATAAGTTTCTTACTCCTCTCTACTGGAATTTTGGACCACTCTTCTTTCACCAACTGCTCCAGTGCCACCTATCAGTGCACATCAGTGTAGCCTATCAGTGCAACCTATCAGTGGCCATCAGTGCTGTCTCATTAGCACACATCAATGAAGGAGAAATATTACCTGTTTTCAAAATTTTATAACAAACTATGAAACTGTTTTGTTTTTTTGTTTTTTTTTAATCTTGGTCTTTTTTTCATTTTTTTTTTTAACAAAAAATAAAAAAAAAACACCGCAGTGATTAAATACTACCAAAAGAGTGATCTATTTGTGTGAAAAAATGATAAAAATGTAATTTGGGTACAGTGTTACATGACCGTGCAATTGTCATGAAAGCTGAAAATTGGCCTGGGCAGGAGGGGGGGTTTAAGTGCCAGTAAGCAAGTGGTTAAGGTCTCTGGAGATGGACTTGTAACCTTGAGATTGCCCATGCTTTTACACAATTTTTGCTCTCAAATCTTCAGACAATTCTTTGCTGCTCTCTCTCTTCTCCATGCTCCGTATGGCACACAGACACACAACATAGTTACATAGTTAGGTTGAAAAAAGACACAAGTCCATCTAGTTCAACCAAAAAAAAAAATGTATATATAACCAAATAATCCCATATACAATCCTTCACCCACAGTTGATCCAGAGGAAGGCAAAAAACCCCCAGCAAAGCCAATGATACAATTTGCTATAACGGGGAAAAAATTCCTTCCTGATGCCCCCGAGAGGCAATCGGATTCACCCTGGATCAACTTTACCTAAAAATGTTCGTACCCAGTTATATTATTTACATTAAGGAAAGAATCCAGGCCTTTTTTAAAACAATCTACAGTGCTGTCCAAAACCACCTCTGGGGGGAGTCTATTCCACATTTTCACAGCTCTTACTGTGAAGAAACCTTTCCGTATTTGTAGATGATCTTTTTTCCTCTAGACGTAAAGAGTGCCCCCTTGTCCTTTGTGATGACCTTAAAGTAAATAACTCAACACCAAGTTCACTATATGGACCACTAATATATTTGTACATGTTGATCATATCCCCTCTTAACCTCCTCTTCTCAAGAAAATAAATTCAGTTCCTCTAATCTTTCCTCATAGGTAAGCTCTTCCATGCCTTTTATTAGTTTGGTTGCCCTTCTCTGCACTTTCTCCAGTTCCTCGATATCCTTTTTGAGAACTGGTGCCCAAAACTGAACTGCATATTCCAGATGAGGTCTTACTAATGATTTGTACAGGGGGGCAAAATGATGTCTCTATCTCTGGAGTCCACACCTCTCTTAATACAAGAGAGGATTTTGCTTGCTTTGGAAACCGCAGCTTGGCATTGCATGCTATTATTAAGCTTATGATTT
>BLSH010225996.1:207004-219638 GCA_018402905.1 Glandirana rugosa
GACCTCCTCAAGACATGTGTCTACCACATGTCTGGGGGGGAGGGGGTCTATACATTAGAGGACGAACACACTAACCGAGTGACGAATAGGGTCTTCGGACGTGATTCTATGTTCAGTCTGAAACTCGTAGGGGACGTTGTTTTTAAAGTAAAAACCGCTCTTGGAGCAGATTTCCCTACGGTAAAAGGAGTAATCTCGGGACGTCCACGTCGTCAACTAACATCCCAACGGTGTAGTAGGGAAACTAGGTCCTGTGTATAATTAATGAGTCCAAGACACCGACTAATTCCACCATTAATTGGTGAACTGTTGACCCGTACAGTGTTGCATGACTGAGTAATTGTCATTCAAAGTGTGAGAGCGCTGAAAGCTGAAAATTGGTCTGGTTAGGAAGGGGGTTTAAGTGCCCAGTTGTCAAGTGGTTAATTACCACCTTAATCAGCCACAGAACCTGAGTAATTAATATGTGTCCTGGATCAAAGGGATGATGTGGCAACCCTACAATCAACTGCTGCACCTGCAGGGCTCTAATGAGGAAAATGGCATCCCTTTAGACGAGGTTCTCGCCAAAAATGAAATTTTTGTTGCAGGGGATGCTCAAAGTCTGACTTGTATCTTAGTGCAGGCTTCTGGGATAAGCAGTGAGCCAATCACACAAGCAGGAGATTACATATCTGGGGGAGGGGGGGTCTGTACACCATCTGTGTACAGAACTCCTCCAGGTAGCCATATTGCATTTTACAACAAAATTTACAGTGCTGCAGATTGAAAAGGAAAGGTAGCATTCAATTACAACAGGACGTGTTGTCGCAGTTGTATGTGCTATATTATATTTTTTTTATTTACTATTTTTTTCCAATGAAAGTGGAGTTATCCTTTAAGATAATCATCTCTAAGTTTCATTTCTGGCCATTATTAGTATTATTTCATGATTACTGGAAATAATTTTGGTGTATATAGGAGGGGAGTGTTAAAAAGAAAATATGCCCCAGCTGTTGAATACACTAGGTACAGTGCATCCAAACAGTATTCACATCGCTTCACTTTTTCCATTTTGTTATGTTACAGCCTTATTCCAAAATTGATTAAATTTATTATTTTTCTCAAAATTCTACAAACAATACCCCATAATGACGTGAAATTAGTTTGTTTGAAATCTTTGCAAATTTATTAAAAATAAAAAATCCCATGTACAAAAGTTTTCACAGCCTTTGCCATGACACTCAAAATAGAGGTGCATCTTGTTTCCACTGATCATCCTTGAGATGTTTCTACAACTTGATTGGAGTCCACTTGTGGTAAATTCAGTTGATTGGACGTGATTTGTAAAGGCACACACCTGTCTATAGAAGGACCCACAGTTAACAGTGCACAAACCAAGCCATGAAGTCCAAGGAATGGTACAGAAAAAAATCTGCAGCATTGAAGGTCCCCATGAGCACAGTGTCCTCCATTATCCATAAATGGAGGGAGTTTGGAACCCCCAGGACTCTTCCTAGAGCGGGACACATGGCCAAACTGAGTGATTGGGGGAGAAGGGCCTTAGTCAGGGAGGTGACCAAGAACCCGATGGCCACTCTGACAGAGCTTCAGCATTTCTCTGTGGAGAGAGGAGAACCATCTAGAACAGGGATATGCAATTAGCGGACCTCCAGCTGTTGCAAAACTACAAGTCCCATCATGCCTCTGCCTCTGGTGTCATGCTTGTGGCTGTCAGAGTCTTGCTATGCCTCATGGGATTTGCAGTTTTGCAACATCTGGAGGTCCGCTAATTGCATATCCCTGATCTAGAAGATGCACACAATAAAAAGAGGAGGAGAAAGAAGATTCGGGGCTTTAAATGAGATCTGCCACCGGTTTTGATAGTGTATGGAGCTGTGTAGACTATATATGTATGTGATAACAACTTGCCAAGATTGAAGCACATAGAACATAGTCACAGAAAATCATATAAGTGGTCATAAGACATACAAAAGTTTATTATGCGTCAAAAACAGTCTATCATATATGACTAATTCTGCGTAAAAGACAGTCTGTCATATATGACATGGTACAATGATCAAATGATTCTACATCTACTACAATATTCAAAGGGCATGGTACAAAGCAGCCATACAAGAATCAATATAAGTATAAATATGAATACATGAATAACATGGTTCAAAAATGGCTCGTTCAACCTATATATAAAGGATGAGAATATATGACTTGTCTGGGTATCTTGGATCAATGTAAATAGTAAGAGCCCCAATCTTGGAACTCTGTATGGGGGAGCCCTAGGTACCGAACTCAACGCCGCGTTTCGTGGTATTTCAACCACTCATCAGGAGTTTTAAATACCAATGATACTGGAAAAATATATAGATAATAATTAATATATAGGGTCCACTCATGTCCTCTAAAAAATATATATATAGTCTGTGAGAAATTATGTCAAGCATTGCTATAACTCAAAAGCTCCTGCCATGCTTGAATAGCCCGGAATGGAGAGTCAGGGGAGTCCCGGATGTGTGCAGATCGGAGCTGAGGCAGGAGGTCCCCCCCCGAAGGAGCCAAGGGAGGTGGGCAAGAGACAGGCCTGTATGGTAGAGTGGCCAAATGGAAGCCACTCCTCAGTAAAAGGCACACACAGCCCGCCTGGAGTTTCCAAATGGCACCTGGAGGACTCTCAGCCCATGAGAAACAAAATTTTCTGGTCTGATGAAACAAAGATTGAACTTTTTGGCCTGAATAGTAAGCGTCATGTCTGGAGGAAACCAGGCACCGCTCATCACCTGGCCAATACTGTCCCTACAGTGAAGTATGGTGGTGGCAGCATCATGCTGTGGGGATGTATTACAGCGGCAGGAACTGGGAGACTAGTCAGGATCGAGGGAAAGATGAATGCAGCAATGTCAGAGACATCCTTGTCCATCCTTTATTATAGCAGAAAGTAAAAAATATTGTTTTTTTTTTTCAAAATTGGCGGTCTTTTAAAAAAAAATAAATAAAAAAACCCACAGAAGTGATCAAATACCACCAAAAGAGAGCTCTATTTGCGTGGAAAAAAAGAACGTCAACTTTGTTTGGGTACAACCGCACAATTGTCAGTTAAAACGACGCAGTGCCGTATGACAAAAAATGGCCTGGTCATTAAGGGGGTAAATCCTTCCGGGGCTGAAGTGGTTAACCACTTCCTTACTGGGCACTTAAACCCCCCTCCTGCCCGGACCAATTTTCAGTTTGCAGTGCTGTCACTCTTTGAATGACAATTGCACAGTCGTGCGACGTTGTGCCCAAAGCGTCCTTTTTTTTCCCACAAATAGAGCTTTCTTTTGGTGGTATTTGCTCCCCTCTGCGGTTTTTATTTTTTGCGCTATAAACGAATAAAGAGCGACGATTTTGAAAAAAGAACAATATTTTTTACTTTTTGCTATAGTAAATATCCAAAAATTAAAAAACAAATTTATTCATCAGTGTAGACCGATATGTATTCTTCTACATGTTTTTGGTAAAAAAAAAAAATCGCAATCGGCGTATATTGATTGGGTTGCACAAAAGTTATAGCGACTACAAACTATGGACATTGGTTTATGGCCTTTTTATTTTTTTACTGGTAATGGCGGCAATCTGCAATTTTTTATCGGGACTGCGATATTACGGTGGACATGTCGGACGTTTTTGACACTTTTTGGGGACCAATGACATTTATACAGCGATCAGATCTAAAAATAGACACTGATTACTGTATAAATGTCATTGGCAGGGAAGGGGTTAAATGTGTTCCCTGGGTGTGTTCTAACTTTGGGGGGGGGGGGCGGGTTGGCAGGGGCATGACAGATCTAACTGATCCCAGTGACCGGGATCAGTAGATCTGGCATGCCCCCCTCACAGAACGGAGAACCGCTGTGTTTACAACGGCGGTTCCCCGTTCCTCCTCTCTATGAGGGGATGGCAGGTCTCCGGCGGACATCGGGTCCGCCGACCTGCAGGCATGCTCACGCGGCGTGGCGGGAGCGTGCCCAGCGCGAGCTGAAGGGGAGGCCATCTATTGACGGCCTCCCAGCATTTTAGAGCCATACTGTAGCCGTCATTTGGCTATGGCACGGACGGGAAGAGGTTAAATACATTAAATTAGTCTTAGAATTGATCCAAAATGGTCATGGTATTCAGGGAGCGTCCCAACATTTTAATCTGTGTGCCCAGAGGTGCCCCTGGTCTATTAGGTACCTAGAAACATCCCAAGGGGCCGTTTACACTGGAATGTGGTGCAAGAAAGTTGCATTCCCTGTGCATTTCCTGCACCGCACGTGAAAGCGCTGTGCACGTGTGCCAATTGTTAATGGCACCCGAAATGCATCTCGCACATGCAGCACATTTGCGTCCACCAAACCGCCTGCTATCTCAGTACCGGGCAGTTTGGTGCTGCTTGATCTGAAAAAGTAATGCTTGCACTCATTTTTCCACATTATGGTATGATTGGCAGCCTGGAGACCACATTGCACAGCAAAACGCACATTCCAATGTGAACTAGAGCAAATTATTCAGAACTTGAATATTTTTTTACTTTGTGATATTTAATTGCCTGTTATACTGCATGTTGCTATTTTATAACAGTACATGCCATGTTTTCTTTGTGATTTATTGTGCCTAGATGCTGAACATATCTCATCTACAGAGAGGAGAAGATCTCATAGCTGGATGCTCCTTTTGCCCATCGCTGCTGTTTTTTTGTTGCCATACTTCATTTTTGTATATATAAAGAAATCCGTATATAAAGAGAAATCAGGTGGGTATAGACAATCTTCCCATGGTCCATTGTCTATCTGTATAGTACTATTAAGGCAATGTTGATACATAGTAACCTTTGGGTAGTATGGTTGTGACTCCGGTCTCTTTGGTAAAAATGGCCAACTGAGCTGCAGTTTTACTGCACCCTCTGAACTGTATAGTAACAGCTGGCCAGGGCTGTTCACATACTGTGGCTACAATGCCTTGCTTCATGCCCATGGTATTTTATCTCAAGGTGCACAGTCTGATAATTGGCACCGCTTGTCAAGCGCACACATTGAGTTCAATGGGGTCACACCGCAACTGTGTACAATGCACGTGTTTGCTGTGTGGTAGTGCGGCATTATAGGGATAAATTAGGAGATGATAGAATGCCTGTCAAATGCCATCTGAATACAGATCACTCGTCAGAGGGCATCACACTCCACTACGAGTGTGAAAGAGCTCTTTCTGCTTACCATAGGTGTGTGCAGCCATTTGTATTAGGGTGCACACCCCAAAGCTCAAACACACACACCTTTCTCTGCAGCCTCAGCTACATTGGACAGTGAATGAATGGAAAGTGCTCTGTGCTGAGCGGCTTGCTATTCCTTCACAAACTGAAGCGTAGTAAAAAGTTTACTATGCTTCAGTTGTGAATGAACACAGTGAGTGTGTTCATTTAAAAAAGGAAGGCACTGATAAATGACACATTTACTAGCCCCTTTCTCCACTCTCCATCCTGAAACATCCCCCGCAGCAGCTGGAGGGAGCGGAGGGAAGCCAGAAGCATTGTGGGGTGTGGGGGGCACCATGGGGGAAGCCCAGGCAGTAGGGGAAATCAGCACTGCACGTAGCGATTAGGGTGTGCCCAGGCACATCCCTTGTGCACACCTATGCTGCTTACTTTTAGATTACCAATTCTTTCTCCTGCACCCTTTTCACACAAAACTCAGTCCCAATTTAGGCTACCTGTATATGTTGGCAAAGAAACTGGAGCACATGGAGAATTATGGAAACACTTATACTAGAAGCATGCCTGATAGAGCAGAACTCATGGGTGATTGGACATAATCTAGCTCTTTAAAAACTTTAAAAAGATTGTAAAGCTTCTTTCTTTTTTGTTTTTATTAACCACTTGCCTTTCGGAAGATTTACCTCCCCGGGAAGGGGAGACGGATCTCATAGTGTATACCATCCATCTTACAGTGAAACCCTTGTAAAAGTTTAAAACTGTCACTGCTCCGCTATGAGAGACAGTTTGTGCGCATCCACTGTTTGCACAGCTCCTCGGGTCTGTAAACTGTGGATGCACACACACGGTCTCTCATAGTGGAGTGGCAGACAATTCCTGGGTGACAGGGTGGGCACTGATAAATGTGAGTGAAGTTTTAAACTTTTATATGGATTTTAATAAAAGATGGTATGTGGTGGTCAATCCATTAGGGGCACACGGGTGCCACCCCCCCTCCCTCACATCCATGCGTCTTGCCCCCTGGTCTACATACAGGGCGCCGGACCATGGATTCCAATTGGGGGGGGGGGGGTGTATTTTTCTGAAGCATGTGATTAGAGTCAGAGGGTCTAAATAGGCTTCAAAAAAAAGGGTGGGCTCGGGGCACACTGCCCTGGGCCCTGATCCCACCCAGTTGTGTGACAATAGCGAATAAATATTCACCATTATCACACTGATTTTCTTCCCGGCCAATCAGGAAGTGGGTCGTGAGACCTGTTTCCCGATTGGCTGAAAGGAGAGACCATCCTATTGGCCTAGGACGAGGAAGGAGGAGATGTACGGCCGAGAAGGTGCATGGTCCCGACTGACAGAGCTGGGACACGGAGACTGAGGGGGGGGGGGGAGCTGCCACCTGTCAGCAGGGTGAGTGAGCTGGCGACCGGGGAAGGGTGCGCGGTGCGGGGTCCATGGTCATGTCCGCCTGACACCCCCCCCAACCAATGGAGCATCGGCCGCCACTGGTATACACCGAGAACCCTCTCTGTTTGATCCTTTCCCCTGCATGAGAATTATAATGAGGCTTTGTGAAGGAGACAGTAAGCAGAGGACCAGCCAGTGGCAGCTGGTGAGATTTTAGGATGGGGGGCCATCAGACCACGCCCTTCCTTTTTGTCCCCTCCCATTTCTCATGAGCCCCAGCCCTTATAGATTCCACCCATTGTGTCAGGACCATACAGCCCAGCATCACCAGATAGGAGTATACACCAGCATCACCAGATAGGAGTATACAGCATCACCAGATAGGAGTATACAGCAGCATCACCTGATAGGAGTATACAGCAGCATCACCTGATAGGGGTATATAGCAGCATCACCAGATGCCCCGGGAGGGCATTCAGGACATCAAAGTCCCGCATTACCCAATGTAGGAAGTGGTCGGGTGAGCAGCGGTGTCCGGCGAGCACACCTTGTTTCGGCGGCTTCTCCGCCTCCTCCAAGAAAGGCGTCCAATAAGATCGCCTGACTTCTCAGCCAATCGGGAAACCGGCAACACACTTCCTGATTGGCGGAGAGGCGATTCAGTGTTAGAAAAGCAAATATGCATTTGCTTTTCTAACACATGCGAGTGGGCTTGCGAGCGCAATGCTCTGCGCCATTCTACAGTATTTTGAAGCCTATTAAAGTCTATGGCTCTAATCAGGTGCTTCAAAGAAACCCCCCCGCTGTAATTCATGCGTCTGCCATCCTGAAAGGGGCCGGGCGCATGAATTAGGGGGTGGCCGCGGCGGCCATGGATAGATTCATGTCTCTTGTGTAGACCTCTTTTGGTATAAGCCAAAGGGAGTCATCTCCATTTGGTGAGTTTAACTCACTGGGGTTGGGGCACATATAATTGCATGGAGTGGAGTGTTGGCGGTGTCAAGCACTTTATGTTTAAGAAGAAAATTGTCACTTCAGCCTGAGTTTTGAGCACTGGCACCTTTAACAAGGAGGATTTTTTTGTTACCACTATGGACTTTATTGATTTCATCTGATTGTAAGATATATGAATTTGTGCATTGGAATTTAGTTTATGCACTAACACGTTACATTATCACAGGTTTTTTATTTTATGCACAGCACTGATGGATTTTTTTGAAGGTTCATTTTTTTTCTTTGTATACACAGTGCCGTAAAAAAGTATTCATACCCCTTGAAATTTTCCATATTTTGTCATGTTACAACCAAAAACATACATGTATTTTATTGGGATTTTATGCAATAGACCAACACAAAGTGGCACATAATTGTGAAGTGGAAGGAAAATGATAAATGGTTTTCAACATTTTTCTTACAAATAAAAATTTGAAAAGTGTGGCGTGCATTTGTATTCAGCCCCCTTTACTTTGATACCCATAACCAAAACCTGATGGAACCAATTGCCTTCAGAAGTTGCCTAATTAGTAAATAGAGTCCACCTCTGTGTAATTTAATCTCAGTATAAATACATCCATTCTGTGAAGCCTTTAGAGGTTTGATAGAGAACCTTAGTGAACAAACAGCATCATGAAGGCCAAGGAACACACCAGACAGGCCAGGGATAGTTGTTGTGGAGAAGTTTAAAGCAGGGTTGGGTTATAAAAAAAAAAATATCGCAAGCTTTGAACATCTCACAGAGCACTGTTCCATCCATCGCCCGAAAATGGAAAGCGCATGGCACAGCTGCAAACCTACCAAGACATGGCCGTCCACCTAAACTGACAGGCCGGGCAAGGAGAACATTAATCAGAGAAGCAGCCCAGAGGCCCATGGTAACTCTGGAGGAGCTGCAGAGATCCACAGCTCAGGTGGGAGAATCTGTCCACAGGACAACTATTAGTAACAAAAATGGTGAAAGGTCTGGGGGATAAAACATATCAAGTGCGACTTCAGGAACTTAATATGTACAGTCTGGAGGAAAGAAGGGAGAGGGGAGACATGATTGAAACCTTTAAATACATCAAGGGGGTGAATAAGGTTCAGGAGGGCAGTCTTTTCAATATGAAACCAAAATCAAGAACACGGGGACCTCAAACTAACTGGAGGGAAGTTCAAAACTAATCTTAGAAAGTATTATTTTACTGAAAGGGTGGTTGATGATTGGAATAAACTACCAACAGAGGTTGTGAGACAGTCAACAGTAAATGGCTTCAAACATGCTTGGGATAAACATAAATCTATAGTCAGACAACAAGGTTAATGTAAAAAATAAATAAATAAAAAGGGGCTGACTCGATGGACTACTCAGTCTTTTTCTGCCGTCACTTTTCTATGTTTCTAGTCGTGCACTCAACAAACCTGGCCTTTATGGAAGAGTCATTGTTGAAAGAAAGCCATAAGAAGCTCTGTTTGAAGTTTGTGAGAAGCCATGTGGGGGACACAGCAAACATGTGGAAGAAGGTGCTCTGGTCAGATGAGACCAAAATTTAACTTTTTGGCCTATAAGCAGAACGCTATGTGTGGCAGAAAACTAACACTGCACATCATCCTGAACACACCATCCCCACTGCGAAACATGGTGGTGGCAGCATTGTGTTGTGGGGATGCTTTTCTTCAGCAGGGACAGGGAAGCTGGTCAGAGTTGATGGGAAGATGGATGGAGCAAAATACAGGACAATCTTAGAAGAAAAGCTGTTAGTGTCTGCAAACAATTTGAGACTGGGGCAGAGGCTCACCTTCCAGCAGGACAACGACCCTAAACATACAGCCAGAGCTACAATGGAATGGTTTAGATCAAAGGATATTCATGGGTTAGAATGGCCCAGTCACAGTCCAGAGCTTGAGCTATTTTGCAAAGAAGAATGGGAAAAAATGTCACTCCCTAGATGTGCAAAGCTGGTAGAGACTTCCCCAAAGACTTGCAGCTGTAATTGCAGTGAAAGGCGGTTCTACAAAGTATTGACTCAGGGGGGCTGGATAGAAAATGCACACCACACTAGTCTGATATTTATTTGTAAAAAAATTTAAAAACTATTTATCATTTTCCTTCCACCTCACAATTATGTGCCACTTTTGTGTTGGTCAATCACATAAATTCCCAATAAAATACATTTGTGTTTTTAGTTGTAACATGACAACATGTGGAAAAATGCGTCACGTACTAGCACATTATGAAAGACTTACTGTACCTTAGAACAAAGCACTCCAGCAGCATGCTGTCAGCAACAGGGCTTTCATCTTCACCATGTCTTCCTTTCCAGGTTTGCAGGCTTTGGCCATTTGAAAGGCCGAGCCGCAAAGACATCACTCTGGCAGCACAGCTCTCTCAGTGGATGGCATGCAGGCCACTACTAAAATATCTCCTAAATGGATCATGTTTAGGAGATATTTACTGTACCTACAGGTAAGCCTTATTCTAGGTTTACCCGCAGGCACAAGTAAACAAGAGGGACTTTACTACCACTTTATCTAATTTTATTCTAGCTATGGCTATAGTACAAAAAGGTTGAAACCTGTCAGGTTATAATTTGCTGTTTGAGTCCATTTAGGAGATTTCCACCACTTACCATACGTTCACACCTATGCGCTTATTTGTGCGTTTTCCATTTTGAAGAAACACACTACAGTCCATTTAACATAGTTTCCTGCGGTACACGTTCACCTTATGAATGTTTCAGCCGGTGAATTTTTGGAAAGGGTCAGGGGCCTTTTTTCCTGTAGCAGATTGCGTTTTGCATGCAATAGACTTCAATGGGGTCGCACCAGAAACACACGTTTTGTGTTTTTTTAATCTCCCTTTTAAAAACACTGTATATACAGTATCTCACAAAAGTGAGTACACCCCTTACATTTTTGTAAATATTTTATTCTATCTTTTCATGTGACAACACTGAAGAAATGACACTTTGCTACAATGTAAAGTAGTGAGTGTACAGCTTGTATAACAGTTAAATTTGCTGTCCCCTCAAAATAACTCAACACACAGCCATTAATGTATAAACCGCTGGTAACAAAAGTAAGTACAGCCCTGAGTGAAAATGTCCAAATTGGGCCCAATTAGCCATTTTTCCTCCCTGGTGTCATGTGACTCGTTAGTGTTACAAGATCTCAGGTGTGAATGAGGAGCATGTGTGTTAAATTTGGTGTTATCGCTCTCACTCTCTCATACTGGTCACTGGAAGTTCAACATAGCACCTCATGGCAAAGAACTCTCTGAGGACCTGAAAAAAATAATTGTTGCTCTACATAAAGATGGCCTAGGCTATAAGAACTACTAAGACTCTGAAACTGAGCTGCAGCACGGTGGCCAAGACCATACAGCGGTTTAACAGGACAGGTTCCACTCAGAACAGGCCTCGCCATGGTCGACCAAAGAAGTGTAGTGCACATGCTCAGTGTCATATCCAGAGGTTGTCTTTGGGAAAAGACGTATGAGTGCTGCCAGCAATGCTGCAGAGGGTGAAGGGGTGGGGGGGGGTCAGCCTGTCAGTGCTCAGACCATACGCCATACACTGCTTCAAATTGGTCTGCATGGTTGTCATAGCAGAAGGAAGCCTCTTATAAAGATGATACACAAGAAAGCCCGCAAACAGTTTGCTGAAGACAAGCAGACTAAGGGCGTGGATTATTGGAATCATGTCCTGTGCTCTGATGAGACCAAGATAAACTTATTTGGTTCAGATGGTGTCAAGTGTGTGTGGCGGCAACCAGGTGAGGAGTACAAAGACAAGTGTGTCTTGCTTACAGTTAAGCATGGTGGTGGGAGTGTCATGGTCTGGAGCTGAATGAGTGCTGCCGGCAATGGGGAGCTACAGTTCATTGAGGGAACCATGAATGCCAACATGTACTGCGACATACTGAAGCAGAGCATGATCGCCTCCCTTCGGAGACTGGGCGGCAGTTCCGTATTCCAAAATGATAACGACTCCAAACACACCTCCAAGATGACCACTGCCTTGCTAAAGAAGCTGAGGGTAAAGGTGATGGACTGGTCAAGCATGTCTCCAGACCTAAACCCTATTGAGCATCTGTGGGGCATCCTCAAACAGAAGGTGCATGAGCGCATGGTCTTTAACATCCACCAGCCCTGTGATGTCATCATGGAGGAGTGGAAGAGGACTCCAGTGGCAATCTGTGAAGCTCTGTGAGCTCCATGCCCAAGAGGGTTAAGGCAGTGCTGGAAAATAATGGTGGCCACACAATATATTGACACTTTGGGCCCAATTTAAACATTTTCACTCAGGGGTGTACTCACTTTTGTTGCCAGCGGTTTGGACATTAATGGCTGTGTGTTGAGTTATTTTGAGGAGACGGCAAATTTACACTGTTATACAAGCTGTACACTCACTACTATACATTGTAACAAAGTGACATTTTGTTCAGTGTTGTCACATGAAAAGATAGAATAAAATATTTACAAAAATGTGAGGGGTGTACTCACTTTTGTGAGATACTATAGCTGGTTGATAAGGAGCAGGCCGGGAAGCAGGCTGTCACATCCTTAACAACTGATGAGTCATCAGCTGTCAGCAAGGTTCCCTGCTGACAGCTGAATGTAAAAAAAAAAAAAAAAAAAGTATTGCAAGCTAAAAAAATTCTAGAAAAAATATCAGCATGGGGTCACCCCCAAATGCATACCAGGCCCTGCAAGTCTGGTATGGATTTGGATGGGACCCCCATGCCAAAATTTAACAAAATGGCACAGGGTCCCCCCAAATCCATGCCGGACCCTTATCCGAGCATTCAGGTGAGGAAAGGGAGGGAACAGATGAGCGAGCACCCCCACCCCGCTCCTGAAGCATACCAGGCCACATGCCCTCAAAATGGGGGGGGTGCTTTGGGACACCCGAAGCACCTTGTTACTAGGTTGATGGGGACAAGGGCCTCTCTCCCACAACCCTGGCTGGTTGTTGTGGGGGTTTGCAGGCAGGGAGCTTATCAGAATCTAGAAGCCCCCTTTAAGAGAGGGGG
>BLSH010225996.1:257190-278820 GCA_018402905.1 Glandirana rugosa
GGTTAGAGGTGGTACTGGTTCTACTTTCTCGACAGGTTCTTACAGTCCCTGTTCTAACATCTGGATGTGTTCCGACCTTACCCGATGTTCTGGTAACCGTTCGTCGAACCACGCTCCTACTGTTGTCAACCACGCTAATAAGTGTTTATCTTCTTTGTGTTTTATTCAGACCCCGTAGGACGTTCTAAAGTGGAACACCTCAAATTGGTGAACTGTTGACCCGTGAATTTGGGGGAATTGTTGGTCTGGTTAAAAGTCGAAAGTCGCGCGAGTGTTAAACTTACTGTTAATGAGTCAGTACGTTGTGACATGGGTATACTTTAAACGCAGGGAAAAACCCAGCGATGATTAAATACCACCAAAAGAAAGCTCTATTTGTGTGAAAAAAGGGACGCAAATTTCATATGGGTACAGTGTTGCATGACTGAGTAATTGTCATTCAAATTGTGAGCGCGCTGAAAGCTGAAAATTGGTCTGGTTGTTAAGGGGGTTTAAGTGCCCAGTTGTCAAGTGGTTAAACTCCACAAGGTGAAATCTTGCAGGATGCCCCAGACTTATTTTGTGTTTCTTCTATTTGTGAATAATCGCACCAACTGTTGTCATCCTCGCACCAAGCTGCTTGCCAATGGTCTTGTAGCCCATTCCAGCCTTGTGTAGGTCTACAATCTTGTCCCTGACATTCTTGGACAGCTCTTTCATCTTGGTCATGGTGGAGATTGGATTCTGATTGATTGCTTCTGTGGACAGGTGTCTTTTATACAGGTAACAAGCTGAGATTAGGAGCACTCCCTTTAATCTCAGCTCTTTTCCTGCATAGAAGACACCTGGGAGCCAGAAATCTTTCTGATTGATAGGGGATCAAATGCTTATTTCAGCCCTCAAATTTTTCACCCGCTTACTCGTATTTTGCGAGTGAAAAATTAGGGCTGGCAAGCATGGGCTGACTCCCATTCAACTCTGCTGGCAGGTGGGGTTGAATGGGAGCCGTTCTACCTGCCAGGGAAAGAGAGAGTGGAGCAAGAAGCAAGCCGGCCGGCGGACCATCAGATCGGGACTGTCCGCTGTAAGAGCTTTCATTATAATTCTTGCAGTGTCCCCAGAGCTCATCGTCACAGAGTCCCGCCTCCTTGCCTTTGATAGACAGTACACTGAACCAATGGCGGGACGTGTGACGTTATCGCCGGGACAGGGGGCATGACTGATGTGAGCTCTGGGGACACTGTGGAAATTCAAATGAGAGCTCTTACAGTGGGCAATCCCACTCTGATGATCCACCGGCTCGCCTCTTTCTCTGCTCTCCTCAGGTGAGTCTAAATTGATGGGCAGGTGAAGCTGCATTGGTGGGCAGGTGAGGCTGCAAGGATGGGCAGGTGAGGCTGCACTGATGGGCAGGTGAGGCTGAAATGATGGGCACTGGTTAGGCTGAACTGATGGGCACTAGTGATGCTGCACTGATGAGCACTAGTGATGCTGCACATAAAAGTTGTTGTTAATTATTTTTGTAACTTTATTCTGCATAATACATTTAAGTGTAATTTCATGAGAATTTATGAGGGCATGTTTAGGGGTGGGGCTTGGTAGGGGTTGGGTGGGGAAACTGGTGGCGAGTAACTCGTAAGACCTGGCTAGTAATTCAGGACTTGAACTTTTGAGCCCTGACTTATTTCACCCATCAAAATGCAAATCAATGTATAACTTTTTTGAAATGGGTTTATCTGTATTTATTTGTTGCTATTCTCCCACTGTTAAAATAAACCTACCATTAAAATTATAGATTGATCACTTCTTTGTCAGTGGGCAAACGTACAAAATCAGCAAGGGAACAAAATTTTTTCCTCATTGTATAGCCAAATGGAATTGTACCACATTTTTCTCTCTTTAGGTCTCATACACATCGACAGCGAGAGGTAATTGCAAAAGCACAAAATGCCATCATTTATACCAAACCAGGAAGGCACAGGTGGCACATGCAGAGCCATAAAAAAGAATGGCTGCAACAAGTTTATACTTCAATATATGTCAATGCTTTGGTGAACAGGCATAAATACACACGTCTATAAAACTACCATTTTTTTCCGTGCTACCAGGAGAAAGAAAATAAAAGAAAACCATAGAATAGCAGCCAGCAAAAAAATGTATTGATGACAAATAAGAAAATAAGAAGTCCTGATATGC
Organism: Glandirana rugosa; assembly: GCA_018402905.1. Lineage (NCBI taxonomy): Eukaryota > Metazoa > Chordata > Amphibia > Anura > Ranidae > Glandirana > Glandirana rugosa. The sequence goes on from BLSH010225996.1 coordinate 259,366, forward strand.
AGCACTAATCAGATATATCAATTGGCATTCACAATCAAATAAAATGAACATTAACGTGACAGGTAAAGCCCATATGACGAATATTGGAAGGACAGATGAAAGCCCCACACCAGCTTCAGTGTAATAAAAAAAGTGCACACACCACCACTGTGTTTCCAGCAAGTCCTTACCAGAACAGTTGGACCCTCAGATTATAGAGGTCATGTAAACATATGGCATAATTATATCCACCACTCAGCACTAAACATCAAGTAGAACAGCTCCCATCAACCACCATAAAGCTGCACATGTAGATTTAAAAGGTGAAGCTACACGATTGGGCATTGATGCCAGCTTCCAGATAACATGTTCATATAAGGCTCATAGAGGTGATAAAAGAAACTCCCATAGTGAAGCTAGTATGAAATTGAGCAAAAGCTTTTATCAAAATTGCACTTACAAACATCGAACAAAAATAAGCTTCTGAACAATCCAATCAAAATGGCCTCGGCTAGTAGCATGCTTGTGTCATACGTCAGGTTCTAACGCGTTTCGTCATCAGCAGACATCACCTGTCACTTTAGTGTTCATTTTATTTGATTGTGAGTGCCATTTGATATATATATGATAGCGCTACATATCAGGACTTTGTAAACACACATGTGCATAGGGCGTATTTCCTGAATGCACAATTCCCACAAACAGGGAATACAGCGTATGCAATTGATTACTCTGATGCACCAAAGTATTGGCGTACCGTATATCCAAACACAAGCAAATTATGCCATTCACTTCTATGACTGGTTGCACGTGCCACCTGCGGCTCACTCGGCAGGGCAAAAATTGCCCTAGTTTTCTGCTATTGAATTTTGTCAGCCTCTCGCCGTTCATATGCACGAGGCCTTAAGGCTTAGTTTACACATGCAGTTGGGGAAAGGGGAAGGAGTGTAAAAATAGGCAGTTAAAGTTTGTTTTTACCACCCTCCTTAAGCTGCAAAAGCAGTCGTACATCCTCTGTGGCATTCAGCTGGCAGTACCGCCGCGCAACGTAATCTATTTCAGTGAACAAGGCCATGCTGCAACCATGGGCCAAATGCTAGGCTCGAGGCTGTGGTGCACGGAATCTTTTCTCTTGCTCTAGATTACAGAGCAGTAAAGACAGCATTCACACTAGAGGAAAGGTGTGCATGAACTGGATCAGGGTCTAGGAAATTATCAGAACATCTGAAGCCAATGCTAGAGGATCCTTGGTCCTGGCTACTAACAGAGGTAACTTGTTGTTGTACTTGAAGGCCAGGATGTCCACATCCCATTTCTGACATATGAGATTGACGATGTTGGGATGAAGGGACCATTCCCCTTGGTCCAGGTGGCGATTACCAATGTTATTTGCATTCCAAGTGCCCACTCCTGGAATGTGAACAGCAGAGAGTGACAGACATTGTTTCTCTGCCCATGAAATGATCAGATTTACTACTGATACAGGCCACAGTCATGGCATTGTCCAATTGTTTCCTGATTGGGTGACCCTGAAGAAGTGGGGTTCAGTGATTCAGAGCTAGTTTTATCACTCTATGCATCACGGTGTTGATAGGGAGCTTGGCTTCCTTGGGTGATCCTGTTCCCGAAACTGTAAGGGATTGGAGCACTCCTCCCCAGCCAGTAAGGCTGGCATCGGTTATCACCCTCCATGGGGTGATAACACCCTCCTACAAATTACTTGCCCCATTGTCAAGGCTGAATTGTTAATGCACCAAGCTAGGGAGTTTCTTGCTTAGCTAGAAAGGGACATATGGAGGTCAAGAGAAGGAGCGTCCTTGTTCCAGTTCAAAAAGATGTGTTTGAGAGGCCTTGAATGGAACTGAGCAAAGGGATGGCCCAAAAGGAGCATACCACGAGACTGAACTGTCAGAAAATCTCACAGAGGGGCTCTCTGATCTTAAGGACCGAGTTTTGAAATTGAAGATGAAGTTGTAGGAGAGCAATGGGGCACTTTTTCTTTTTTTTTTAGAATCCCCCAAGAAAGGGGGTTTAGAAACCTTCCTTTGTGGAATTAGTACTTTTCCTCCTGTGACACCAATGAATTTGTAAAATGCCTCAACAAATAGACTTTATTCTTCAAAAGTGCAGTATATGAGGCGATGTTTGCAAGCAGCTTTAGCTGACCAGGCTTTTAGCCGTAATATTAAGTGCATAGGGATTAAAATGAGAGCCATTCTGGAGATTTGTGCCATGAATTTTCTAAAACAATCACAAAAGAGTAAGGCAGAGGGCAGTGTTTGCAAGTGCTCCACCAGGGTTCAACCCTGCAAGACAGAATTCCTGCTGGTTGTTCATTTCCCTAGTCCAAATAGCTGCAATCTGGGTGGCTGAAAGCTGGCTGCAGAGCTGGGCCTGTGCGGTTAACCACTTCAACCCCTTAGGATGTACCTGTACATTCCCATGTTGAAGTGGCTGCATGGAGATCAGATCCCAGTACCAACATTTTCAACCAGCGATGGGCTTTCTTGTAGAAGTGATCTGAGTGGTTCTACAGCCGCTCCAATCACTTCTACAAGGCACAAGCACCATCTGGTTCGATAAAGTCCATTTTAAAATCAGGTGCGCTGGGAGGAAAATTATTGGCTAAACAATGAGTGCAGCCTATCAGATGCAGTCACTGTTCAGCAGCACGTCCTAAATACAATAGCCGGGAGTGGAGATCCCTTGATTCATGCTGTTAGCATGGATGGTGGAATCAATAGCTTTTCTCACAGGCTAAAAGGAAATAAAATCAGGCAACATAAGGTGGCCTTAAAGTAAAACTAAAAAGGCAAAAAATTAATAATTGCGTACAGGCAGGGTCTTTTTTTGCAGAAGAGACATGCAATGTCTCTTCTGCAATAATATACACTTACCTGCCTGTTCACAATCCTCGGCAGAATGCACAGCTCTGTTTACACACAGTGGCATGCCCGGGAGTGATGTCAGGCACTCGCCAATCAAGACGGCTGTAGACCAGCACAAGAATTAAGCGGGTAAGAAGATGCCAGTGCGGCAAGGGACAGTGGAAGCATAGGTGAGTATTTCTTGCCTTTAGTGCTGCTATAAGGCTAAACAGACCACTGTGATACGAGATGGGCAATTGGCCTGGGGGGACAGGAAGTATACTGTAGATCCATTACTGGTCAGAAATATGTACTGGCAAAATATTTTGTAGCACCTTCAACTGGTTTGTGGAGAAATTAGGGTACAGATAGATATAACTATATGCAAACAGCAGGCACAAACCAACTCATACATAAAACAATCACAAGCCATTTATATAAAACCGTTATTGGTACATACCATCTGGCTCACCACTGTTGGTTTTAATCTGTGGGACCACACGTGGAGCGTTGGAGCTGGTTACAGTATTTGGGACCGCATGTGGAACACTGGAGCTGGTTACAGTATTTGGGACCGCACGGGGAACACTGGAGCTGGCCACAGTATTTGGGACCGCACGGGGAACACTGGAACTGGTTACAGTATTTGGGACCGCACGTGGAACACTGGAACTGGTTACCATATTTTTGTGGTTTTGGCTTTGTGTCCATTTGTCACCTGAAAAGAAAGACATCTAAATATGAAATATTTTTTTCACACTAGTTTTTTTTTTTTTTTTATAATTCTATCTAAATCTTTTAATACTCAAATCTAAAAAATATTGCTGCATTGCTTCCCGTGCACTGCGAGAACCTACTGTGTGTACTTAGAAGTGGGGGTGCTTTTCTCCTACAGTGACTTTCTTCCTGTTCCATGGCTCCCAATGGGTCTCATTTTATCATTTGCTCCTGCAGCAGGAACTCCAAGAAATGGTGTGCACTGCCGTAGAAAAAAGTCTGCACCCCCTATGTACCTTGAACCCTAAAAAGGTATACCTTACCTTGCACAGCTATGCTGCACAGCCTTCTCAAGGGGGGGGCTTGGAAGAATCTATGATTTTCAAAGTTTAAAGTGGAACCTTAGTCAGACAATTAAAGTGTTACTAAATCCACAACAGTAAAATCTGTCAGTATATGCAGTAAAGCATGCTTGTTATATTTGATGTGGAACCTAAGGGGTTAGTCCACTGCATTATATAAAAAGGCTGTTTGATCCTGTATGCAGAGAACCTCCCCTTCTTGCATTGTCCCCATAACATGTCCAGATAAGACAGTTACTGGAGTCAGGCTGCACATGCTCAGTTGGGTGTGTATTGCTAGAGGAGTTTTTTTTTTTTTTTCCTTGGGAGGGAGCATGTGATCAGCACAGGGTCAACCAGCACTGTCCAGACAGAGGGTCAGAGGTCTTGCATCCTGATAAGACAGCCAGTGCAGTATGAAACTCCTCCTGCAAGCTTTAACCAGACACTGATAGAAGTCACAAGACTGCTTTATACTGATGATGAGAAAAGGTTTTTAGCAGTTTATATTTACTAAAATTATTGCATTTCCATGTCCTGTGTGCTGTGGAAGACCAGATATAGTGAGTGCAGGTTCCTGGGTTTAGTAACACCAAGTCCTGCTAGATGACTTCAGGCTGGCCCCTTTTGCAGGTATAGATATGTAAAGCATAGTGCCTTTACGGTTTAAAATCCAGCAATACACTTTCTCACCCTGCTCTGCACATGCTCAGTTGCTCTCTATTTTTAGGCACTGCCGAATTTGTAGAGGCCGATTTGCTGACAGCCTTAAGGCCAACAACGGTCGTCCAACAGCCTGTTGGCCGATTATCAGGCCATTAGTACACACGATCCGACATCCAATTTCCAATTATCGCCCAACAGAAGTTGGCTGACAAGACTAGAAAATTTTTGTTGGCCAACAAGGCGTCGTCAGATTTTCGGCTCGTGTGCACAGAAGTTGGCCAACAATAAGTTGGAAGTACAAACACGCATGCTCGGAATGCAGGAAGTGTTCGGTCGTGTAAACCCGCGTTCGTAGTTCACAAATCACATTCACCTGAACTTCCTCTTTATACGCTCCTAACACGTCACTATGTTCGGCTTTGTTAGCCGATTACTTGACTCATGTCAGTACCCTAGACACAATCGCCAACAGCCAATTTGGACAAAAGTTGGACGTTCGGTTGTCCAACAATCGGCGTATGTGTACGAGGCTTTAAAGTGGATGTAAACCCTCCATATATCCAGTGAAGTGAACAGCCTCAGAGGATACACAGAGATAAAACAAATCTCCCTACATAAGTTTTACATATATGTCTGCTGTCTTCACATTTATATACTGTTTAGAAAGTGTGCGTCCTGTTAGAATGTTCACTTCCTGATTCCACTCTAGGAGGGGACGATTGCTGGACACTGAGACAGCTGATTGGAGGAAAGGCACACACCTCCTGCCCATACATGCAAAGGTTGCCTGTGAATCGTGCAACAGTGTGCTAAATCTATTCATAGCAACCTCCTCTGACACACACTTCTATCTCTGGGTCTCGGGGGGGCTTGTCAAAAGGCTGATAACAGAGGAACAGAGGAGGACAGCTACGAGACGAGATGCCTTGGAGAGAGATAAGAAAACACTGCAGATAGATGTGCCCAGTTTAAATTTCATGAAACGGGTTTACATCCACTTTAACGTAGAATTAAACCCTCCTATCCTTTACAGCCAAGGAAGCGGCTTCTGTTTGATCTGCAACTGCCATGATGCTGCACGTGATCAGTTATGACACCAGACATTTGATGGTTTGACAGTTTGGTTCAGGACACAAGCAAAATATGACAGTTAACAATCCTGGCATTCCAAGAATGTAACTGTTTTTTGGAAATGATATGATTGGCTTAGTTCAGCTTTATGATTTACTGCTGTTTAGGGGCTCTAGGTTTCAGCAAAATGGCAGCCTCCAGCAAGTAGAAACAGGAGCAATGCTGGAGGCAATTTACAGCACACGGTAATTTTGGTGGCATAATTATTAATGTGGAATGTATATTCCTTGCTAAAGAATATTATTTTTTATCAAGTTATGGGTAAAGTTCCACTTTCAGTCAAACCAAAGCTTTATTTCTAAGTTTTGGATATGGTGGAAAAGGATTCAAAGTCATTCGGATTTTACTAGTATTCAGGATTAAGAATGATATTCCCCTCCTATTTCTTGTCCTGCTGACAATGTACTACCAGACAGGAAGTGAGAGGAACACCACCACAGACTAAAAAAAAAAAAAAAAAAAAACACACATTTTTATTTTTTAGAAGAGTAGGAGAAGGCTGGAACCCTTTTCTATTTCCGTGTCCCTGTTGTAGATTTCTCCTCACTTCTAGTCTGGTGATAGATTTGTCAAAAGGACAAGATTCCCTCCAATGGAGGCCAGATATCAGTAAAAACCTGACAGAGGTTCAAACCTTTTCTTACTCCATCCAAACTGAAAAATACACCTTAAAGCTTATTTAACCCCTTGCCGACCGCCGATTGACGGCGGCAAGGTGGCTCGTGAGCGCAAATCGCCGTCATACGACGGCGGTCGCGCTCACGAGCCTAGTGAGCGCGCGCCGCTGGAGGCGCGCCCGTGCGCTCACTGTGTTCGGGGAGGGCCAGGGAGCGGGTGCGGTGGCTTCGATTGCCGCCGGCTACCCGCGATGGCCCCCCTGGAGCGAAGGAACGGAGGTCCGTATATGTAAACACGGACCTCCGTTCTGTGTGAGGGGGAAGGGCTGTGATCACAACCTTCCTGTATACGAAGCCTGTGACCACTTCCCTTCCCCAGCTAGGGCAGTCCCCATACAGTTAGAACATGCCCAGGGAACATACTTAACCCTTAGAGCGCCCCCTGCAGGTTAACCCCTTCACTGCCAATGGCATTTACACAGTAATCAGTGCATTTTTATAGCACTGATCGCTGTATAAATGCCAATGGTCCCAAAAAAGTGTCAAAATGGTCCGACATGTCCGCTGCAATATCGCAGTACCGCTAAAAATCGCAGATCGCACCATTACTAGTAAAAAATAAAAACCCCAGAAATGAATTCTCACCGTCCGTAAACGCGGCAACTTTTGCGCAAACCAATTAATAAACGCCGATTGCGATTTTTTTTTATCGCAAATATGAGGAAGAATATAAATCGGCCAAAAACCGTGAAAAAAATGTTTTTTTATATTTTTTTTTTGGATTTGTATTCTAGCAAAAAGTAAGAAATTTGGGTTTTTTTGCAAAATTGTCGCTCTTCTTTTGTTTATAGCGGCGATCAGAAATGACGCAGAGGGGATCAAATACCACCAAAAGAAAGCTCTATTTGTGGAAAAAAAAAAGGAGGCAAATTTCGTTTGGGTACAACGTCGCACGACCGCGCAATTTTCAGTTAAAACTACGCAGTGCCGAATCGCAAAAAGGGCTCCGGTCCTAAAGCTGGAAATCCTTCCGAGGCTGAAGTGGTTAGAAGATAAACAGGACAACGGTCACTTTTAAAGGATCACGTGGGAAATTTCTAGCCAGCAGCCAAACAGATTTCTGTATTTTCCAGCACAAGCAGCTCACCAATTGCTGCAGGCTTCACCAAGCATTTATATGTTCTACATGCAAGTCCTGAATCTTCGCCTTGTGCTACTGACCTTCAAGTTTGACTTCTTTTTTACAAGCCAAAAGTTTATGTTCAGCATAGTCTTCATCTTCATCATCATCGTCGTCATCGTCATCATCATCGATCGTCACAACGATCTCTGAATCTGAATTCCCATGACCTGCATATTGTAAAATGTAAAAGGTCAGTACTTGTACACCAATGCTTCCCTCACTTAAGGAATTCTAAGCAAAAATGATCAGCCATATTTAACCTCTTGCCAACCATGTAACATATAAATAAGGCAGCAAGAAAAATGTCCAGTGGCGGCTGGTGGTCATGGTGCGTCCTCAATGAATTTCGATGGGGAGTTGGGATTTATTTATTTTTTTTAACTGACCAAAGATGCAGCAAGCAAGATTTTTAACACCACAAAGGAAGCGCAAGAGACCAGTGTGGAGACATACATACAATTTAAAGGGATGCATTTCTCTTTAGCTTTTCTTGCACTAAAGGTTCCGATAATGGCTGACAAATTCATACTCATTTAAATTCATGATATTAAAAAGTTGAAAATAATACACACACACACACACACACACACACACACACACACACACACACACACACACTTTTTTTTTTTTTTTAAATGGTCATTTTCCGTACCAAAATTTCCATTCGGTACACCTCTGATACATACTTATTCATTTACGTCAGTCAAGAAGCTTACAATCTAAAGTCCCTATCTCACATGCACGCATACAGATACTGGGGCCATTTTTAGACAGGGGCCAATTAAGTTACCAGCATGTAATTGAAGAGTGGAAGGAAACCCATACAAACACACGGAGAATGTGCAAACGCCATGCAAATAGTGTCTAGGTTGAGATTCAAACAGTGGACCCCATTGCTGAAAAGCAGGGGTGAAAATTACTAGGTCACTGTGATTCATTTTGGCTAGACAGGCCAGTGCAGTGGAAGTGCTAAGTGGAAGGATCTGGCTACGAGGTCACATGCCCAGTCCCAGAGCCAACCTCACATCCGCTTCTCCTCTTCTATGGGGCTTTCTTCTGACAAAGAAACTGCTTATGAGATTACCCAATGGAAGCTTCTGTGGGTCTACTGTGCACGTTCAGACATCAGTGAGAAGAGACAGGCAACAGACAGCTGCAGCAAATATAGAACTAGGAAAATATGAACCTATGGAAAGCGATTGTGATTAGCAAAAGGTTAAAGCAGAACTTAACCTGAAAAGGTAAGTTCCACTGATCCTCCTCCTTTGCATGTACTGGATTTTTTCATTTTTATGGGGAGCGGGTATCTATTTCTGGCGAGTACCAGCTCCCATTCAAAGGCTTGCCCCATAACCCCCCCCCCAACCTTCTGGAACAAGTCACATGTCACACATGCCCCAGGAGATCACAAGGCCATGCAGAAAGCACAATGCGTCTTCTCCATGCGCAGTGGGAAGCACCATGAAGTCACACTTGCCTTCCCACAGTCAAGATGGAGGTACCAGGGACCCAAAGACTGGCAAAGAACTGGCCGAGGTGAGGACAATGTTGGATCCCTGGACTGGTAAGTGCATATATAGTAAAAGTCAGCAGCTACAGTATTTGTAGCTGTTGACTTTAATTTATTTACTTTTTAGAATGAGGAGAATGAGGTTCCACTTTAAATCTCCATTCACACTTGTACAACTTGTCATGCAACTTTGGACATCAAAGTTGCATGACAAGTCATTCCCCATGTTTTCCCAATGATAACTATTCGTATATGCGCAACTTAAAGTTGCAGCGACTTCAAAGTAGTTCATGCACTAAGTAAACGTTGCTTGGAAGTTTACTCAACCTCTAAAAACATACTGGATGAAAAGGTACCAACATGCATTGCGTGTGCGCAATTTCACATTTTCTTCACAAATTCACATTTAAAATTTTCAAGAAAGATCTGTGTTTTCACCTGGAGAACTGAGGCTCCGGTAGTCCTCCATCTTCACGTCTTTGCACAGACTTTCCTGTATATCTTGTATGCAACCTAACAACCCCTGAAAGAAAATGCAATCAATTAATAATCAACCAACATTCTTAGAGCTCATTTACACTGGCTGCACCTTGTGTTGCCTTTAACCTCTAAAATGCTGCACCACTGTGCTGCAACCATCCCACAATGCAGCTGAAAGGGTTACATTTGGCAGGTGGTACTGCCTGCTGAATGCGACTGTGGGGAAAAATCTTGCCATGTTATCTGCATGTGTACACCCCCGTCTTCTGCCACCCGTCTGCTGCCTTTGCAGCTTAAGGGTAAAAAATAAGAGTGGTTCAGCTGCATTTTTTCCAGCCCAATCCCCCCCACTGCAAGTGTACACAAGGCCTTAGAGCAGGGGTGTCCATTCTGCGCCCCAAGACTGCTAGGAATGCAGCACAATACAATTGTAAACTTACTTAAAAATGCAGATATTTTTTGGAATTTATTTGTAAAAATGCGGTCGAAGTTGTTGGACTTTTATACGTTTTATCTTCCCAAAGAAAAATCCCCACTCTTCACATGCCTTATTAAGTGTAAGTCCACCCTAACACTAAAATCCCTGCATCTACAGACATCCCCAATCTAACACTAAGCTATCTATCCCTGTAAAGAAGAAATCAGTATACATACCTCTTCTGAAGCAGGTACGCTCTCCAGTGGTAGAGGCTCTGCAGAGGAGACAGCCGACAACGGCTGTGAAATGAATGGGAAATTATGTCACTCAGAGTTACTATGCAGCTTCTGTTGTCGGCTGTGTCCTCTGCACCCACCTCCACAGAGAAGCCACAGATGACAGCTCAGTGTGGGATCGCACTGGAGCAGCTTAAAAAAAAACAAATTATAGCTATACTGATTTCTTCTTTACAGGGCTAGATGGATAGATTGTGGATGTCTGTAGATGCAGGGATTTTAGGGTTAGGGTGGACTTATCCTTTAATGTCTATTTTTCAGCAGCGCTTCTATTTGTGAGCAACAATTTTCAAGAATGAAGGACACGAAGGGAAAAAATTAAACCAAAATATCTGATGAGTGCCTTGAGAATTCATTGAAACTTGGAAAACCAACTAGATACGAATGTGTTCATTTATCGTAAACCGTGACAAATATTGCACAAATTTTATGTTGCCCTCTTTTACTTTTATAATAAAAAAAAAAAATTACAAAAAAAAAAAAAAAATTAAGCTTTACTCCTCAGATAGGTACATCATCTATATCAGTGATTGTTATCTTGTAATCTGCTTGACTCATTATTAGTGTGGCCCCAGACAATGCTTCTTCCAATGTGGCCTAGGAAGGTCAAAAAGTTGCAAACCCCCTGGTTTAGAGCTACTAGAAGAACTGGGATCATGTATCCAATATATAAAGGCCATCTCACCATTCCATTAGCCAGACAGCCCCCACTACAACCCATCTCCTTGGCCAAGAGAGGGTTAGAGCAGTGGTTCTCAACTCCTGTCCTCAGGTCCCACCAACAGGCCAGATTTTCTGTTTTACCTTGGGGAGATGCAGACTAGAATACTGCAATCACTGAGCAGCAAATGATATCACCTGTGATGTATTTCAGTTATCCTGCAAACCTGGCCTGTTAGTGGGTCCCGAGGACAGGAGTTGAGAAACACTGGGTTAGAAGGTCTCATCCGTCCAGGTCTGTCCACTTACCACCATACAGCTGGCTGTTTGCTTTGCCTCGATATACAACTTCTTGCTTTTATGAACCATTTTGTTTTTATGAACCATTGTTTTCTAACAAATGCTGACACAGTTTATGAGGTTCCTCTATATTGGTTTGAACAGAGTACCTGGACTATATCACTATGGACGCATCCATAGCCCCCTAGCATAAGCTTTGTGCTTATATTATCTGATTGACTGATTACACATCTCACAGCATGTGAGCCTTTTATTCAGATTATCATCAGGAACTCTTATTTATCCAACAGGCCGCCATGAGGACCTTAGAGACCAGGGTCAGGTATCCATTGAGCTGGACATCTTTGTGTGCGTTTTTTTCATTGGAACCAGTCCTGTCTCCTTGGACATTCCTGCTGCAGACTACATACCCCTGCATCCCAGCTTGGCAGGGCTGAACGTGCTGTTCTGGTTTTCTCTGCCTTTTGGGTTAAGTTTTTGTTTTGAGATCAGACATGATGGTTTGTTCTTTTGCCATAAAACTTTGCATTTTGAGAATCAAAATGAGCCCACTAATGTTTCGAAAGTCAAACGATTGAGCATATCAAAGGCTATTTTGAACAATTTTCTAACCATGTATAACCACCAATAGTGTGATTTTTTGACTGGAACACCAGAGTGCATTCATTGGGACAAGTTATTTCTTCACTTTCAAAAGACTCAGCGTGATCCTGCAATATATGGGACTCTGACAGTGGGATCTCCCGCCTAATCTCCCAAAAGGTGACTGTCCCCAATGTATAACATATCCACATATTCATACTGAATATTATTAACAGCAGGGGTCTCCAACCTATGGGATGCAGCCCAACACCGGGCCGTGGAACCCCTATAGCAGGGCTGCGCCGTGGAACACACTGTCAGCGGTGCGGGCGGCCGAAGAGAGAAGACATCTCTCATTGCCCGCGCTGCTGTTTTCTTTAAGGGCCGCGAAGGCTGCTCTTCACAGGACTGCAGCTGTGGCCTATGAGAGACAGAGCGAGAGAGTGATGTCATCTCTCCCCGCCCGCAACAGTGTTCCCGCGATCCGTGCTAAGGTCAGCGGCCAAATCTGGTGGCAGCTAACAGTGACAATCTGCATCTGGTAGTAGGCAACGTGGCAAGCGGCATCCTCATCTGGTGGCAAGCAACGTGGCAAGTGACAATCTGCATCTGGTGGCAGGCAGCGTGGCAAGTGACAATCTGCATCTGGTGGCAGGCAGCGTGGCAAGTGACAATCTGCATCTGGTGGCAGGCAGCGTGGCAAGTGACAATCTGCATCTGGTGGCAGGCAATGGCAAGTGGCATCTTCATCTAATGGCAGGCAATGGCAAGTGGCAACCTCATTTGGTGGCAGGCAGCGTGGCAAGTGACAATCTGCATCTGTTGGTAGGAGACGTGGCAAGTGACAATCCGCATATGGTGGCAGGCGACGTGGCAAATGACAATCCTCATCTGGTGGCAGGTGGTGAATGATTTTATTTATATTACAATGTAATAATAGAAATAATGCGCTTCAATCATCCCGACACCATAACAACCATGGTGCTGGGATGATTGAACTGCTAACACCAGCCATTCCCCCAACAAATTGCCCGCGAAAAATCGCTTACCCCCCATTCCCACCCTCCCCCCCCCCCCCCCCCCCGGGCCTTGGCACAATTTTCTTCCACGCAGCCGGTCCCTGGTGCCAAAAAGTTTGGGGACCGCTGATATACAGCACATACTGCATATAGACATCCTGCTGAAATATAAGCATTATATAGATGGCACACTGCCACTATTTATACACAGATCTGAATGGGCTCCACAGCCTGTGATTTGTGTATAATGCATCTATACTGAACTAACAGACGGTGTAGTGGAATGTTTACATCACATAATGATGGTGAAGTACCAATGATACATTGTTACTAATTATACGCAGATCAGTCAGGACATTATATAGTTTATATATATTTCATGTAGCTATACCTACTATAAACGTTATAGCTAAATACTCTGTAGGTACACATTTACATTGCACAATGACGGTGAAGTACCACTCATACCATTGTTATACTCTACCACTATTCATATCAGGCTGCAGCCAGTGTGCAACTTCTATAATATATAGATAGGGCTGTATTGTACTGTAAAATATACAGATCAAACTCTGTAGGTAAGAGGCTAAGCACAAAGATCGTGAAGAGCCATTATGTCACTGACTGGTTCCTGCCAGTGCTGATACCATACTATACAATAAAATGTATAAAGTATACTCTGTAGATACACATTTACATTGCACAAGAATTGGGAAGAGCCAGTGATATGTTGTTATGCTCTGCGTGGTTCACAGCCAAGATTGGCTATCCCAACCACTGTGCATACAAGGTATCTGTCTGTCTGTCCATCCCCCCCCCCCCCCCCCACACACACACAATGATGGGAAGGGATACAATGTAACATTCTATCGCTATTTCTATACATTGGCTCTCACCCTTTAAGCAATGTATTCTGTATACAATGTATCCATTTATATTGTATAATAGTATAGATCAGACTGGGCACTAATGATGGGGAGTCCCAGGGATACAATGTAACATTCTACTATTATTTCCAATAGTATTCTGTATGCAATGCATCGGTTTATTCCATACAATGTATAGACCAGTGGTCTCCAAACTGTGGCCCTTTGCTTGCCTTGGTTCAATTGCTCCCACTGACACCAACAATGGAACTCTATTCCTCCCACTGACACACATGAAAGGGCACAAATCCTTTTATTGGCACCAACAATGGAGCACCAAATATAGGGCATTGTTTACTCCAACTGGACATCAGGGCATTTTCTACTCCCAATGGCCTTAGTCCAGCTCTCCTAAAGTCTGAAGGAACGTAAACTGGCCCTTTGTTTAGAAAGTTTGGAGACCTCTGGTACAGATCATACAGTGCACATGGTTCTATCACACAATGATAGGAAGGGATACAATTAAACATTCTATCACTATTTATATACATTGGATCTCACCCTCCAGGTAGTGTATTCTGTATACAATGTATTAATTTATATTGTACAATATATGAAGATCAGACTGGGCATTACACATGTTTATGTCACACAATGATGGGGGAGTCCCAGGGATACAATGCAACATTCTATCACTATTTATATAGATTGGATTTCACCCCCCATCCATAGTATTCTGTATGCAATGTATCTGCTTATATCATATAATGTGTGGAAGGCCTGAACACCCCTAATCTCCATGCAGGGCACCAGACGCATGGATTTCAATGGGTTTTTTGAAGCACGTGATTAGAGCCTGAGGCTCTAATCGCATAGCGCCAGACTTTGCCGGAAAGAGGGGCTCCAGTGCGCAAGCGCGGGAGTGACATCTCGCGGCTCTGGCCACTCACAGTGCCGGAGCCGTGTACCCAGAAGGATCCCCAGAAGAAACAGGTCGGCTCCCTCTGCGGGGACTTAGCGGACCTGTCGGAGCATCGTTCTGAGGTAAGCATTTCATAGTGAGCTAGTATGCATACTAGCTAATTATGCCTTTCCCTTACAGTTTTTTTTTTGTACAAGTATAGAACCGCTTTAATATTTCGCTATGGTCTTCCCGATTCTCCTCCCAGCCAATCAGGAAGGGGGTCCTGAGACCCGATTGGCCAGGGAGTGTTAGGACTCATGGCCAATTCGGGTCTCAGGACCCACTTCCTGTTTGGTCGGGAGGAGAAGCCCCTGACTCTTCCCTCGGCAAGCTGGAGTAGCAGCCCTACCCCGGATCCCATCTTCCTCCTTAGGTAAGGCCACCTTCCTGTCCGTCTCCCGTGTGTGTGCGTGTGGCGGTGCGAATAAGAGAGGGGGGATTGACTTAGGCGGGTGCTGTGCAGCGGTGGCTGGTGCATAAGGGGCGCTTGGGTGCCGCCTCCCCGCTGCTGGCAAGTAAAAAAAAGTCAGCCCGCCCCCCCTGCAGGTGGCCCCAGTACATTGACTTTTCTTTTTTTTTTTCCCCCCCTCGGCTCCTTGCTGTCAGCAAGTAGTGAGCCGATTGGTCAGTCATTAAAGTCTATGTGTGTGCGCTGAACAAGCACACACACAGACTGATTGGCTGCCCCCTGAGCCATCAGAGCCAATGACTCTATGTCATTGGCTGTTGGGGGCGGGGAGTGGGACTGTGGCGGACATGCTGCCTGTGTGATTACTCCGCAGGCTTTCAGTCCCTAGCTGCTCATCATTCGCTCAGCATGCTGACCGCAAGCCGATCTCTGCATACACCTGACCTGCCTGCTGGGGTAAGTGCGGGACTTGTCCCTACTTAGGGGCTCACGGGCCCCCCCCCCCCCGATCTGGTGCCCCGTATGCCCTATCTGGGGCTCTGTATACCTATCTATGATGCTGTATACCCCATCTGGTGATGCTGGGCTGTATACTCCTGACACAAGGAGTGGAAACTATAAGGGGTGGGGCTTATGAGAAGATTGTAAGCTCTAATGAGCAGGGCCCTCTGATTCCTACTGTATTTAAGTGTATTGTATTTGTACTGTCTACCCTCAAGTTGTAAAGTGCTGCGTAAATTGTTGGCGCTATATAAATCCTGTATAATAATAATATAATAATGAGAAGTGGGAGGGGTCAAAAAGGAAGGGCAGGGTCAGGCACCCCCCATCCTAAAATTTCACCAGCCGCCGCTGATGCTGTGTTATTGTGAAAAGTTTTAACAGGAACCACGAACCCCTTCACAAAAATACTGCACTTCACTTTGATACTTAATGTGGTTTGGTTGGTGAAAGTGAATGTTTAGATGGTTACCCTGGACTGATTTTGGGAACACGTTACTAAATACTGAGTGCAGACACGCATGCAAGTCCTAATCAGCCTCATGCTTTCCTGTGATTTCACAAACATCTGCCCTAGAGGGGGAGAAAAGGAGAGACATGTTAGCCCTAATAGGATCAGTGAATAGGGTGGGTTTTCCCACCTCTCTGATTGGTTCTTCCTCTTGAGCGGGGGGGGGGGGCCGGGGGGTTGTTTGCCCCGCCCCCAAAATATTGAGCACCAGTTGCCGCTGGCACAGATCATACAGTGCACATGGTTCTATCACACAATGATGGGAAAGGATACAATGTAACATTCTTTTTATTTCTATACAATGGCTCTCCTCCATTTGTTGTGTACACAATGTATCAATTTATATTGTAGAATATATGAAGAGTAGACTGGGCACTACACATGGTTCTATCACACAATGATGGGAAGGGATACAATGTAACATTCTATCACTATTTCTATACATTGGATCTCACCCTCCCCCATAGTATTGTGTATACAATGTATCCATGCACCCAATGTACAGATCATACAGTGCACATGGCTTTAATGATGGGAAGGGATACAATGTAACACTACTATTTCCATACAATGGATCTCCCCCTCTATCTGTAGCATTGTGTATACAATGTATCCATTTATATTGTACAATATATGAAGATCACTACACAAGGTTCTATCACACAGTGATGGGGGGAGTTCCAGGGATACAATGTAACATTCTATCACTATTTCTATACATTGTATCTCCCCCATAGTATTGTGTATACAATGTATCCATGCACCCAATGTACAGATCATACAGTGCACATGGCTCTATCACACAATGTAACATTCTGCTATACGCCGGTACATTGTATGCCCCCTGCACCCATAGCATGCGATGTCTCCGCTCACACACAGACGTGGAATGCTGGAGAAGTTTATCGGTCTCACTCCTAGCCCAGCCCCCTCCTCGGTGCATACAATGTATGGGCACCCCATGTTTACATGGCCCCCGGTGGGGAAGTTCCATTCATACTCTGCCCTCCTCCCTACCGCCCCATACACCTAGCACACAGGCCCCGGCTCTCCCCGCTACTCTGTATCTCCCGCCACACACACACGCCGTGTCCCCGCACAGGGGGTGAGGAGGGTCGCTGCCATACCTGATGCAGGCACACGGGAGGACTCCAGGCAGGAAGAGGGCGCCGATTGGCTCATTGTTCCCGTCCGCTCTGAGCATGCCGGGAATTGTAGTCCGAGAACATGAGGAAAGGCTGAGGCCAGACCAGCGCCTGGACTACCGATCCCAGAAGCCTCCGCGGCAGGCCTGATCAGTCGATATAAAGCAGCCAATCAGCTCAGGGGCTCGGCGGTCCTGGGATTTGAAATCAGCGGGGTATAGTCAGGTCAGCGATGTGGAAGACAGGCGGGAGGCTGGAGCGCATTTCCTCCTCCACAATGCGAGTCCTCGCCGTCTGCTCATCACTCCCCCCCCCCCCGGCTCCCATTATTACAAATACAGTTTAAATCACAAAAAAAATAATAAAAGTAAAGAATTTTAACCCGTGCCAGAGAGCATCGAACTTCTTTTATGTACATTCATCCACTGACTGACCAGTCTGTTTTCTGACATTTGTTGCTTACAAGTAAAAATCAGTATTTTTGCTAGAAAATTAATTAGAACCCCCAAACATACATATATATATCAGCAGAGACCCTAGAGAACAAAATGGCGGTCTTTGCAATTTTTTATGTCACAATATTTGTGCAGCAATTCTTCAAACGCAAATTTTTTGGAAAAAATACCCTTTAACCACTTCAACCCTGGAAGGATTTACCCCCCCCCCCCTTCATGACCAGGCCATTTTTTGTGATTCGGCACAGTGCCGCATTAACTGACAATTGCGCGGTCATGCGGCGTTGTACCCAAACAAAAGTGACGTCCTTTTTTTTTCCACAAATAGAGCTTTCTTTTGGTGGTATTTCCTCACCTCTGTGGTTTTTATTTTTTACGCTATAAACAATAAAAAAGAGGAACAATTTTGAAATTTAAAAAAATAAATATTTCTTACTTTCTGCTATAAAACATCCAATAAAAAAAAATTGTAAAAAAAAAATCTAATTTCTTCATCAGTTTAGGCTGATATGTGTTCTACATATTTTTGGTAAAAAATAAAATAAAAATCCCAATAAGCGTATATTGATTGGTTTGCGCAAAAGTTATAGCATCTACAAGCTATGGGATAGATTTATTATTATACAACATTTATATAGCGCCAACAGTTTGCGCAGCGCTTTACAAAATGAAGGCAGACAGTACATTCTGCATGGACAAGAAGCTTAAAAGGCTAAAAATAAAAGCTATGTGGCTCACGGCCAAAGTTAAAAAAAGTTATAAATGATAAGAAAAGAGCATTTAAAAAATATAAAAATGAGGGAACACTATCATCTTTTAAATGTTACAAAGAATATAACAGAATATGTAAAAAGGAAATCAAGGATGCAAAAATTCACAACGAACGACAGATTGCAAAAGATTGTAAGACAAACCCCCAAAAATTCTTCAAATATATTAATAGTAAAAAGGTCAGGTCTGAGCATGTAGGCCCTTTACAAAATAATCTAGAGTGCGTGACTGGGGACAATGAGAAGGCAAACTTACTTTCTTCAGCTCTGTGTATACAAAGGAGCATGGGGGAGCTCATGTCCATAATGGGGGTGGTAGTGACTCAGCCCCAAATGATCCACAATGGCTCAAAAGTGAAATGGTCCAGAAGTATTTAGACAGAATAAAGGTAGATAAAGCACCCGGACCATATGGCATCCATCCACGGACCTTAAAGGAATTGAGCTCTGTCATTTCAAAGCCATTGTATCTCATTTTTAGGGACTCCTTAACCACTTCCCGACCGCCGTATGCAGAATGACGGCCGGGAAGTGGCTGAGTTATCCTGACTGGACGTCATATGACGTCCTCAGGATAACAAGCCGCCGCGCGCCCGGGGGGGCGCGCATCGCGGCGATCGGTGGTGTGGGGGGTCAGTCTGACCCCCCGCAATGCCGATCTCGGTAAAGTGCTTCGATCCGAAGCACTTTACCATGTGACCAGCCGTGACCAATCACGGCTGGTCACAGTGTAATACAGGAAAGCCGTTTATCGGCTTTCCTGTACTCAGGTCTGCAGACCTGATGAGGGGAGAGCCGATCGGCTGCATCCCTGACAGGGAGGGTTTGTGCTGATGATTTATCAGCACAGCCCTCCCTCAGATCGCCACCCTAGACCACCAGGGAGCCTGCCCAGTGATGTGCCCACCCAGGACCACCAGGGAGCCGACCAGGGACCACCAGGGAGCGATCTGGACCACCAGGTAAGTGACTAAGTGCTCAGGTCCACCTTCACTCAGTGCCACCTTCAGATGCCACCCTAGACCACCAGGGAATGAGCCCCTATTAATGTATATGCCCACCAGTGCC
>BLSH010225996.1:278954-296392 GCA_018402905.1 Glandirana rugosa
TCCGCCGTGACCCGTGACTATCCACCGTGACTACCCGTGACTATCCACCCGTGACCATCCACCTCCCTCAGATCGCCACCCTAGACCACCAGGGAGCCTGCCCAGTGATGTGCCCACCCAGGACCACCAGGGAGCCGACCAGGGACCACCAGGGAGCGATCTGGACCACCAGGTAAGTGACTAAGTGCTCAGGTCCACCTTCACTCAGTGCCACCTTCAGATGCCACCCTAGACCACCAGGGAATGAGCCCCTATTAATGTATATGCCCACCAGTGCCCTTATCAGTGCCCACCAGTGCCCCTATCAGTGTGTACCAGTGCCACACATAAGTGCCCACCATTGCCACCTACCAGTGCCCACCTATCAGTGCCCATCAGTGCCACCTATCAGTGCCCAGTGCCGCCTATGAGTGCCAATCAGTGCTGTCTATTAGTGCCCATCAGTGCCGCTTAGCAGTGTCCGTCATTGCTGCATATCAGTGCCCATCAGTGCTGTATATCAGTGCCACCTCTCAGTACCCGTCAATGCTGCTTATCAGTGTCGCCTAACAGTGCTCATCATCGCTGCATATAAGTGCCTCATCATCAGTGCCACCTCATCAGTGCCACCTCATCAGTGCCAATCAGTACTGCCACATCAGTGCCCGTCAGTGTAGCCTCATCAGTGCCCACCAGTGATGGAGAAAATTTACTTATTTACAAAGTTTTTTGACAAAAATAGAGATTTTTTTTTTCCAAAATTTTCGGTCTTTTTTTATTTGTAGCGCAAAAAATAAAAACCGCAGGGGTGATCAAATACCACCAAAAGAAAGCTCTATTTGTGGGAACAAAATGATAAAAACTTTGTTTGGGTACAGTGTCGCACGACCGCGCAATTCTCATTTAAAGCGCAACAGCACTGAAAACTGAAAATTGGTCTGGTAGTAAAGGGTTCCAAGTGCATAGTATTGAAGTGGTTAATGACTGGAATAGTACCACTGGATTGGCATAAATGTGGGGCTAGAGTTGCCACCTCATCCCTTTAAAAGCGAACACACATGAATTACATAGGCTCTATGGCTGATTAAGGTGGTAATTAAACTCACGTGGTGCCTTATCTGCATTCAATTGGCCTCAGAACAACCTGTGTAATTCATATGTGTTCGGGTTTAAAGGGATGAGGTGGCAACCCTATGCGGTGCCCATATTTAAAAAGGGATCAGTCTTTACCAAGTAATTATAGACCTGTTAGTTTAACTTCTATAGCTGAGAAGAAACTGGAGAGTTTAATAAAAGACCACATAGATGAGTTCTTGTTGGATAAAAATATTTTAAGCAACAGACAGCATGGATTTATGAAAGACAGAAGTTGTCAAACAAACCTGATTTCTTTTTATGAGGAGGTAAGTAAAACCTTAGACAGAGCGGTGGCTGTGGACGTGGTATACTTGGATTTTGCAAAAGCGAGGCAGTGGTTCTCTACTCCGGTCCTCGGGACCCACTAACAGGCCAGATTTTAAGTATTACCTTGGGGAGATGAAGACTAGAATACTGCAATCACTGAGCAGCAAATTATATCAGCTGTGATGTATTTCAGTTATCCTGCAAACCTGGCCTGTTAGTGGATCCCGAGGACCAGAGTTGAGAACCACTGGTGTAAGGTAAAGTCTACAGGCTTGGAAAGATCAATTTGTAAATGGATAGAAAACTGGCTAAAAGACCGAATTCAGAGAGTAGTGGTTAATGATTCCTATTCTGAATGGTCTAAGGTTATCAGTGGTGTACCCCAAGGTTCAGTGTTGGGACCCTTACTTTTCAATATATTTATAAATGATGTTGGGTCTGGGATTAAAAGTACAATTTCAGTGTTTGCAGATGACACCAAGCTATGCAGTGGAATAACTTCCTTGCAGGATGTCTCCAACTTACAAGCCGACCTCAATGCACTGTCTAACTGGGTGACTTTGTGGCAAATGAGGTTTAATGTTGATAAATGTAAAGTTATGCATTTGGGGGCTAAGAATATGCATGCATCGTACATACTAGGGGGAGTACAACTGGGGGAATTCATAGCAGAGAAGGATCTAGGGGTTTTGGTAGATCATAAGCTTAATAATGGCATGCAATGCCAAGCTGCGGTTTCCAAAGCAAGCAAAATCCTTTCTTGTATTAAGAGAGGTATGGACTCCAGAGATAGAGACATTATTTTGCCCCCCTGTACAAATAATTAGTAAGACCTCATCTGGAATAAGCAGTTCAGTTTTGGGCACCAGTTCTCAAAAAGGATATCGAGGAACTGGAGAAAGTGCGGAGAAGGGAAATCAAACTAATAAGAGGCATGGAGGAGCTCAGCTATGAGGAAAGATTAGAGGAACTGAATTTATTCTCTCTTGAGAAAAGGAGATTAAGGGGGGATATGATCAACATGTACAAATACATAAGTGGTCCATATAGTGAAGTTGGTGTTGAGTTATTTACTTTAAGGTCATCACAGAGGACAAGGGGGCACTCTTTACGTCTAGAGGAAAAAAGATTTCATTTACAAATACGGAAAGGCTTCTTCACAGTAAGAGCTGTGAAATGTGGAATAGACTCCCTCCAGAGGTGGTTTTGGCCAGCACGGTTGATTGCTTTAAAAAAGGCCTGGATTCTTTCCTTAATATAAATAATATAACTGGGTACTGACATTTTTAGGTAAAGTTGATCCAGGGTGAATCCGAAAGGATTTTTTTCCCCTGTTATACCAAATTGGATCATTGGCTTTGCTGGGGTTTTTTTGCCTTCCTCTGGATAAACTGTGGTTGAAGGATTGCATATGGGATTGATTGGTTGTATATCTTTTTTTTTTTTTTTTGGTTAAACTGGATGGACTTTTGTCTTTTTTCAACCTGACTATGTAACTATGCAAGTACAGTTACATCACAATTTGGTACAAGAGGAATCAGAGGGCCCTGGTCGTTCGAGCTTACAATCCAAGAGGAAGGGTCAATTGATACAAAAGGTAATCGCTGTGGGGGATGAGCCGATGTAGAAAGTAAGACAGTGCATTAGATAG
Organism: Glandirana rugosa; assembly: GCA_018402905.1. Classification (NCBI taxonomy): domain Eukaryota; kingdom Metazoa; phylum Chordata; class Amphibia; order Anura; family Ranidae; genus Glandirana; species Glandirana rugosa. The sequence goes on from BLSH010225996.1 coordinate 281,989, forward strand.
AACCAGGATAGGCTTCTTTAACCTCCTTGACGGTATTCCCGAGTGTGGCTCCAGGTGAGTTATCACTGCAAATAGCGGTAACCCTGAGCCACACTTGGGATTGCAAGGCTGGGTTACTTACCTTGTTCCCTGGATCCAGCGATGTCCCCCTGCTGTGTCTGCGGGTTGTGTCCTCCGCCCCATGCCTGTGTGATGCTGGGCTCCGTTCCCTGCGAGCGTCGCATTGCCCGGGGGCGGAACCTGGCGGGAAATTCAAAAAGTGAAGCACACAGCATACATACAGTACACTGTAATCTGTCAGATTACATTACTGTATGAAATCATTTCACATCCCCTTTGTCCAGTGCCCTGCATGCACTTTTATATTATATATGCCATTCTTTCTGCCTGGAAACTTGAGAATGTCCATGGCATCCAAAAAGCATCCCTTTACATCAAAAGTGCTTTTTGATCAGCTAGTTATACTGATTTGTGGGGAAATTTATCATCAGACACTGAAAGTGACGACAGCGACAATTCTGCAACTGAGCAAATTTCTGTGTTTTTGACTTGATTACATTATTGAATACATTATATTATCATCTTTGATATTTATATTATAATTTTTTTTTTCATATATATTATAATTTATCATTTTGTGTTTCCAACTATATCATACCCGGGATGTCTACTAGACTCTTGTTTGGACAGATTTCAGTGAGTTATTCCTAAGAATTACAGGCCTACAATATAAAACGCCAAATTTCCATGCAAAATAATTGTACTGCTTTCAGCACCAAAAATCTGAAATAATCATCTCGCCAGGGAGGTTAAAGAGAAAGGTTTTCAGGGATCGTCTAAAGATGGATAGATTAGGAGGCAGTCGGACAGATTGGGGGAGGGAGTTCCAAAGGATGGGAGAAGCTCTGGAGAAATCCTGGAGGCGAGCATGGGAGGAGGTGACAAGGGAGCTAGAGAGCAGGAGGTCTTGGGAGAACCGAAGAGAGCGGCTTGGTTTTGAGACTAGGTTACAGATATAAGCTGGGGGCAGAGTTGTGGATGGCTTTGTAAATAATTGTTAGTACTTTGAATTTTATTCGTTGGGTGAGTGGAAGCCAGTGAAGAGATTGGCAAGGAGGGGTGGAGGACACTGAGCGGTTGGTAAGGTGGACGAGTCTTGCAGCGGAATTCATTAGTACTAGTAATGGCAATGATCAGTGATTTTTTTTAGCAGGACTGCAGTTACTCAAAGGGGTTAACTGTGTTCCCTGCTAGGTGTTTCTAACTGTGGGGGGATGGACTGACTGGAGGAGGAAAGAGATTGTTGTTCCTTATCACTGGGAACAGACGATCTCTCTGTACTCCCGTGTCTTAACGGGGATCTGCTTTGTTTACATAGGCAGATCCCCATTCTGCCTCTGCAGATTGCAGGTGGCCGGGGGACATTGCGGCCACGCGCCCGCTGTATTTATTACACTAAGCGATGTACTGGTACGGCGATTTGCGCAATAGAGCAGCCTTGCCACAGTATATCTGCGGTGGACGCTCAGGAAGTGGTTAATGAATTAAAAAAAAATACAAAATATATACTCACATTTTTTTGTAAAATATAAAAGATGATGTTATGCCGAGTAAATTGATACCCAAATGTCATGCTTTAAAATTGCACACACTCGTGGAATGGCACCAAACTACAATACTTAAAAATCTCCATAGGCGACACTTTAAAAATGTTTTCAGGTTACCAGTTTTGAGTTACAGAGGAGGTCTAATGCTAGAATTATTGCTCTCGCTCGAACAATCTCAGCGATACCTCACATGTGCGGTGCGAACACAGTTTGTGTATGCGTTTGCTTCTGCGTGTGAGCACAAAGGGATGAGGGTGCTTTCAATTTTTTTTTCTTATTTTTTTACTTCTACACTGTCCCTTTAATTTTTTTTTTTAATACTTTTATTCCTATTACAAGTAATGTAAACATCCCCTGTAATAGAAAGAAGGACGACAGGTCCTCTTTAAGGAGAGATCTGGCGTCAAAAAGACCCCAAATCTCTCATTCATCTTTAAACGCAAGAGATAAAAAAAATTGATCTTTTGCTTTACTTTCAGCCTGGAAGGGAATTGATGTCATGATGTCGCTCCAGTCCTCCCAGGCCATAGAGGCTATCAGACGATCTAGTCCCTCATTACCTCTCTAACCAACCGGCTGCACCATGGGATAGTTTCTCGGGCATGGCAGTGGAAAACGTTAAGCATGAGAAACACGGACAGGATGGGGGGGTGGAGCGGCGTGAAGGTGCCTGACTCAGGAGCAAGCCTGCTTAAGTGCCCCCATAGCAAGAGGCTTGCTTTTGGGGGCACTTGGTAGGTTGGAGGAACCAGGACCACTGACAGGGGACCCAAAAAGAAGAGAATCTGGGTTGATCTGTACAAATCCATTACACAGAGCTGGTAAGTATAACATTTTTTTTTTTATAACCTTTACAAATCACTTTTAAAAAGGAACACAGGATGGTAATTCAGGTAGATTGGGTTATGCTGGTGCCACCAGCATCTAGAAAACTGGCAAAACAAAGATGTGGGACAGCCCAATATAACCCCTCCAACTCCTGTAATGCTCCAATTTGTAGCAAAGCAACAGGAGGAGTGGATGATGAGAACAGAGGGAAGAGACTCGTGTCCATTGTTGTATTCCAAGAAAAGGATTTTGAGACAAGTCAAAAAATAATTTGTTTTAATTGTACAAAAAAGGGACACATGAGAGTTCTTTCGGTATAAAGGGATGTTCAAAAGCAGTCCAACTTAGACCCCTTTCACCTCTTTTGTGCAAGTTGTCCTGCAATTTTGGACTGCAAAGTCACATGACAAGTCATTCCCCATTATTTCCAAAGAGTACCATTCATATCTGTACGACTTTCAGGTCACACCGATTTCAAAGTAGTCCCTGCATTACTTTGGTCCAACTTTGATGCAACTTGAGGTCCATAGACTTCAATGTCAAACCCTCAAAGTCTCATGCAAATCGCACTTGAATAATATAGATGCAATTTCTGTACTACTTCTGTATGATTTTGTAATATGTTTTCATTGAGCCAAAATTGTAACAAAGTCGGACCAAAGTCGTACTGATCCCAAATCGCGGCAAAAAATCACGGTAAAAATCGGGTCGCACAAGTATGAAAGGGGCCTAAGGCAGTCGTTCTCAACTCCTGTCCTCAGGACCCACCAACAGGCCAGATGTTAAGTATTACCTTGGGGAGATGCAGACTAGAATACTGAAATCACTGAGCAGCAAATTATATCACCTGTGATGTATTTTAGTTATCTTGGAAACCTGGCCTGTTAGTGGGTCCCGAGGACAGGGGTTGAGAACCACTGGCCTAAGGGATGAGCAGCACAGCATATAAAATGCCAACAGGCCCACAAGTAACAGAATGTTACCAAAAGGGGACTTAACAGAGCTGCTTGAAAAACCGTTCAACCGAAGCTGGCTTTAGAAAAGGCCTAAACATCCACCTGATGAAACTTGATGAACGGTTCCTAAAAAAGGGGCCTGATGCAGAAAAGCCCATGGATCATATAGTATAGCATACTTTGACAGGGAGAGGTGGTACCTTATCTTATCATTAAAGAGGAACTTCACTCCCCCTTGCATTTTATTATTTTTTAAACCAATCTTACCTTGCTGGCCAGTTCTTTGAAAACTTACTCACCCACCCAGCATTGTCTGCTGCACTTCGTTGCTCCACTGCCACACACTGTGGTCCATACCACCATCTTCTTTCCTAGATCTTCTGCTGGCACTCAATGACATACCATGCCACTATGGGGTGTCCAAAGCCTCCTTAGATGCTTGGAGTGGGTGACCCGGGAGGCTGGAACCATGTCATTTTTCACCTAGAGAGTAAAAGGTCAAGAAAAAAAAAAAAAAAAAAAAAAGACGACAGGAAGACAGAGGGGTAAGAGCAACATTAAGTTATAATGTGAAGTGAAGGTCCATTATAAAGAGGAGCTGCAGTCGGGTATGTGAAAATCAAAAGCCAGCAGCTACGAAAACTGTAGCTGCTGAGTTTTAATAAACAGACACTCACCTGTCCAGGGATCCGGCACTATGTGGTTTTTGGTCCCCGGCATCTTAACTGTGGACTCCTTGTGGCTTCACAGCCAGCTGCTCATTGCGTATATGCAAAAGCCATGCTGCTTAGTCCCGCAGTTTCCTGGGATATGTGATGTGTCTCAGAAGGCTGCAGGCAGGGGGGGGGGGGGGGTGAAGGAGGAGAACTTCCTAGGCGATCCTAACATAAGTCGAAGCGGGACCCTGTCAAAACAAGTACCCACTCCTCCAATCAAAAAATGTGCCAAATATGGCAGGTGAAAGGGGGGGAGGAGGAAGATTAGAACTTCCCCTTTTGACTTTTAGGCGAAGTTCCCCTTTTAAGTTTAAGTTTGAATGATGACCTGTCAAAATCACTTGAGATAGTGAAACGAGAAGCAGGCTGTCCACTATGGGGACCCACAGGAAGAACAAAAAAGGAGCCAGTTTGTCCAAAAGGAGCTAAAACTGCGAGATAGACAACATCCAAGCAGTGGAGGAAGATCTCCCTGGCATGCCCTGGAGCAGGACAGAGAGATTGGAGCACAGTATGAGAAACGAGCAGACAGCTACACTGACAGACAATCTGCAGGAGCCTGGCATTGCACCCCCCATTCGGCCTATTGCAGGTACAATGCTTTACAGGCTCCTAAAAAAATATAATATACGCGCATTTTGTTATCTGAAAAAAGTTGTGCATTTATTTTTATGTTTTTTTAAAAGGTAAACTTAGCTTTTAAGTGGAAGGAAAAAACACACCTTGGGGGGGTCCCAAGACAACCTTGTCTCTTTGAAGTAATGGTTCTGAACAGGATAAGGCCCCCAACATAGGGGTTCAAAGGGCTGTTGAGTCGACAGCACCTAGTTGGGGTCCCACTGATTCACTGTGGAACATAGAAGGGAAACAATGGGGGAGATTTACTAAAACTGATGAACATAGAATCTGGTGCAGCTCTACATAAAAACCAGCTTCCAGGTTTTATTGTCAAAGCTTATCCACTTCAGCCCGGGAAGGATTTACCCCCTTAATGACCAGCCCATTTTTTGTAATACGGCACTGCATCGCTTTAACACACAATTGCACAGTCGTGTGACGCTGTATCAAGACTAAACTGATGTCCTTTTTTCCCCACAAATAGAGATTTCTTTTGGTGGTCATTGATCACCTCTGCAGTTTTATTTTTTGCGCTATAAACCAAAAAATGCTGCCAATTTCAAAAAAGCAAATTCTAGGAGAGCCCATGGAGAGTCTGCCAAGAGCATGACTAGGTCTGAGAACCAACTGGGCCAGTTCAGAAAAGGTGTGGATCAGGTTAAACAGATCCACAGAGTCATCAACGCATGTACTGTGAAGCCTAGAGGATCTCTGAACCTGGGGACACTTGGAAACCAGGAGATCAATACCTGGCATATCCAGCTGCTACAGAGGTTTTGAAACACTTTGGGGTGAAATGCGGTTCTGGGTCCAGCTGGCGACAACCGAGGAAGTCCACCTGTCACTTTTCCACAACTGGAAAAAACACAGCGGACAAAGCTGGAATGTGAAGTTCTGCCAAAGACAGATTCTGGTTGGCTTCATTAAGAAACCTGATGGTTGATGTAAGGCTACTAAATCCTAGTTGGATCACCTTGCATTTGAGAGGTCCAGCATTGGAGGGATAACAGAATTGCTCCAAGTTACATAATGTTGATACAAGCTTCCTCCAGTGACCAAATTTATTCCACCTAAAATGTGTCCAGGACTACTCCCCAACCAGAACAGGCTGGTATCTGTTGCATGAACCTTCCAAACAAGCGGGAGGAAAGATTGTCCCAACTTCAGGGAAGAACTCAAGAGCCACCTGGCCACAGCAAGCCCAGCTTTGGGCATCAGGCATATGCAATGGTCCAAAGAATGCACCATGCAGCTAAAATATTGAGTTACAACAGTCTGGGGATTGAAACTAAATTTATGGATCTGCTGTGAAAAAGCCTACATTAAAGTAGGAGGAAGGGCATCACAATAACTCACCAGTAAAATGTTGCTCCCCCTTAGCTCTGATCTTCCCTGTATACATTTTTAAATAAATCACTACTTGCATACTGATTCTCTTTTACATTTTTCTATGCAGTCACACAACTGCAAAGCTTTGGTATTCCAGATTACTCCCATCTCTCTATGGCTGTTAGGCGAGAACGTTCACCCAGCCAACCACACTTTGGTGACCCTGGCAGCTATGGACGTTGCAGGGATGGTGTCACAGCTCCTTGATACTCAGCACTGCGGTTGGACCGTCTGCTTTACAGAGAAGCAATAGAGCTTGGCAGTCAGATGACCGTATAGAAAAACTAGAACAGCATTTACAAAACAATTAAAATGTATGTATACAGGGCGGATCAGAGCTAACTGGAAGCAACATTAAACTGGTTGGTTATTGTGATGTATTTCTTATACTTTAAGCCCTGAACCATCATGTAAATGTTGAGCGTTGGTCAGCTTTTGGACTATAGTTTTCAAATATGGGAGCGGAGAATTTGAAGAAGATTGTCCTCTGGGAAGAGCAGTATCTAGGAGAAGGCCTAGATTCTGCAAGTGAGGAATCCATTTCCGTGCCGACCTTTGGATTTTTAAGATCCACCTAAACCTCTGCAGAGTTTGAGCAGTTAGACATTGACTGAGACTCTGTGCCAACTGTTCCCACAGTAGGAGGCAGCCCAGGTATCTCACTATGGGAATGCCAGAAAGTCCCCAGGATGAATGGAAACAATGACTGACCTTGAAGATTCCATGCAGTTTCTGTACCTGAACCGAAGGAAGGGGTTGAAAAAGTCCAGAATGAAGCAAATGTCACTTTTGCTTTGGTAACTGAAAACAGGTTTGGAGGAGAAACCCTGAAACTGTTTAAGGAGCAATGGTTATGACCCCTTGGAAGAGGATCAGCACCAGAGCAGCGTGGAGGTCATCTAATATTTGTGAGGATTTTGGAAGTCTTGACAAATTGAAGTGGAGCAGAGGCAGAACCTGAAATTCTAGCTAGTAGCCTCTGGATACCACTTTCTGTATGCAAATGTCTGAAATGTCCTGGGACCAGGTGACAACAAAGGCCAACAGATTTCCCTCCACTCTGATAAGTGGGGGTGTCCCCTCACTACAAGGAGGACTTGCTTGTGAGTTTGGAAACTTTGAGGCTCCATGATATATGGTGGAACCAAGTCCCGGTTTCTGTCTTGGGCTAGGATGCCTGGCAGAAATAACAGAAACTCTTCTCAACTTTTGTGGTAGAGAGTGTTCCAGTTGGAGCCTTTGCCTTCTTTTGTGGCACAAAAGCATGCCCTTTCCCCTGGTGAAACCCTTGCTAAAGTTGTCAAGGCATTCGCCACAGAGGCTCTCCCTATCAAAAGGAATACACAAAAGACAATTCTTGCACTAATGTTCTGCAGTGCAAAATCTGGTTCTCCACATGTACTGAAAATGTACTCATTCTGGATATTAGACAAATAAAATCTGCCACCCATTAACACAGTAGAACAGGGCCACAGGCATGAGCCCCAGTTGTTGGAGGGCAGAAGGATCCAGAATAATAAATTCAGGATATCCAGATATCTTTGGATCAGACACATAGGGTCTGGCAGATGGACATGGCAGCAATGCCAGGTTGCAGGGCAGGGCCAGCGAGGGAAAATTAAGGGTTTATCCACAGGGTCCTAAAACACCTGGATGTCCTCTACAGAGACAGCCAAAGGTTTAAGATATATTATTTTCAAGAAACCCCTCCTCAATGGGCTATTGTGCTTGGGAGGGCGGGGTGGGCGATAAAGTTTTGTTTTTTTTAAGGTGAGGTTGGGGATGGGGACTTTAACGTGGGTTGTTCCAGGTCAAGACATATGCACACCTTGTCAATAAGGCCCAAAATTGTATTCTTAAGCTTTGGAGTTATGCGGCCCCTGTGCTTTGAGTCAGGGAACATGGCTGAAATTTTCCCTCTAAACTCATGGTAGCAGAAAATTATTCCCTTGCTAAGGAGGAGGAGGGAGCCACTGCTGAAGTGGTTAAGGAGGACTCTGAGGATTGCCTTCTCAACACTGTTTGGCTCAGTACAGACATTCAACTGGACCTCAGAGTATTTTGTGTACAGAATATTGTTGAAAAGCTTTGAACAACCTTCACAAAGACTATTTGTTATTGCTTTAGCTTTTCTATTGAATAGTGATGCTATCGCTTTAAGGCCCCATGCACACAGGACGTTTGACTGTTTTACAGCAGCTGTTTTTAGCTGCAGACTTTTTTTTCTACAGTCAATAAACTCTTCATCAGGTTACCCTACGTCTCCATGTTACCCTACGTCTCCATGTTACCCTACGTCTCCATGTTACCCTACGTCTCCATGTTACCCTACGTCTCCATGTTACCCTACGTCTCCATGTTACCCTACGTCTCCATGCTATCCTATGTCTCCATGCTATCCTATGTATTCATGCACACATAGGCTGTTATCAGCTGTTTTTAGCAGTGATGTTTTTGAGCTGTAAAAAAAAACCCAAGACCAGAGGGTTCTGAGAGACGGTTTTCAGCTGTAAAAATGTTCAAACGCTCAAAAACGCCCAAAAAAAATGCTCAAAAAATGTTGATCCCCAATGTTTTTGGACGTTTTAGATCAATTGGAAAAACAAAAACCAAAAAAAAACCTCTGGCTCTTTAAAAACGCGGAAAACGCTCAAAACCACTGGTAAAAGTTGAAAACATCACCGATAAACTACTGACGATTTTGGACATTTTTTTAAAGTCCTGTGCCCATGAAGCCTAGATAAAAGATGCACACATTAAAGCAGCTCTGTAATCAAGAATACATCAATAAATGGTACTGTATATTTTGCAAACAGAGCAAATACCTGAATTTGATGCAATATCAACTTCTTGCAGTCCATCGCAAAGCAGAATTCAGAGATGGTGAGGACAAAGCAGCACAAGGAGCCAATCAGGTGTGCTGAAACGCATGAGGCCATAGGAAAGGATAGGAGGATAGGAAAAAAGAGTGACAGAGCGAAGCCCATCCTCTTCTCCTTTTACTGTGCTGTCACAGGATGGGACCTGTATGTGAAAGTGAAGATGCAGCGGAGAAGGAAGCCCCCTGATAGGCAGGGCTGTTGCAGGGTAAGTTTGTGGAAATCTTTACAAAACATTTGGCAGGTTAAACAGCTCCCATATACATTTATTCTGTGTAATGAATGAGCGGTTTGCTTGGAGTTCAGCTTTAAAGTGCAGCACCACCCAAAAGAGGAAGCTCCGCTTATTTGCCTCCTGCCCCTCTCTGCTGCCACATTGGGCACCTTTCGGGGGGGATGGGGGGGGGGGCAAGTACCCGATTTTGACAGGTACCCGCTCCCACTCCCAGCTGACTTCGCCACAGCAAACTCATCTGGAAATTTGGCCCCCCTTTTCCTCCCCCCGCCGCTGGCCATTCACAAAGCACAGCATGGTTTGCACATGTGCAGCAGGGAACAGACTGTGAAGCCGCAAAGCGTTTCCCTCACCTGAGATGACGGCGGCGGCAGCATCAGAGAGCCAATTAAAAAAATCGGCTTGGGTGAGGATCCGTGGACAGGAAAGTGCCCCAATATTAAAAGTCAGCAGCTACAGTACATGTAGCTGCCGAATTATTTTTTTCTGAAGGAGCCTGGAGCTCCGCGTTATACAAGCAACTAGCAGACCTCAGCAGGCTGCCAGCATTCTCTGAAACATGTAAAAACTTGGTACGCAGCTTGTTCACGTCCCATCGTGTTGAGCATGCATTGTGTGTGGCAGCGCACGCTACTTTCCATTTTGCGACGCAGAAATGCCGCGGGCACAATTTGCTCTGTTGTGGTACAATGGACAGTCAAAAGGAGAGGCTGCACTAATTCAACACTCGTTTTGTGACACAATGCATGTGTGTTTCACTCCATTATGTTCTGTGTTTAACATCCAGGGCTGGTGCAAGGATTTTTGACACCCTAGGTGAAACCTCATTTTGCTGCCCCCCATTGGCTCCACCCCCTTTGCACTGCCCATGTGACAGGAGGTGGCGCTATACAGGAAGCATTGGCTCTGCTTCCTCTAGCGCTGGCTCCAGTGCTGCGCCTCTAATTACACTACCGGTTGGACGGAGCAGCTGCCTGAGACTGAGTTAGTTACATGCTGCAGCTTGCAGAGCATGCAGACACGGAGGGAAACCAGCGGCTGGGCACCCCTAGGCAGCAGTGCACCATAGGCGGCTGCCCAGTTTGCCTAGTGGTAGCACCGGCCCTGTTAACATCCCCCTTGTTGTGAAGGGTGCTTTACAGACTTTAAGAATGCTCCAATTCAAGCTAAAGCCCTTGTGTATATAAGACCTTAAAGCAGCGTTCCAGTCCCCCAAACACTTTTTATTTTTTTTAAAAAGACTGTTCTGCAATTGTCCAAACATGTACTTTAACCACTTAAAGTTGATGTAAACCCACCACTCACCCAGTATAAACTAATGGCTTGGTATTAATGTATATGTACATGCAAGCCTTCTGCATGTATTCCTACCTTGCAAATGTCACCCATTTCAGCAGTAGCAGCCCCACAAATCTCTAAAATCAGTGGGTGTCTCTCTTTGCTGATATCACAAGACTCCCCACCCACCTCTATAATGAGAGCTGGAGGAGATGGGAGGGGGGAGTGTGAGGTTCTTTTTGCTCCATGCAGGAGATAAGAATATGACTTGTCAGTCACACAGCAGGGATGAAACGACTCCTATTTCTCCCTCAGTCAGTTTTTTCAATCTGAAAAAAGATCAGGGTATTACTCAGAGTTGGATTAATTCTTGTGGGCACAGATGACATGATATCCTCTACTGTACAAGGTAGAAGTAGTAGTCATTTTTTTTTTTCAGTTTACATCCACTTTAACCAGTTGCCGACCGCCCACCATGACTTGACGGTAGCAACTTGGCTCGATATTGCAAACCGCCATCACCTGATGGCAGCTGCAGGAGCGAGGATCATGAGCGCGCGCCGCCGGAGGCATGCTTGCTGTATAGCGGGGGAGTCAGGGAGCGGGTGGACTCGATGTCCACCGGCTAACCGCGATCGCTCCCCCACAGTGACAGAATGGGGATTCGCTAATGTAAACAAGTGGATCCCTGTTCTGACAGGGGAGAGGTGTGTGATCGTATGTACCCTATATGTGGGAGCAACGATCACTCTCCTCCCTCAGTCAGCCCAGCCCCCACACAGTTAGTAACACATCCCAGGGAACACAGTTAACTCTTTGATCGCTCCCTAGTGTTAACCCCTTCCCTGCCAGTGACATTTACACAGTAATCAGTGCATTGTTATAGCACTGATTGCTGTATAAATGCCAGTGGTCCCAAAAAAAGTGTCAAAAGTGTCCGACATGTTCACCGCAATGTCGCAGTCCCATTAAAAAAAAAAAAAATAAATAAATATCACAGATCGCTGCCATTACCAGTAAAAAATAAAAACCCCATAAATTCTCATTGTTTGTAAATGCGGCAACTTTTGCACAAACCAATCAATGTACGCCGATTGAGATTTTTTTTTTTTTACCAAAAACATAAATTATACATATATATCGGCCTAAACTGATGAATAATTTTTTTTGGATATGTATTTTAGCAAAAGTAAGAAATATTTTTTTTCCAAAATTGTTGAGATTTGTTTATAGCGTAAAAAATAAAAAAACATTGCACGACTGCGCAATTGTCAGTTAAATCGACGCAGTGCTGAATCGCAAAAAGTGCTCCGGTCATTAAGGGGGAAATCCTTTCGGGGCTGAAGTGGTTAAGGACTGGAAGGATTTACCCCCTTAATGACCAGGCTATTTTTTGCGATACAGCACTGTGTTGCTTTAACTGGCAGTTGCGCGGTCGTGCGACACTCTACCCAAACAAAATTGATGTCCTTTTTTCCCCACAAATAGAGCTTTCTTTTGGTGTTGATTGCCTCTGCAGTTTTTATTTATACAAAAAAAAAAGGTCAATTTTGAAAAAAAAAAAAAATTATATTATATTATATTAGATCTATATAAAAAAAAAAAAAAAATCTTCCTCAGTTTAGGCCAATATGTATTCTACATTTTACCAAAAAATATCGCAATAAATGTATATTGATTGGTTTGCGCAAAAGTTGTAGTATTTACAAAATAGGGGATATATTTATGTCATATTTATATACTTTTTTTTTTTTTTTTACTAGTAATAGCGGCGATCTGCAATTTTTAGTGGGACTGCCACATTGTGGTGGACAGATCGGACACTTTGACAGATTGGACCAGTGACATTTATACAGCGATCAGTAGGGATGGGCCGAACGGACCCCTGTTTGGTTCGCACCAGAACTTTTTGAACATCGCAAAAGTTTGGACCCAAATAACAGACCCCATTAAAGTCAATGGGACCCGAACATCAAAAATCAAAAGTCCCTATTTTGAAGGCTTATATGAAAGGAACTGGGTATACAATGGTTATAGGGGTCTGAGTCCTGCCCTGGGGGGAATATATCAATGAAAAAAAAGTTTGTAAAAAACGTAATTTTTAAATGAGCAGTGATTTTTTTATTTTTAAAAGTGAAAGCATAAAAATGAAAAATTCCTTCCATTATAGTGCCTGGGGTCCTCCTAATCTACCTGTAAAGTGGCAGATCTGTACCAGGTCTAGAATCCGCTGCAGCAATAATTGTATTTATAAAGCCAAAAAAAAAAAAAAAATTACATTTTCCCTGCAAGCTGCCTTTATTTTGCTCAGCAACCACTGGGGAGCCAGTGTGTATGATGAGGCCACAATGTAGTGCACTGGGAACAAGATTAGAGATTTTTTGGATAAAGTCTGGCGTCACTTTGACTTTGGATAGAAGTAACGGGTGCGGAAAAATTGGGTTTGGGTGTTGGTGGTGCCTTCTCACCATAACCCTATAGAAGTACTCTTGATGAAAGCAAGAATTGGCTTTGCTGTAAAAAATTGGCTCATGTTCCGGTCATACTCAACCTAAAAACCAACATCTGAATCCAGTAATGGCTGGGCATCAAGGAGCAAATATCTGATGCTGTGGTGAAATAACTCAGCTGACTCCTCCATGGCTGATGTTGGAGCTATGGCAGGAATAGATGTGGACAAGGAGGCAGAATAAGCCACTCTGGCAACTGCAGGGGACTGCGCACTAGTCTCTGCTTGCGTGATGAGGAGGATGAGGAAGGTTTAGTAAGGCAGTCCACCACCTCCTCTGCATGCTGTGGCTGGATAACACGGGCAAACTCACTAAACAGAGGAAATGATGCCCTGCCTGAGGACTGACCACCACGCCCACCTTTGCCTGTGGACACATTTGTTGCTGGCCCCCTTACAGTTCCAAGGGAATGTCTGCCTCTCCTTGTTGTCCTCCAGGGGAGGGCTGGGCCAGGGGGCAGGGTGGCAATTGCCCCCCAGGCCATCCTAACTTACATTCAAAATGGCCGACGGCCGCTGCCTCACACTTTTTTCTCCAACCAACTGCAGGCAAAGGGGGGGGGGCACTGGTGAGGCTGCATTGGTGGGCACTGGTGAGGCTGCATTGGTGGGCACGTAGTGAGGCTGCATTGATGGGCACTGGTGAGGCTGCATTGGTGGGTAGTGAGGCTGCACTGATGCATTATTTTCTTTAAAGCTCCTTTGTTGCTATTAACAATTAAATTATGTTACCACGTTGTATCATATTTGTCTTGCTTCATAACATCAATATCCATTCTAAAACCAGGTGGGCATGGATGGTGAGCTGATTTGGTGGTTCAATGGGCCACTTGACTGGACTTGCCCCCCAGGCCTAAGGCTGCCAGCCCTCCCCTGTTGTCCTCCCAGACATTATTGGGAGGGAGGGGGGGTGCTAATTAGCAAATGTAAAGTGGAAATCTGTATGTAGATGTACTTTAATCAATGTGGTGTTTGGTGTACTTTAACCACTTCCCGCCCGGCGCATTGACAAATGACGTCCGGGCGGGGGGTTCATTATCCTGACTGGACGTCTATTGACGTCCTCAGGATAATGCGCGATCGCGCGCCCCTGGGGGCGCGCATCGCGGCGATCGGTGGTGCCGTGGGTCAGTCTGACCCACCGCACTACCGACCGAGGTAAAAGGCTTCGATCCGAAGCCTTTTACCATGTGATCAGCCGTGACCAATCACGGCTGATCACAGTGTAAATAGGAAGAGCCGTTGATCGGCTTTTCCTCTGCTCAGGTCTGCAGACCTGAGCAGCGGAGAGCCGATCGGCTGCTCGGCTGATGAGGGGGGGCTGCGCTGAACGTTTATCAGCGCAGCCACCCTCAGGATCACCCCACTGGACCACCAGGGAGCCGGATC
>BLSH010225996.1:306224-323630 GCA_018402905.1 Glandirana rugosa
GCTTGCAGTAATTATCTCTTCCTGAATGCTGTGTGAAGGGAGGAGGTGGGGGGTGTCCCTTCCCTCCAATCAGTTCTCAAGGAGCTCTTCAGGGTGCAACGTCCGCTCCCCATCCCCTGCTTTTCAGAGTGGACAGATCATGTGTAAATTCTGCCCTTTCAACAGCTGTAGAGAAGAGAGGCTGCTGATAAACAAGTACAACTTATGTAGGAGAATTTGTTTCATCTTTGTGCATCACCTGAGGCCAGTCACTTCACTGGGTATATGTAAGGCTGTACAAGCACTTTAAAAGGTTAAGTAGTAAAACCATCCCAGTTTCCATTTAAACAGATCAAGCCACTTTTGTCCCCATTCAGAGTAGAGTAATCGTGTCTCCTGAAAGCCCAACTTTCCAGCAAAGTATACTCAATGATCTGCGCTCTCTTGGCACCTTCACGCTGCATCACTCTAATGGAATAAGGTTTTTGGCTATAGGGAAGCATGTGCCAGCCCAATGTGACAGTTCTTGGGCATAAGGGACCAGTAGCCAGTGCCAAATACTCTCATATAGGGGGGGCAGTGATTTCATTCACATAAGCGCAAACCCTGGAGCTTCCCTAAGCTAGACTCATGCAATGGGGACACAATGAGGAAGTGCAGATTGGCAAGTATTCCTTGCTGGGGGGGGGGTTGGCTATCAGAAGACATCTCCTTTTCATGGTTAGTTTTCAGTGTTAGGTTAAACTATCCAAAAAAAAGGTCCTTCTTATGAAATGATTAATGGAACACTACTCACGTATTTTACCTTCTTCACATGAGAGAAGTTAATCGGCCTGCTTTATGTAGACGATATTATTTGATCCTTGAGTCGCTTGTGTGCGTTCTGCTGTACTAGTCCTGCAATTCTTTCAGATGCCACATAGAGAACGCCTAATTGCTCAGTATGTGATCAAAAAGTCTGCAGCATTTGCAACCTATGCTGCACACAATAGGAAGAGGCAACGCCGCTCCAGGTGAAGTAATCCTCCCTCTAAGGACTGGGTGCTGGTCCAGTCCACGGTCTAAGCATGAAATCCAAGAGAGAAGATGACCACACTCCAGATATAGAGGACAAAAAACGTTATTCCATAAAATCCAAGAAAAAAAACAAAAAACAAAACAATATTTTTAACTTTTTGCTATAATACATATCCAAAAAACAAATGTATTCATCAGTTTAGGCCAAAATGTATTCTTCTACATATTTTTGATAAATAAAATAGAAAAAAGTGTTTATTGATTGGTTTGCACAAAAGTTATTGCGTCTACAAAGTACGAGAATTGATTTATTACATAGTTACATAGTAATAAATCAATTCTCGTACTTTGTAGACGCAATAACTTTTGTTATTTATGGCGTTTTTATTTTTTTTTTTACTGGTAATGGCGGCGCCACTTTTTTGGGACCATTGACATGTATACAGCAATTAGAGCTAAAACTAGCCACTGATTACTGTGTAAATGTCACTGGCAGTGAAGGGGTTGACACTAAGGGGGCAATTAAGGGGTTAACTGTGTTCCTTCACTGTGTTCTAACTGTATGGGGGCTGGGCTGGGAGGGACAGGACAGATCTAACTGATCCCGATTACAGGGATCAGTTGATCACTGTCATATCCCCTGTCAGAACGGGGAACCGCCGTGTTTACATCAGCGGTTCCCCATCCTTCCTCTGTAGAAGGCGATCGCGGGTCACCAGAGAACATAGAGTCTGCCCGACCCATAGCCAAACTCACACAACTGCACAAATCACCATTTATAGACGGCGGTTTGCGTAGCGGAGTCACACTGCCGCCGTCTTACTACGCGAGGCTGTCGGCAAGTGGTTAATATATGAAAATGTGGACTTCTGGAAGTGTTGGGGGGGGGGTCGCACTTGAAGCCCTCTATAATTTTCATGTTGACCACCACTGATCCATAGTCCTTTTTCCTCTCCAGCTGGACTATAGCTGGACTATCTCTGGCCTGCTCCTTTTAGGCCCCTTTCACACAGGGCGGATCTGTTGCTCCGTTGACCCCCGCTGAGCAGGTCCGTCTCCGCTCACTGTACTGAGATGGACCTGTCAGTCAGAGTCCCGTTCTCCTCTACGGGAAGATCAGATGAAAACGTACAGCCCGTTTTCATCCGATCCGATCCGATGGACGGATGACTAATGTATCGCCATACGTCTGTTTTCAGCAGATTTTTTTGGGTCAGATGGCAGACAGGTGTCAGCGGACACATATCCGCTGACATCTGCCTCCCCACAGAGAACAATGGGTGCCCCGATCGGGTCCGTCTGAAAAAGGACAGACAGACCTGATCAATTCGATCATGTAAAAGGGGCCTTAGTCATTGGATTTCAGTTCTTCTAATCATGGAGGATCAGCATCACATGTAGGCGTTATCTAGACTGGTCCACATTCAAATACAAATGACAACACCCCTTCCTCCAGACACCTATAAGGGCTAGTTTACACTTTCTTTGGCTTCAACGCACATTAAAGCCCCTACTGCTTCAACAAGCTTTTATGATGTGTTTTTGAGGCTTCGGCGGTGCTTCGAAGAGGCTTCAACAAGGCTTCAGTGATGCTTTTTTGACGCTTTGTTGAAGTTTGGCCGATGCCCTGTGTGTTTGTTGATATCTCACACCTGCAATTTCTCCAAAACAAAGCGAAGCTAACGCTGAATTAAAGCCTCTGAAAAGCCGCAGGTGCTTCAAGCAAGCTTCAAACAATCTTTGTCATAGACTTCTATGGAGGCGTTGGAGAGGCTTTGAAGCCTGGCTAAAGCTACATGGGGTATAATTTTTGACGCAAGACTGAATTAAAGCAAAGCCAATGCAAACTGTAAACAGGACTGTAAGCCAGCCATTTTATTTAGTGACATGAGTTTGACTGGCGTTAAGGGAGCTTTAACAAAGCCTGTCTGACGCCCTGTTTTGAAGCAAGTGTACATGAGCCCTAAATGCATTATAATACTTGCATAACTCCTCCCAGGATGGGAGGGGACAGGGTGCGGTGATGTTTTCAGAAAACGATATACAGCACCCTTCTGGCCCCTCCCATCAGCCATGAAGTGTGTGCATTGCATAGAGAGGCCCAGAGACATCACTGAGTCTAAA
Organism: Glandirana rugosa; assembly: GCA_018402905.1. Classification (NCBI taxonomy): domain Eukaryota; kingdom Metazoa; phylum Chordata; class Amphibia; order Anura; family Ranidae; genus Glandirana; species Glandirana rugosa. The sequence goes on from BLSH010225996.1 coordinate 309,345, forward strand.
ATTAAAAAAATATATATTCTTTTTTTACCTTTTACATTTTTCTCAGGAAGGATTTGTTATGGATGACTGCAAGGTTTTTTGAAAAATGTTTAAATGATACTAAACACACACACACTGTATAATTCACGTTGTCCCTTCTGTATATGGATGATGGCACTGTAATTATTTGAATAAAAAAACAAAACAAAAAAAAAAAAAACACACAACATCCAAGTACCTTTTTTTCCTAATCCATATACAGCTGTCTCATGACCCAGATCTTTCCCAGCCTGTCTACAGGAAAACATAAGCAGGGGGAGCTTCTAGTCCTCTGCTGCTGGTCACATGTTCAAAATTAAAATTAACTACAATCAAACTGTTTTATATTGTCATACAAACATACAGTATATTATATTTGAAATTACATCTTATTTTTTTGCAAGAATATCGTGTGGGTGGATTTATGCCAGCCACAGGCTGTATCACACCCCTCCAGCCGGTGTCTTCGAATAAGAGGGAGGTGAAGCCTCCATTAATTTACATGTAATATCCCATCCCCATTGTGTTTAGCTGGTTAGTGGACATGAAGGAGGGAGGGAGGGAGCTTTCATTTACCACTGGGTATACGCCCACATGTGAGACTCTATAGTCACATGGGCTGCTCAGATGTGATGGGGAGGAAAAGTTCAGGGTAGAAAAGCGCTGAAAACTGAGCATGGGCAGTAGCTGCCAACACTGCTCTGTAAAATCCCCAAATGCAGTGGGGACATAACAGAAGGGGGTGATAGAAAACAGCAGCATCAACAAGGTTTTTTGCAAAATACAGAAAAGAATCCCATAGTGACTGAGTATGAACAGCATGCTTTTAATTTTGTGGTTTTAATGACACTTTAAAAGCGAGCCTGTCCTAGGTCTGTCCTCAACCTACAGCATAAGAAGCCACATGGGCTTCAGCTTGTATAAGAGCAGTGTGAACAGCAAGCTTTGACAACACATTTGCCACTTTAAGCAAGCTGCTAGCAGTCTTCTTGAAGATTCTTGAAAGCCTCCTGAAGGGCTGAAGCCTGCTTGCAGCTTGTTTAAAGTGGCAATCAGCACTCCAGTAAGGATCTGTTTCAACATTTACAAAATGGAGCTGAATGGTACTTTAAAAGCTTCAATCAAAGCTTGCTGAAAGCTCTATTGTCAAAGGTTTGTTCACACTGCTCTTATACAAGCTGCAGCCCGTGTGAAACAGGCCTTAAAAGCAATATTAACAAGGTAGGAAACTGCTGTGAGTTTTTTTTTCCTGGAACCTGCTAGGTAAAGCCATAATGTGAACGTACGCATAGTATACTAGCGCATTATGTGAAACTTACCATAGAATGAAGCCCTTCCAGCGGCGAGCAGTCACCGCTGACAGGGCTTCCATCTTCGCACGCTTTCCTTCCTTCCTTCCAGGTTTGCAGAACCCGGCTGTGCGAGTGGCAGGAGCCATGATGACATTACTCCGGCGCATACACGCGGGAACCGCCATTTATGGCACAGGACCACCCAAGTCCATCCTTCAGAATGCATGCGCCAGTGACATTATCCAGCAGCATGTACAGGCAATATCTCCTACCACAGGTGTCAAACTGGCGACCCTCCAGCTGTTGCGGAATTACAAGTCACACGAGGCATTGCAAGGCTGACAGTTACATGCATAACTCCCTCAGGCAGAGGCACCAGTTTGACACCCCAGTGCACGTTTAGGAGATATTTACAGTATCTATAGGCAAGTCTTATTATAGGCTTATCTACAGTATAGATACAAATTATGCATGGGAGTTTACTCCAACTTTAAAAGCTAGTTTTTTTTTTTAAATAACAAACATGTCACACTTACCTGCTCCGTGCAGGGGTTTTGCACAGAGCATCACCAATCCTCCACTTATCGCATTGCCTGCTGGCGCTCCTGGCTGCTCCTAAGTGCCCCAAGAGCAAGCAGCGTGCTGTGGGCAGGCTTGCTCCTGAGCCACTGCTTTGTGTGTCCTTTCAGACACAGACATGACTCGGACCCACTCGCTCTTCTCATTGGCTCACTGGCTGTGACTGATAGTAGTGGGAGCCAATGAGGAGGGATAGTCTCTGGAGAGCCGGGGCTCTCATGTACATTGCTGGATCGCAATGGGGCTCAGGCGAGTTGGCTGCTACACAGAGGTTTTTTTTTTTTTTTAACTTTATGCAGAAAAAACCTTGAGCCTTTGGAAACACTTTTAAGTTTTAATGCCTCAGAATGATAGCAAATTGAGGCTGTTCAGTTTTACCTGCCCACCCACTGACATGCAGGAAGCAACACTGGAAAGGGAAGGGCTAGAGGAAAGGTCATACGATGTAATCTGCAGCACCCAAGAACATTACATTTTAATCATTAAACCAGGCACGAATAGATCCATAGATGAAAGGCAAAAACCATTTTGAAACCGGTTCATTGAATAAAAACAGAAAACACAGATATTAACAAAAAGTAAACTATTTATATTTTTTTTAAAAAAAGGTAAAAGTCAGAGTTTTTGTACACAGTGTTGCCTCCTCTGGTGCTTTAACAAATAAGACTTCACCGTAAACTCTTTCCCGCACCCGTTACATGAGAATAATTCGCCAGACCGGTGAACTGCTTGGTGGCGGGCAACGTGGGACTGGCTAGTGAAGCCTTTGCCGCACAGAGGACACAAAAAGGGGCGTTCGCCCGTGTGAGTCCTAATGTGGCAGTTGAGCGTGGACTTCTGTGAAAAACATTTTCCACATTCAGGGCAGCCGAAAGGCCTCTCTCCCGTGTGGGTCCGCATGTGCTTGACTAGGCAGCCGTTGTAGGGGAAGCTCTTTCCGCACTCGGCACAGGTGTGTGGGCGCTCCTCTGGATTGGATTTCCAGGTCTCCTTATTTAGGAGGTCGTCGTCATCGGACATTTCGTCAAATGATTCATCTGTCATGGATGACTCGCTAAGAGAGACATCTATAGATACGTTTTCATTCAAGGGGATACCTGTTCTGGGCCTGTCGCTAGGTGAGATATAGCTTATGGACTCATCACTTAACGAGACATTTTTACCTGGTGTGTTGCCCAATAAGCCATCTCTTATAAAGCCCTCACCTAACAAGGATTCTTTAATGGGTGGTGCACCAGTAGCATATCCTAAAGATACGTCATTAACAGTGACATCTTTAGTAGATTTATTAAGCGAGGCATCCTTAACTGGCGTCTTGTCCAACATGATATTTTCGATGGGCCTACCCCCAAGTAAGATATCTAAAACTGGGATCTTGCCAACATCTCTACTAGTGCTTTCACTGGCCGAAACACCATCGTTCGGCACCCTGATGTCCATAGAAGTATTCTCAGTAAACAGGGCATTGTTTGCGGGTTTATTATTTTCTGCCTCCTTAGAAAGGGTCAGGGTCTTCTCACCACTGTCACATTTCAGTCGAGCTAATTGCTCAATCAGCCTTTCCTTGGCATGAATTTTCATGTGCATCTCGTAATTGAATTTCTTGCTAAAACACTTCTGACATGCCGTACAAACAAAAGGCTTTTCATCCTCATGTAGTCGCCGGTGGCTGTTAAGACTGGAGCTTTGGGCAAACCGCCTCCCACATAGATCGCAGACGTACGGTTTTTCCCCTGTGTGGACGCGCATGTGTTTAATCAGACAGCCGTTGTACAGGAACCTTTTGCCACATTCCGGGCAGGCGTGGGGCCGCTCCATGGTGTGGGCTCTGATGTGCCTTTCACACGCAGCTTTTGAGGGGAAGAGTTTTTCGCACAGCGTACATGGGTACATCTCTTCGCCAGCGTGGAGACGCAAGTGCATTTCGAAGTTTGACTGTTTTGCAAAACATTTGCCGCACTGTGGACAAGGTACAAGTCTATCTCGTATATGGATGAGCCGGTGCCTGTCGAGACCAGACTTGGAGAAAAGGCGTTTGCCACACTGATTGCAGAGCCATTGTTTATCTCCTTTGTGGGTTCTCATGTGGGTCTCCAACTCAGCCTGCGTGCCAAAACACTGACCACACTCCTCACATATGCGTATCTTGTCTTCAAGGTGCAGTAACAGATGTCCTTCAAGTGCCGACTTATCGGAAAATTGTTCCCCACATTCTGGACAAACATTATCATGGATTTTCTGATGCTCAAAGAATTCGGAGACGCCCTCAAACGTTTCTGGACAGACGGGGCAAATGAACCGCAAGTCTCTAGGAGTTAATTGCTTAGTATGGTGCTCTTTTACAGATGGGTTAGTGTGTGACGACTGCTGATCCTGACCACGAGGAGAATGGGAGGACCTGTCATTGTGGTTGTTTGTTGCCACCCTCTTCACAAACCAGTAGTTTACCTCTGCCTTGCTGGATGGGTCTTGTTGGGGCAATGGGGTGACCACATCTTCTACTATCCACTCTGCAGAATAAGAACAAAAAAAAAAAAAAAAAAAAAGAGACAAACATTAACCAAATGTAATTTATAGAGCTGTTCATATGGCCCCTTTTCCTTGCCATTACTCCTCCAAAGTAGGAGTAGACAGAGGAGAGCAGAGTATACAGAACCATTTATTTTAATGCATAGACTGATTTAGATAACACTACATTGAAAAAAACCTGTTCTGAAAGAAAGATGGACCATTGCTTATTTCCTAAAAATGCTAGTTACCTGGTTGTCCGGTTTCATGCTTTGAGACGCTAACACATTAGTAAAGTTAGAATTAAAGTGGTTGTCAACTCATGACAACCACTTTAAAACTACAGGTAAGCCTATAATAAGGCTTACCTGTAGGTCCCAGGAATATCTCCCAAGCTTGCACAGTTTAGGAGACATTCCCTGTATCTGCATGTGTCAACGTAATCGCCACATGCGCAGTAAATGACAGCTCCCGTGCGAATGCGCAGGAGTGACATCAGCGCGGCTCCTGCCAATCACAGCTCTGGAGTCCGCGCTGTGATTGGTCAAAGCCCGGGATCCCGGAAGACGATGGACACAACATGACGCTGGTCACATCGGTGATCAGGGACCGCTGCAGCGGTGTCGATCTAAGGTAAGCATTGCATAATGAGCCTCTCTCTTGCAGGTGTTTTTTTTTTTTTCTTTTGCAAGACTTGACAACCACTAAGTCGGAATTCCTAATCAGCATAGCTTATCAAGGGAGTAGCTTAGTCTAAAGCCATTAGAGCAACATAATGGCCTAGAAACTAGTATATTCAACAGGGTGGATCAACAAAAGTGGTCTCCAGGCTTCCTCACTGAAGGGTTACTTTTAAGAACAACTGAAATTTGGAAGCAGTCTTCAAAAAAGGTACACAGACAAAGGACCCGTCATCTCCGAACCTGAAAATTTGAGTGCTTCAGGAAGAGCCAATTCCCTAGCACCTCACTCCCTGTATGCCATAATCCTTGCCTCTTCTGGGAGAGTCTAATTATTGTCCCAGCTCCTTTGCCCCTCCTTTAACCTCCTTGCATCACTTTTTTTGTTGCAGCCAGGGGAGAAGGGAAGGGGAATACTATAGAGCAGTGTTCCTCAACTCCAGTCCTCAAGGCCCACCAATAGGTCATGTTTTCAGGATTTCCATTATTTTGCTTAATTTTTTGAGTTCAGGCCATTTTTAAAGAATAAGTAGACTTTCAAACAAAAAACATTTATCCTTTCTTGATCCCCACCCACTCTGCCAACATGGCCCCCCCCTCCTTAGATGCATACTTACCTTGCAATTATACCTGCAGCTTCCTGCTGGCACACGTTCAGTGCATGCAGGGGCAGACAGGACCGGGGGGGGGGGGTGGAAGGTTATGGGTAGGGTTGCAATTGCCCCCAGGCCGCTCTGATTCCCCATAAAAAGGCTGCTGTGCCTCCAGACGGAAACTGTGAATATGCAGTTACACAATTGGCCGAGTGCTACGGCTTGGGCGGCTCCGGAGAAGGGCTGGCAGGGCCAGATTAACAGCCCAGGAGCGGTGCAGGAACGTTCGCTCTGTTAGCCGGAGATGTGCCCTGTGACAGGGATATTGGCTGCACCTGTCACAGGGCTGAGAGTCTGAGTGAGTTCCGTACAAAGCACAGCCCCCTCCACACAAATGGGAGAGGGTGGATCGGCTCTCCCTCCTCCTGCCCCTACTCTCCCTGTGCCTGCCCAGTACTTCATCAAGAAATGGACAGCAGCAAGTGAGGGAGTTTATTACATTGATTCCTGTGCAGCTGTACCAGAAAATTTTGTAATCGTTGCGTTTTAACATCTACCTGCATATATTATTGCAATATAAGTTAGATTTCTTATGCCTTTGGGATAGTTGGTGAATTTTAAGCATTTTTGCAAGCTCTGATTGAATTTATTTTACTTATTACTTTTGGAGGATTTGCCTAATTCAGTTCAACTACTGCAACCTTGTTTTCAGAGGCCTTTTTCCTCTTTCTTGCACTGTAGGAATACCCCTTTTTTCATTCTTTACAATGTCCCCTTTTTAGCATATATGTGACAAGCTGTGTTACAATAAATCAAGTTCTTTTTAAGAAATCTCAAAACAACAGTTACCTTTGACCATGGCCACCAGTCACTGTAGCGCACACAGATGTGTGGCAGTAATACATATTATGCATATTGGTGTGTAGCGGTACCATTCTTTTTGAATGGCATCCAAACTCTCATCCACCTGTGTTGCAGCTTGCCACAAAGCACAGGAATGTGCTGCCATGCGTTGTAGGGTACAGAGTCAGAAAAAGGTGTAGGTACATTTTTGTCTGCTCTGGTACATTGGCAGCCCCTTCACATGAAAGGGCTACCTTAATGCAATGCTACAGCATAATGCCCGCTAATTCCCATGCAATAGTGCAGTGCACCAAAGTGGACAAGTGTGCATGGGCCCTTAGCCCAAAAGGCACAGTTCCAATTATGAAAATGTCAGTAGGGCATGTTTGCCTCCCAGGCCAAAAAAGTTCCCAGTCCTCCCCTGAGTGTGCGGACCGCAAAAAGTTCCCAATGGGTTCCATGGGGCCATCTTTAATGGTCTCTCGTCTTGGGAGAGGGTCCTATAGAACCATCTAAGTAGGTGTGGCCACCGCACTAAAAATCTGCCAGCAGGATGTAAACCAATACTGAAAAAAAGATTAGTGCAATTCATCTGACCTATACTTTAAAATACTTGCACACCCACTAAGGAAAAAATCATATAGTCAGATGCCTGCATGTCCTCTGCCATACACCGTGGTTCCAATCGCCTGTCGCTACATCATTACTGTGTCCTGCAGCCGGGGAAGCTAGCATAATGACAAAGGTTTAAAAAGAATAACTTTACAGTCTTCTAAAATATATAAAAAAATCTTCCCTTACCAATTTCAGCAACACCTTCAACATTCTTTGGCTGGGTATCGTTGCCATTTGAAGGGGTATCGCTTTTTGTTGTCTTCACATCCGCTGTGGGCAAGAACATATATTATCAATCCCAAAAACAACTATGCTATAATAAATAAGTGAACAATGCTGCTACTTCAGAATAAAATATCAAAAAAAGGTGAATCAAAATATGTGATCTAAATAAATTCACAGTAGCGCATATAATATAGCAATCTCTAATAATTTCAAAAAATGTAACCAAGAATGTCCATCACCAAAAAAATCAAAATCGGTAATACATAGTTCATCCGTGTATAAAGTGTGGTATTTCGCCAATCCACCACCTTCAAGTGATTAACACCCATATGGAGAGAGGCTCACCAGCTGTAACTTAAATATTAGCATATCTCTAGTATTCACAAATTCTGCAGATACGACAACACTCCAAGCCAGTCCCGAAAGCCATCCGATGGTGCTGCATATGCATGTAAGATAAAAATCAAACAACGCCTCCAATAGTGTAAAATCACCCACAATTCAGTTTATTAATTAAAAGTGATGCCCTTACATTCAAAACATTAATAGGGGGAGGCTACACGGCAACTGAAGGCATCAGATGTTCTTATCTGTCATCACTGAGCATGGAGAGGTGCAGTATGGAGACACAGATAAGCATCTAAAGGATATTTTGGTCTTATGGGCTTGTTATTAATGTTTTGAATGTAAGGGCATCACTTTTAATTAATAAACTAAATTGTGGGTGATTTTACACTATTGGAGGCGTTGTTTGATTTTTATCTTACATGCATATGCAGCACCATCGGATGGCTTTCGGGACTGGCTTGGATTGTTGTCATATCTGCAGAATTTGTGAATACTAGAGATATGCTCCTATTTAAGTTACAGCTGGTGAGCCTCTCTCCATATGGGTGTTAATCACTTGAAGGTGGTGGATTGGTGAAATACCACACTTTATACACCGATGAACTATGTATTACCGATTTCGATTTTTTTGGTGATGGCCTCTTTTACATTCTTGGTTGAAATTTTTGAAATTGTTAGAGATTATGTTATATGCGCTACTGTGAATTTATTTAGATCACATATTTTGATTCACCTTTTTTGGAACAAGATATATTATTTTTCCCCATTAGTGCAATCTTCTAGTGAAATGTATTATTGTCTCCACAACATTTATTAACTTAATCTATAATCTGTGGTAAAACACAGGATTCTGTGACTTCAGAAGGATCCTGCATTATCCCAATGTTGGTAAAAGCTCAGACAGCGGGGTTGATTTACTAAAGGCAAATAGAATGCACACTTTGCAAAGTTGCAGTTGCTCCAGAGTTTAGTAAATGAGGTGAAATTCTGCTGACTTCCAGCATTCAATCACATGCAAGCACAAATGCTGTTTTTTACTTCCCTTGTATGTGATTGGGTAATCATTGCAAAGTGAAGCTTTTCCTCATTTACTAAGCTCTGGAGCAATTTCACTTGCAGAGTGCAGTTTAGTTGCCTTTAGTAAATGAACCCCATTGTCTTATTTACCAAGCTAGCATCGATGCTCCCTTCTACAGACAATTAATGAAGCATAACAAGACACTGTCTCCAACTTAAAAAAAGCAAGTATAGCACAGGAAAATCAAGTATTTTAAAGTGTGTACATGCAGTGTTTTACCTTTCCATGAATCATATTTTTCCCTTGTAATGTGCCTCTGAACTTGCTAGAAACTGACCATTTCATAAAGAGTGAATTCCCTAACACATCTCGCTTACTCCTTGTACGCCATAATCCTCGCCTCTTCTGGGAGTGTCTAATCTGTGTCCCTGAAAACTTGCCCCTCCTTTAACCTCCCTGCATCACCTTTTGTTGCAGTCAGGGGATGAGTGCAGGGGAATACTATACAGCAGGGATATGCAATTAGAGGACCTCCAGCTGTTGCAAAACTACAAGTCCCATCATGCCTCTGCCTATGGGTGTCATGCTTGTGGCTGTCAGAGTCTTGCTATGCCTCATAGGACTTGTAGTTCTGCAACAGCTGGAGGTCCACTAATTGCATATCCCTGCTATAGAGGGTCACCTGAGTGAAAGCGCCGAGTCTGCTGAAATCACATCCATGATGGCGGCCTCGAGAAGCTGAGTCAGGGGCTACTAATGACTGCACAATGGGAGCTTTTACAAGTTAAAGTGCAGTTAAACTCTGCTGCCGACACTCAGGGTTTTTGGCATAATATCCAAGTATGGAGAACATATTTGCACATTATGGAAGACTTATCTAGCAAAGTACCCCATATTTCCATCATCTCTCTGACATATTCGCCTGGTTCTTTGCTGGGTTGCGCATCTTCGGCCATCCTAATTGGCTGGCTGAAAGTGACATATCTCAGCCTGACGACTTTATGACGAAACGTGTAGGGCGGAGCCTGATGCGACATGTGACATCATAACGCAAGCAGCCATGGCCGTTTCTTGATGATGGCATGTGAGAGTAAAACCTCTGTTTTTAAAGTAGTAGTAGTAGTAGTAGTAGTAGTAGTAGTAAAGTCTTGTTTTTTCATTTTTACCTACAAGTAAGCTTATAATAAGGCTTACCTTTAAGTAAAATGAATAGCTCCTAAATATGCACCGTTTAAAAGATAATCTAGCAATTGGGAGCGGCGGACGTCACTGGCGCATGCGCTCTGAGGGAACAGCATAACTGTGCCAAATCCTTCAGAGCTGTGTGCTGCGGCTGAGACTCCTGCGGGCATGCATGGGAGTGATGTCAACGTGGCTCAGCCAATAAGACGCCCGAAGTCCCCAAACCTGGAAGGTAGACCGGGTGAAGATGGAAGCCTCTGCAGTGGTGGCAGCACACCGCTGGAGGGCTTCCTTTTAAGGCAAGTTTTTTTATAATGTGCTAGCATGCGATGCATACTAGCGCATTAGGATATTGCCTTGCAGGTTGTTTTTTTTTTTTTTTTTTTTTACTGTCAAAAGAGTTTACTACTGCTTTAAAAAGTTCTTATATTACTACACCATGAAGCAGTTTATTTACATTTTTTATTCTGGATGTGTAGGATTGTCTACCAAGGAATAGGGAGCATCATTTGATTGTGCGGTTTGTATTTTATTCTCAAGCTCAATTGACCACTCAATTTCTGAGGGTCAATTCAATTTGTTTTGCTGGTCCTGTGCACGGTGGTGATATGCAATTTGGATGATGCCTCTCATGCATAGAAAATTCTTCTTTATTGTTAGCATTGTTGTCCATTGAAGTCACCTTTTCAGCACCATTACTAGAATTTTTGCACATTTAGCTTTACCATATATTGGGGTTTGCTATCAAACTGCGCAAGTAGCTTTATTTGTAAGTACAGCCTAAGCGCAAGTTACACTTTGTCGTTATCCCGCCCCTTTGTTTACATTCTCAGCTGACAGCTAAATGCCCCAGGAAGGGCTGCGGCACTGGTTGCTGGCAATCAAGTTCCATCTTTCTTTCATACTCACTGGAAGAAATCTTCTCCTCTTTGAATTCTTCCTTAATTTTCACCTTTTCCTTCCAATCAATCTTGTGGACCGGTTCGGGATCCACGCAGAAACAGTCTTTATAAAAAGAAATAAAAAAGTCCATTATAATTACCATTTATTACAATTAGATCAGTCTGAGAATAAACAAATATTCAGGGATCAGAGAAACATTATCCTTAAAGTGATATTAAACCCAAAAGTACACATTATATTGCAGCTTACCAATTTGTAGATATGGTGGCTGCATTAGATTTCTTTTTAAGGTTTTCTTTCCTTTATCTTCACCTGTGATCCTGCCAGTAAGTCTGTTGTTTTTCAGAAGAACAAACTGTTCTGCAGATGTGGCAGTTAGAAGGTTGAGACAAACCATATAAACACTAAGAGGGGTGCTTACAATGATCAGCTTTTCTTAATGTACAATCTTTATATCAAAAGTAAAGAAACAGTTTGCTCTAACTGCTTATGAAGTATTAGCTGGAGTTTGGCTTCAATCTCTTAGTACATCTAACACCCCCCCCCCTCCCATCCCCAGGTTGGCAATGCTGCAGTCCATAGGTGTCTCTGTGGTCCTCCATCCAGAGTGGGAGCACCATTACAGAAGGTGTGTTACTGGCCACATCACCAATTGAAAATCATGGTAAAAAAAGCCTAAAGAAAAAACCTAATACAGCCACCACATCTAATGATTGGTAAGCTGCAATAGATTAGATATTTGGGTTTAATACAGCTTTAACCACTTGAGCACCAACCTGTAATATTCCTTCATTATCTGTCCATTTTTCAAGATGAACTACATCATCTTTCCACACAATTTACATAGCAGTTTGGCCTAAACAAACTATGTCCCTCATTAACCTTTGAGGCCGCTGGATGCGCAGTATAAACCTTATATACAGGGCTTTGAAAAAGTATTCATACCCCTTGAAATTTTCCCCATTTTGTCAGGTTACAACCAAAAACCTAAATGTATTTTATTGGGATTTTATGCGATAGACCAACACACACAGTAACACAAAATTGTGAAGTGGAAGGAAAATAATAAATGGTTTTCAACATTTTTTTTACAAACAAATATCTGAAAAAAGTGTGGCGTGGATTTGTATTCAGCCCCCTTACTCTGACACCCCTAACTAAAATCTAGTGGAACCAATTGCCTTCAGAAGTCAGCTAATTAATAAATAGAGTCCACCTTTGTGTAATTTAATCTCAGTATAAATACAGCTGTTCTGTGAAGCCCTCAGAGGTTTGTTCAAGAACCTTAGTGAACAAACAGCATCATGAAGGCCAAGGAACACACCAGACAGGTCAGGGATGAAGTTGTGGAGAAGTTTAAAGCAGGGTTAGGCTATGAAAAATATCCCAAGCTTTGAACGTCTCACAGAGTACTGTTCAATCCATCATCTGAAAATGGAAAGGGCATGGCACAACTGCAAACCTACCAAGACATGGCCATCCACATAAACTGACAGGCTGGGCAAGGAGAGCAATAATCAGAGAAGCAGCCAAGAGGCCCATGGTAACTCTGGAGGAGCTTCAGAGATCAACAGTTCAGGTGGGAGAATCTGTCCACAGGGCAACTATTAGTTGTGCTCTCCACAAATCTGACCTTTATGGAAGAGTGGCAAGAAGAAAGCCATTGTTGGAAGAAATCCATAAGAAGTCCCGTTTGCAGTTTGCGAGAAGCCATGCGGGGGACACAGCAAATATCTGGAAGAAGGTGTTCTGGTCAGATGAGACCAAAATTGAACTTTTTTGGCCTAAAAGCAAAAAGCTCAGTGCTGCAAAAGTTTGACTGACCATTACTCTGTCATGCAACAATGTAACCAAATTAATTTTAGATCTTTTGGGGTTTTTTTTGGCAGACAGAACTTTTGTGGATATTGAATAGCCACTTTTTTATTATATAAAAAAGAAAATAGAAAAAAAAAAAATTAATACCAAAAAATTGGGATTGCTTACATCAGCCTTTCTCAACCTTTTCAACACCGAGGAACCCTGGAAATAATGCTTTGGTCTCGGGGAACCTCTGCTAAAAATGAAAAATCTACAACTCGTGATACATTAGTGTGATGGTCAATGGGAAGAACGCTCCCTACGCTTGTGGTCACTGGGAAAATTACCCCCTTACAGATCGCTAAAAAGATCAATGGTGTCATTGGGAATTTATCTGAGAGGTAGAAATTGACCATTGCTCAAGGAACCCCTAGCAACCTCTGGAGGAACCCTGGTTGAGAAACCCTGGCTTACATCATTAAAAAGAAAATTCTACAATCCTACACCTTAATTTGCTGCAATCCTTCCTGCTGTGTTTATGAACATGGGCTGATGTTTCTAATGACAGGTAGCGTTTACACTTGTGATGGATGCGATTGGTTGATAGTAATCAGAACCATTTTATTGCCTGCGAGATCCCTCACTGTGAGTGCGCGTGTGCCGCCAGAGGCGCGCTCGTTTGCTCACTGTGTTTTGGGGGGGGCCTGGGAGCGGGTAGGGTGGACTCGATCGCCGGCTACCCACCATGGCCCCCCTGCAGTGAAAGAACGGAGGTCCGTGTAAGTAAACACGGATCTCCGTTCTGAAAGAGGGGGAAGGGCTGTGATCACATACTTCCTGTATCACTCCTTTCCCCCTGCCAGCCCAGCCCCCATACAGTTTGAATACACCCAGGGAACACAGTTAACCCTTAGAGCGCCCCCTGCAGGTTAACCGCTTCACTGCCAATGGCATTTACACAGTAATCAGTGCATTTTTATAGCACTGATCGCTATATAAATGCCAATGGTCCCAAAAAAGTGTCAAAATGGTCCGACATGTCTGCTGCAATATCGCAGTACCGCTAAAAATCGCAGATCGCCGCCATTACTAGTTAAAAAAATAAATAAAACCCCCATAAAATTAATTCTCAACATCCGTAAACGTGGCAACTTTGCGCAAACCAATCAATAAACGCCAATTGTGTGTGTTTACGTCGCACGACTGCGCAATTGTCAGTTAAAGCGACAGTGCCAAATCGCAGAAAGTGCTCTGGTCCTAAAGTGTGAAATCCTTCCGGGGCTGAGGTGGTTAACAGAAGTCAATGCAGGTCGTACCAAAGTCGGACCAAAAGTAGTGCAGGAACCCTTTTCTAAGCTGGAGCGACGCAAGTTGCACTAATTAGAACAGCTCCATTGCACTGAATAGGGACCGACTTCTGATGCAACAAGTGCTCCAAAGTTGGTGTACTTGTGGCATCAGTGTGAACCGAGCCTAAGAGATGACACAGAAGGTTTACTGGGTGCACAATTAGTTAGTTAAACCTTAATTAACCAGGAAATGCCCTGCTTTTACTACTTAACTCATTCATTTCATAAGATCAACCATGTATATAACAGTTTCATCTCCTGTCCCATGTTTCGATTTCCAATCATTTGTTGGGGGGGGGGGGGGAATATGAATATATATATATATATATATAT
>BLSH010225996.1:346423-356423 GCA_018402905.1 Glandirana rugosa
TCATGTTCGTGGAAGGGGTGTCATCATTTTTTTTGCGATACAGTACTAAAGTAAAAAAACAAATTTCTTCATCAGTTTAGGCCAATATGTATTCTGCTGCATATTTTTGGTAAAAAAAAAAAAAAAAAAATCCCAATAAGTGTATATTGATTGATTTGCGCAAAAGTTACAGCATCTATGGGATATTTTTCTTATTTATTTTTATTTACTAGTAATGGTGGCAATCAGCGACTTCTAGCAGGACTGCGATATTGCGGCAAACATTTAGGGCTCTGACACTTTTTGGGGACCAGTGACACCAATGCAGTGATCAGTGCTACAAAAATATGTACTGTCACTGTACTAATGATACTGGCTGGGAAGGGGTTAACATCAGGGACGATCAAAGGGTTAACTGTGTGCCTGACCAGTGCTTTACTACTGTGGGGAAGGTGCTTGTACTAGGAGAAGGCATGGGTCAGTGCCATTGCTTAGCAGAGACACAGGATCCATGTCTTCTGTAGTGACAGAACAGCGATCTGCCTTGTTTACATAGGCAAACCACTGTTCTGTCAGTGTACTGAGACATTGGCAGGTTGCGGCAGACATGGAGTCTGCCGTACCCACCAATTAGTTCCTTCTGTGTCTAATCACAGCGGGAGCGGGCTTCTAGCGGCGTGCATGCCTTAGACCTGGAGGTGCAGGATCACATACTAGGTGCATGATCCGGAGCAGGAGTCACCTGGCTGCTGTATATGTATAATATACAGTCAGGAAGTGGTTGAATATCATGGTCCTTGGGATGACATCTTAACTATTTTGCTGCCAGAGCCATTTCAGGTGGAAGTTATACATTTTTTTTTTAATGTTACATGATATTCAACAACACTAAGTGGCTAAGTGGTTAGCACTTCCACATGACAGCACTGGGGTCATCGGTTTGAATCCCAACCACCCAACAATGGCACTACCTGCCTGGAGTTTGCATGTTCTCCATGTGTAGGTTTCCTCCGGGTACTCTGGTTTCCTCCCACACTGCAAAGACATGCTGGTAGGTTAATTGGCTTCTTGTATGTGTATGAATGCGAGATGGGGACCTTAGATTGTAAGCTCCTTGAGAGCAGGGACTGATGTGAATATATAATATGTGAAGTGCTGTGTATATTGATGGTGCTATATCAGTACCTGTCAAATTAATATTAAAACGGCTAATTTCACCAAAAAAAAAAAAAAAAAAGTTATAATAAATAAATGGATTTTTTTTTATTTATTTTTTTTAATTATTATTTTTTCTCAGGAGCCTGCAGAGTGCTGCACTTGCAAATCAATGGATCACAGGTGCAACATCAGGTGCCTGCAAACACTGCCTAGAGCTTTCCTGGGTTTACCTCTGTAAAGCCTCGTACACACGGGACGACGATCATACTTACGATCGTCTCAAATCGTATGTTGGATAATGTAACTTGCATACTGACTGCACTACACGATCGTACGACCACAGAAAGAATGTTCAGGTGCATGTAATTAGCATCCAGCCATTCCTGACTTCGGAGCATGCGTGTTTTGCACAATACAACTTGTTGTACCAACTGCTCTGTACACACTATACAACGGTCGTATGAATGCTTGTTGGTACGACCAAGTTTTCCAGTTTGCTCATACAACTCCCCTTGTACGACCGTCATATGTCAGCTGTTCTAATCGTGCATACGAACAATCGATTTTGCATACAACGGTCGTTCATACGACCTGTTGTATACGATCGTCGTCCTGTGTGTACGAGGCTTAAGAGCTGTTAGGAAGCGCTGTCAATGAACTACAAAAGTGCTCATCAGCACCGTCATAGCTCATGGAGAACTACAAATCATCTGCTGCAGTGGAAGATGGGACTTGTAGTTCATTCATTCACAGATCTCTAACTGAATGGCAAATTGACTGTTGCACAGCCACACCAATTCTGAAATATAACAGCGGATGGGGAGAGAAGAACCCTGGCTTGCTTTCACAGGGTTGGGGGGGGGGGGGGGAGTGAAGCTGCATTGTTACATATAGCAGAAAGGTTTGACCCCCACTGAGAAGTCAAGCTGCATCTGATGAATAGCAACACAGCCACAGCTGGTATTTATATCAACCAATCCTCTTCTCAACCCCCTCCAAGAGCTGCACATATGGGGAGAGCTCCATGCTTTAAATCCGAGGACAAACATTTAAAATGGTTAAAACCACTTACATCAATGTAGATACTATTACCAAACGACATATCACATGATGCAACTTACAAACTCGCACATGCGTGGTGACGTCACAGCGTCCGGCTCCACCCTACGCATTTCATGAAAAAGGATATCCTCATGTAGTTTGTTTGGTGGCGATAGTATCTGCTTTGATGTAGGTGCGTTAACAGTTTTTTTTTTTCAAATTTACCCTCCGACTTGACACTGTATGGGGCACCCACCCCCCACTTACAGCCATTACCGCTGCCGGTCTTCAATCATTGTGTTCCAGATCAATAGAAGTCCCGCTGTGTAAGTCTATGGAGCGCGGCTCAATAGACACGCAAGTCGGGAGCGCGCAGACCACGCTTTTCCCCATAGCAAGCTGCTGGCTATGCTGGATGTTATAAGAGGAAGAGCAAAGATAGCTGACAGGGACCCCAGAACAGGAGGATTGGGGCCACTCTGTGCAATACCACTGCACAGAGCAGGTATGTATAAACACGTTTGCTATTTTATTAAAAAAAAAAAAAATATTATGACTTTAGTAACACTTATATTTAAAGCCTCATACACATGGGCGTATGAAAAAAAATAAGCAAAACGTCGGGCCCGACGTCAGGGGTAAAAAAGAAAAATCTGTGTTTTTTTTCGGCGTTTTGCATCGGCGTCTAAAAAAAAAAAAAAAAAAAAATCCCAGTGCTCTGCTATTTTTTAACCTGAAAACGCCGGTGTTAACATCGGTACGGCGTTAGTGAGCGTTTTGCCGGTTTAGCATCAAAAAAGCCAAAATGCTATAGCCTCGGAACGCGCTGGTCCCGCGTTCTATTTACAGCTCACTAATGCCGACGGCATCTACAGCTCAAAAACTTGAGCGTTTTTATGGGGCCATTGAATAACATGGAGAGCTGCTAAAAAAGTGGCTGTAAAAAATGCCCATGTGTATGAGGCCTAAAGGTCATGTCCAGATGAAAAAAAAAAAATCTTAAAGCAGGAGTTCCAGTCCCCCAAAGACTTATTTTATTTATTTTTACACGACTGCTCTGTAATTGTCCAAACATGTACATTAACATTTGCAACATGTCATATGTGTTGCACTTTTACTTTCTTTAAAAATTGTTTTTTTTAACTTACAGATCTCGAAAACAGGAAGGTTCCATTTTAGCTGTGGGCATCTGAAGCCCTCCTGTCTTAATTTCCGGGATTTCCATGCAGCTGGCTACCCAGCATGCACCTCCCAATCTTGCGCATGCGCAGTAATGCTACATCGTAGAGATTAACAGTAGTTGATTTGCAAGGACTTCTGGGATACATGACGCCGCTATCCCAGGAACCCTTGCAAATCGCTTTGTGACATAATCGCCTAAGCAAAATCACATTATTTAACCACTTCAGCCCCGGAAGGCTTTATCCCCTTTCCTAACCAGAGTACTTTTTGCGATACGGCATTGCGTGGCTTTAACCGACAATTGCACAGTGCGACGTTATAACCAAACAAAATTGATGGCCTTTTTTTCCCCACAAACAGAGCTTTCTTTTGGTGGTATTTGATCACCTCTGCGGTTTTTATTTTCTGCGCTATAAACAAAAAAAAGACCAACAATTTTGAACAAAAAAAAAAGAAAAAAAGAAATACATTTTTTACTTTTAGCTATAATGAATATCCAAAAAAGAAAAAAAAAAAAAGATTTCTTCTTCAGTTTAGACCGGTATTCTCTTTTACATATTTATGGTAAAAATCGCAATTGGCGTATATTGATTGGTTTGTGTAAAAGTTATTGCATCTATAAACTATGGGAATAGATTTATGGCATTTTTATTTTATTTTTTTACTAGTAATGGTGGTGATCTGCGATTTTTAGCGGGACTACAATATTGTGGCGTACAGATCGGACACTGTTGACACTTTTTAGGACCACAGACGATCAGTGCTATAAATAGTATAAATGTCACTGGCAGGGAAGGGGTTAACAGTAGAGGTGACCAAAGGGTTAAATATGTTCCCTCTGTGGTGTTTCTAACTGTATGGGGGCTGAGAGATCGCTGCTCACATTTACTGGGAACAGACAATCTCTCTCCTCTCCCCTGACAGAACGGGGTTCTGTAAGTTTACATACACAGATCCCCGATCTGCCGTGTCTCAGGAGCGATCGTGAGTGGCCAGCGAACATAGAGTCCACCCCACCCGCTTATTGGCTCCCTTAGCAGTGCGCGCTCACACCACAGGTTCCTACGACCGCAGTACAGCTACAGAGCTTTGCGAGAACACGACGGCAGCTGGTCAGCAAGCGCTTTAAGGTATTTCTAATTAGGAAAAAAAAATTTGCATTGGGAAAAGGATAAAACTAAATGCATACCATAGAGAGAAAGTGCAGAGAATGGGTGGAACTCCGCGTTAATGTGTTGTGAGAAATATGCAATATCTGCTTTCCCAACAAATGCCAGGAGCAGAGGCTACTCACCATCCCCTGGGTCCACTGTGCGTTATAGATCTAAGGGCACCGGTCTTACAAATTCCTGCAGAGAAGAAAAAAATACGTGGTTACAAATTGACCAAAGGGTTTATTTTTTAACCCCATGTGCACTATAGAGTGCCTAGCAATCTGCCTCACTTGTGCCAAGCAAGTAGAGAAACTGATGACAACACCACTTTGTGCTGAGATAACCAGCTGAAGCCTGGTGGCTCAAGTTTCTGCATTGCTATAATATCTGGCAATGGTAATAACACATGTAGAGCTGCCCTCTCAAGGGTCGCAAAGTAATTGAATCCCCCCCTGGTTCCCCTGACTTTGAGTCCTCTGCCACCTCTGACACACTGGGTTCACTCGTTGTGTGAGTTTTCCTTTGAATAATGACAAATAGTAGACCACACCAATTTAAGTAAAGATAGTAATGTTTACTCACAGTATGTATCAAATGAGGAACTTTTTCTCAAATAATCAGAATTAGTTACTCCGAGTAGTTCACACAAACAAATAAATGTCATGCACAAGTAAATAATGTGAAATGTCAATTATAGTCTCAGACACGTAACCAAGGCATCCACAAGTATATGCTCTGCCCATAAGAGTGGGACACAGAGTAGGGGGAATGAATCCTGTAAAGGTGAGACCACTCTCTACTGCTCACTCACATGAGTCAGCAAAAGCAGCAAATAATAAACCAATATAACACTAGAGATGTAAGATAAAGCAATAGTCAACCAGTTCTTTGGTGAAAATCACTGTATACAAAACTGTAGCGGTTAATATATGATCCCTGAGTGAGGAGTTGAATGCAATCAAATGTCCCTTTCTTGATAGTTCAGATGATCTTCAGCTAGCTCTTCGCAGACCGAGTGTGGTATATACCAGACAGTAATTAGTAGAACAAATGAATCCGGAATTGTAATCAAGTGCAGTATCTCACAAAAGTGAGTACACCCCCCACATTTTTTTAAATAATTTTATCTTTTCATGTGACAACACTGAATAAATTACACTTTGCTACAATGTAAAGTAGTGAGTGTACAGCTTGTATAACAGTGTAAATTGCTGTCTCCTCAAAATTACTCCACACACAGCCATTAATGTCTAAACCGCTGGCAACAAAAGTGAGTACACCCCTAAGTGAAAATGTCCAAATTGGTGCTAGAGTGTCAATATTTTGTGTGTCCGCCATTTTCCAGCACTGTGTTAACCCTCTTGGGCATGGAGTTCACTACAGCTTCAGGAGGTTGCCACTGGAGTCCTCTTCCACTCCTCCATGATGACATCACGGAGCTGGTGGATGTTAGAGACTTCGCGTTCCTCCACCTTCCGTTTGAGGATGCCCCACAGATGCTCAATAGGGTTTAGGTCTGGAGACATGCTTGGCCAGTCCATCACCTTTACCCTCAGCTTCTTTAGCAAGACAGTGATCATCTTGGAGGTGTGTTTGGGATCATTATGTTGGAATACTGCCCTGCGGCGCAGTCTCTGAAGAAAGGGATCATGCTCTGCTTCAGTATGTCACAGTACATGTTGGCATTTATGGTACCCTCAATGAACTGTAGCTCCTCAGTGCCCGCAGCACTCATGGAGCCCCAGACCATGGCACTCCCACCACCATGCTTGACTGTAGGCAAGACACACTTGTCTTTGTACTCCTCACCTGGTTACCACCACACACGCTTGACACCATCTGAACCAAATAAGTTTATCTTGGTCTCATCAGATCACAGGAAATGGTTCCAGTAATCCATGTCCTTAGTTTGCTTGTCTACAGCAAACTGTTTGCGGGCTTTCTTGTGCATCATCTTTAGAAGAGGCTTCGTTCTGGGATGACAGCCATGCAAACCAATTTGTTGCAGTGTGCAACGTATGGTCTGAGCACTGACAGGCTGAGCCCCCACCCCTTTAAGCAAGACAACCTCTGGATATGATGCTGAGCATGTGTACTCAACTTCTTTGGTCGACCATGGCAAGGCCTGTTCTGAGTGGAACCTGTCCTGTTAAACTGCTGTATGGTCTTGGCCACCGTGCTGCAGCTCAGTTTCAGGGTCTTGGCAATCTTTATCTTCTCATAGCTTAGGCCATCTTTATGTAGAACAATTATTTTTTTCAGATTCCTCAGAATTCTTTGCCATGAAGGTGCCATGTTGAACTTCCAGTGACCAGTAAGAGAGAGTGAGAGCGATAACACCAAATTTAACACACACGCTCCCCTTGTAACACTAATGAGCCACATGACACTGGGGAGGAAAAATGTCTAATTGGGCTCAATTTGGACATTTTCACTTAGAGGTGTACTCATTTTTGTTGCCAGCGGTTTAGACATTAAGGCTGTATGTTGAGTTTTTTTGAGGGGACAGCAAATTTACACTGTTATACAAGCTGTACTCTCACTACTTTACATTGTAGCAAAGTGTCATTTCTTCAGTGTTGTCACATGAAAAGATATAATAACATTTACAAAAATGTGAGGGGTGTACTTACTTTTGTGAGATACTGTAGAACACTTTTCTGTAGATAGTTCCCAAAAGCTTCACAGTGATCACTGACTTGCAATGTTCTGTATAACTACAAGTAGCAACAGAAGATGCAAAGTAAGGCTGTCAGTGTATGAGATCACATTCAATAGCAAATAATAGGCTTCTCCTAGTTTCAGATAGGCTGGCAATTATAAAGAACAAGCTGTCTGTGAACAGAGTCAATTAGGATGGGTTTTCACCCTCTCACCGCCCAGGAGCAGAAGATATAGATGCTGTATACGCTGGTGATGGTGATGATGAAGATGATCCCTCCAATCTGTAGCTCTGAGGGTGGCTTCCAGCTTCCATCACCTCTCTCCTGGACCTATCGCCCACATGGGTGTATGGACAGGAATACCCCCACAGGTGTAGGATGCTATATGCAAGCTGCTCGCTCATGTCCCACAGGGGATCGGTTTTAAATGAGTCTGAAAGCAGGCTGCGACTCAATCGCTCCCAGCACAGACTCCCTGCATGCGGATCTGTGCCGTTCCAGAGAGAGCGTGCCAGGCCCAAAGCCTTAGGTTTTTATAGACTCTCCCACGCGGCACCTCTTCTCCCAGAAACCTCCTCTTCCAGCACAGCCTGTTGGCAGGTGTAGTTTCTCCCATGCACAGCCAGAGGGGCAAATCCTTCCTAGAAGACTACATCAACAAGAATGCATCACTCTCTTGTGAAAATCAGAGTCACAGATCAGCCAAACTGGAACACTAGGGGAAACCCCTGTATATGTTTAATAACAGACGGCGTCTTCGATTGTCGAGGACGTGTACACTCAGCTCTTGGCTGCACACAGGATTGGCAAATGGGCCAAATTTATATGTACAGGATTCGGTCCACAATCCTCTTTTCATTAGGGCCCGTTCACGCCTGTGAGCTGCACTGAAATCACAACTGCTGGTGCGCGCTTTGGGAGACAATGTTGATGCGCCAATCCCAATTTTTGTTTTTTTTCCACCACAGAGCATTAATGCTTTGAAATGCAGCGGTGTATTGCAGTGGTTCATGATTAAACCCTCTCCACTAAAAAAGTAGTGCATGCAGTAAACTTTGGCGGTGGGGAGGGGGGTCCCCCTGTGAGAACACAACAACAGCTCAGCAGGGGAGATCAATAGAGATCATTAGTACAGCGGCTCCGACCAGAGCAGACCGTAAACTCAGTGTGTACTAGGCTGAAAAGTCTGTCTGGTTTGATAAAGGTTGGGTTACATGGTCTTCCTGTTACATAGCTTTTGTAAATCTAAAGCTCACCACACACGTTGCAATCTGATTATACACTCTCCTTTAGGGCCGGTTCACCCTGCAGCGATGTGGGAATCCCCACATCGCATGTGTCCCAGCGGGCAGTTCACACTGCACTATGCAAACTGCTGGGAGTGGCAATAGAAAGCTAATGACGCCCCCAAATCAGTTTGCATATCGCAGTGCAAACTGAAAACTCGCACAGGAATCGGATCGCATTATGTGAACAGCCATGCAATCCGATTCTGGCCCTGAGGAAAAAAAGGGTCCTGTTTGCTCCGATTGCGATGCGAATTCAGCCATACTATCTGTATGGCTGAATTTGCATCGCACTGAGATCGCATGTGACTCACACTGCAGTGCGGTGCAAATCATATGCCATCTCCATGTTCGGAGCAGTGTTAACCGCCCTTAGATGTACTAAAAGTATGTAGTGTAGCCTACCAGATTCAATATAAATCGATTGCTAGAATAGGAAGCTCCTTGCTGTATATAGGTTTGGTAGATCCAGTTGATTGTACAGTCAGATTGTAAGATGTACCTCATATAATTTTTGTAGTGGCCGCAAATTATCGCAGCCACGGTATGTGTACAGCCCTGAATGGCTGCGGGTCCTAGTTTGGTGGTCAGGAGAGTAGTAAAACTATGGCTCAATTGCCTACTTTTGCCTGTGAAAGGGCCCTTAAAGCAGAGTAACGCCTACATAATTTTTTGCTTTTTTTCCTGGCATCCACCTAGTTAGTATTCATTACACAGATAAAGTAATTGATAGCTTTAAATCCGGGTAGTCTTCCTAATTTAATTTATTTTGTACTTACATTGCTGAGTTTTCCTATACTGGGAGTTCTCATCTTAGCTGTGGACATGTGAAGCCCACTCACACCCTTCTTGAGTCTCTTCCTGGATAAGGTGCATGCTGGGTAACCAGCATGCACCTCTCGATCTCCAGGGCATGTCTCGTTAAATAACAATGGGCAGTGATGTAGGAAGGTCCTGCCCCCTTATGACAACATAGATAACATGTCTCTCCCTCACAAAATCGTGTCATTTCCTGCATGAAAATAACTCGATTTTACAGCTCAGGGATTCCCACTGACTCAGGAAATTTTGACTCACATCTCCCATAAGCCCAGACGAGGCAGGAAGTGATGCGAAGTGCCGCGGATCAGGAAGTGGAAGATTACAGGGTCCTCATAGCAACAGGGCACTTAAGGGGAGTACATTTTTTTTTTTTTTCCCCAAATGCGATTCAGAGGATTTAAAATATATAAAGATGCATTTGTGGGTGGAACTCCACTTTAACCTCTTGCTGATCACCGCCGCAGTTATACTGCGTGTTTTATAGCAGAAAATAAAAAATATTGTTTTTTTTTTTTCAAAATCGTCACGCTTTTTTGTTTATAGCACAAAAATTTAAATAAATTAAATAAAAATGTAAAAAAATAAAAACACAAAAATGCAGGAGGTGATTAAATATCACCAAAAGAAAGCTCTATTTGTGGAGAAAAAAGGACATCAATATTGTTTGGGTACAACGTCGCACGAATGCGCAAGTGTCAGTTAAAGTAACGCAGTG
>BLSH010225996.1:357589-368577 GCA_018402905.1 Glandirana rugosa
ATATATATATATTACACACACACACACACACACACACACACATATATATATATATACACACACACACACACACACACACACACATTATATATATATATATATATATATATATAAATAATATAATATGTTTGGGAGTTCCAAGTAATTTTCTGGCAAAAAATACTGATTTTAACTTGTAAGCAACAAATGTCAGAAAAAGGTTTAGTCTGAAGCGGTAGTAAACTCAGATAATTTTACCCAAAATAATAAATATGGAATTGCATGCTGCTGTGTAGAAGCTCTGCACCGCATACAGAAGACAAACAGAACGTTCTTACTTGAAAGAAGAAGTTTTCTGAAAGCTCCTGCTTGTATGCAGGCGCTGCCATCAGAACGTTTGTCTTCCACGACCAAATAGCATTTTATTTCCGCCCTTACTCGGTCTCTGTAGCCATAATTCCACGCATGCGCATGAGTTCCCGAAGCCAAGCCTTGTTTTCGTTCCGGATTTACCATGGCACTCGTGTATAGCGAATAAGAGCAGAACCTGCTGCTGCATCACTCCATAGATCAGTGGTTCTCAACTCCGGTCCTTGGGACCCACCAACAGGCCAGATTTTAAGTATTACCTTGGGGAGATGCAGACTAGAATACTGCAATCACTGAGCAGCAAATGATATCACCTGTGATGTATTTCAGTTATCCTGCAAACCTGGCCTGTTGGGGGGTCCCGAGGACCGGAGTTGAGAACCACTGCCATAGTGTATCAGAATGGGGAAGGAGTATTGCGGGAACTCGGGGCCATAGGAGTGCGCACATAGCGTGGCAGGTGTGCCTGGGCACACCCCAATCACCCTGTACCTTGCAGATTACCCCTGCTGCCTGGTTGCAGAGAAAGGGGACGGGGGAAATCTCTGTCCTCAGTCCCTTTCTCGGTTTCAAAAGTGAGACATCAGGGGTCTGTTTAGATCCCGGATATTTCATCAAAGGCCCCCAAGCAGGGCTCCTAAATAAAATTGTAAAAAATTAATATAATATTGTAAAAAATAATAAAAAAACAAAATTGTAAAAAAAATAAATAAAATAAAAATAAACTACTGACACCGATCTCTGTTCTTCTGACATATATACACGCACTCATGTTTGTTCGCACTTTGTGGGGCTCACCCTAATGCAATAGGCTGCACACACCTATGATCGCATGCCGCGATCACTATATACACACACACACACACACACACACACACCCCTCACATTTTTGTAAATATTTTATTCTATCTTTTCATGTGACAACACTGAAGAAATGACACTTTGCTACAATGTATAGTAGTGAGTGTACAGCTTGTATAACAGTGTAAGTTTGCTGTCTAAACCGCTTGCAACACAAGTGAGTACACCCCCAAGTGAAAATGTCCAAACTGGGCCCAATTAGCCATTCTCCCTTCCGGTGTCATGTGACTCGTTAGTGTTACAAGGTCTCAGGTGTGAATGGGGAGCAGGTGTGTTAAATTTTGTGTTATCGCTCTCACTCTCTCATACTGGTCACTGGAAGTTCAACATGGCACCTAATGGCAAAGAACTCTCTGAAGACCTGAAAAAAAGAATTGTTGCTCTACATAAAGATGGCCTAGGATATAGGAAGATTGCCAAGACCCTGAAACTGAGCTGCAGCACAGTGGCCAAGACCATACAGAGTTTTAACAGGACAGGTTCCACTCAGAACAGACCTCACCATGGACGACCAAAGAAGTTGAGTGCACATGCTCAGCGTCTTATCCAGAGGTCGTCTTTGGGAAATAGATGTATGAGTGCTGCCAGCATTGCTGCAGAGGTTGGTGGTGGGGGGGTCAGCCTGTCAGTGCTCAGACCATACACCACACACTGCATCAAATTTGTCTGCATGGCTGTCATCCTTAAAGGAAGCCTCTTCTAAAGATGATGCACAAGAAATCCCACAAACAGCTTGCTGAAGACAAGCAGGCTAAGGACATGGATTACTGGAACCGTGTCCTGTGGTCTGATGAGATCAAGATAAACTTATTTGGTTCAGATGTGTCAAGAGTGTTTGGTGGCAACCAGGTGAGGAGTACAAAGGCAAGTGTGTCTTGCCTACAGTCAAGCATGGTGGTGGGAGTGTCATGGTCTGGGGCTGCATGAGTGCTGCCGGTACTGGGGAGCTACAGTTCATTGAGGGAACCATGAATGCCAAGAATTACTGTGACATACTGAAGCAGAGAATGATCCCCTCCCTTGAGAAACTGGGCCACAGGGCAGTATTCCATCATGATAACGACTCCAAACACACCTCTAAGATGACCACTGCCTTGCTAAAGAAGCTGAGAGTAAAGGTGGTGGACTGGCCAGGCATTTCTCCAGACCTAAACCCTATTGAGCATCTGTGGGGCATCTTCAAATGGAAGGTGGAGGAGTGCAAGGTCTCTAACATCCACCAGCTCCGTGATGTCGTCATGGAGGAGTGGAAGAGGAATCCAGTGGCAACCTGTGAAGCTCTGGTGAATTCCATGCCCAACAGGGTTAAGGCAGTGCTGGAAAATAATGGTGGCCACACAAAATATTGACATTTTGGGCCCAATTTGGACATTTTCACTTAGGGGTGTACTCACTTTTGCTGCCAGCAGTTTAGACATTAATGGCTGTGTGTTGAGGTATTTTGAGGGGACAGCAAATTTACACTGTTATACAAGCTGTACACTCACTACTTTACATTGCAGCAAAGTGTCATTTCTTCAGTGTTGTCATGAAAAGATAGAAAAATATATTTACATTCCCTGAGTGGGGCCGCGGATCAGGTGGACTCTATGTCCGCCGGCGACTTACTATCGCTTCTGAGAGAAAGAAAGGAAGAACTGGGGGCCGCTGATGTAAACATGGTGGTTCCCTGTTCTGACAGGCGGCATGGCACTGATCTACTGATCTCTGCAATTGGGAATTAGATCTGTCATGCCATCTGCCAGCCCAGCCCCCCCAGTTAGAACGCACATAGGGAATGCCGTTAACCCCTAGATCACCCCCTACAGGTTAACCCCTTTCCTGCCTATGGCATTTATACAGTAATCAGTGTTTTTTTTTTAGTTCTGATCACTGTATAAAAAGGTCAGTGATCCCAAAAAAAAGTGTCAAAAATGTTTGAGCTGTCCGTCGCAATATCACAGATGGCGCCATTACTAGTGAGAAAAAAAAAAAATGAGTTAAACACCATAAATGAATTCTCGTGGTTTGTAAAAGCAACAACTTTTGCACAAACCAATCAATATATGCCAATTGCGATTTTTTAAACCAAAATTATGTAGAAGAATACATTTTGGCCTAGTAAAAAAATATTGATTCTTTTTCAAAAAAGTGTTGCTCTTTTTTTGTTTATAGCGGTGATCAGAAATGACGCAGATGTGATCAAATACCACCAAAAGAAATCTCTATTTGTGGGAGAAAAAGGACGTAAATGTTGTTTGTGTACAACGTGGCACGACTGTGCAATTGTCAGTTAAAGCGACGCAGTGCCGAATCGCAAAAAGTGCTGTGGTCAGGAAGGGGGCAAATCCTTCCGGGGCTCAAGTGGTTAAGATAGTGAGGGAAGAGAAGGATTGGCTGCCACTCGCCAGGACGCAATTTCAGGTCACCATGGTGACCTGGGATTGTCAAGCCCTGATTATTATATACACATATATATCTTATCTGGAACACAGGTGCCGCCCCGTAGCAGTAAAACTTAAGTGGTTAAAAACGGATCTTGATGGATGCGCATGTAAACAGATGTCTAAGGATGATCATCCATTTTTCCATAGAAAAGCACTGATGTCTGTATTTCATCTGTCAATGGATGGAGGAAAAAACGGACAAACAAAATGTGAAATGGGCCAACATGAGGATGTACAATGAAAATGGAAAGCATTTGTAATGTGTGTGGTGAGCTTTAATCTGGCCAATCTGATTGTACAATATGCTTTACATCTACCACCAACTATGTAATGCCAGGCTCTGTCTGATTGGTGCCATCTCTTCCCCAGGTAAGCAACACACACCCCTGCCATCCAAATAATGTAAAAGAAAACGTGATTCATCAGACCGGCCCACCTTCCATTGCTGTGGTCCAGTTCTGTAGGTTAAACGCCAAATTGTAGGCACTTTTGGCTGTGGACACGGGTCAGCATGGGCACCCTGCAGCTACACAGCCCTATGCACAACAAACTGTGGTTAACATTTTTACTAATTTTCAACACATCAACGAACAATTACCGGCTATCGTACATTTAGGATGCCAGTTTGGAAGGCAGCTGCAAGCATCAACCCTGCATTGATTTTTTGTTCAGTGCTTATTTAGTAAAAGCGATAGGAGTGGCTAATTAGTTGCTGGATCGCTTTTACTATTGGCAGGAGGGGTGCCCCTTCCTCCCACCGCCGCCCTCTCCCGTCCCTGGCACTGAAGCCTGTGTTTCCCCTGGCTTACCATAGAGCTGATCAGGGACTGGAACATCCCCAATCATCTCTATGGTATGAGAAACCAGAGGCAACGAGTATTTTGTCACTTGCAGTTTCAATCTTTTGTTTACCAGCTTGGAAAAAGCTTTGGATGAAATCAATCAGAACCTTTAGGCTGGGTTCACACTATTGTGAATTGGATGCAGATTTTTCTCCACAACCCATTCACATAGCAGAAGATTGTGAGCGGCTCTCTATGGAGCTGACTCACACATGTCCAGAGCAGCTCCTGTACGTTTCAGGTCCAAATTCAGCCAAAAATTCAGGCTGGAAATTGGACCTGAAACAGTGAATGGAGAAGCACCGGATCCCTGCTGTGAGACGCTCCGCATTGAGAAGTGAACCCAGCCTAAGCCTACGATCACAGTAATGTGATTTGACAAGTTAAATTGCATGCCAGATCGGCGGCTATTGCTGGCAACGGCACCGTCTGCACCGATTCCCAAAACTAGTTCCTGCACCACTTTTGGTGACTTCAGGTGCAATTTCAATAGACATCTGTAGAGCAACCCCCACCGATGTCTCTGAAATCGCCCCTGAAGTCAGACTGGCATGCAGTTGTGAAATCGTTCGAGTTCAGCTGAACTTACACAAATTCAATCCCCATCAATGTGAACCCAGAGAGATCCGAAGTCTAACAGACTCCAGGTGCCTCAGTAAAGAGGACCTGTCAGTGCCCATTACTTTCATATGGAATGCTTACAATCCCTGTGATAATAAAAGTGAAAAAAAAAATGTAAAAGGGACAATGTAAAAATAAAAGTGCCCCCCCGTCCAAAGGTATACACATATGTAAACAGTGTTTGCACCACCATGTGAGGTATCGCTGTGATTGTTAGAGCGAGAGCAATAATTCTACTACTAGAAGTCACTTCATAGCAAAAAATACTGGATTTTAAATGTAAACAAAAAAAAAAAAAAAAAGTCAGAATTGGCCAGGTCTTAAAAGTGGTTAACTTCAGGGACAACATGTTCACTTGCTACCTAATATATCCCACAGACTATCAGATGCCATTGTAACCAGATAATTATTATTTATTTACCCGTCATTGTACATAAAGTTATGGCTGATCGGTGTAATAATATCAGGTCTGCCCCACCAGTGTCACTCTACACCCCCCCCTCAAATAATCACCCCACCAGTGTCACACTACACCCCCCCCCAAATAATCACCCCACCAATGTCACTCTACATCCCCCCCAAATAATCACCCCACCAGTGTCCCTCTACACCCCCCCCCACATAATCACCCCACCAATGTCACTCTACACCCCCCCCCAAATAATAACCCCACCAGTGTCCCTCTACACCCCCCCAAATAATCACCCCGCCAGTGTCACTCTACATCCCCACCCCCAAAGTAATCTCCCCACCAGTTGGGGGGGGGGACATAATGGCTCAAGGCACAGCAGGTCTTCCCCCAAATTAGAGAATATGCCAAGGATTATAAGAATCTAAAAACTTCAGCTAAAAATCATGAGGAACAGAGATCATCAGCAACTTTGGCTGGACATGCCCGCTGTGCCCCCTCCCAACATCCTCAGAGACTCCTTATCTCAACTGGAGAGAGATTTTGTACAGTGCAAAGAACAGCTTCAAAGACAGCTAGGTGACAAATGTAAATGACCGGATAAAGGAAGAGCTAAACACGCTGAAAATTGAAAATAAGTCTGTCCTATTAGAAATCCAATCAACAATGCAACGGCTAAAACAAGAAAATGTGCAATCGAGGGAAGAGAGAAGAACACTAAAATCACAAATCATGCTCCACAATTGGGAAAGAGAATCACAAGCCATGGTTTGTACAGACAAAGTGCCCACCAACAAACAGACTGGGGAGATTCCTCAACTTCCAAAAATTAACATTACAAAGCCCAGCAATAGCCAAGCCAACTCCAATAACCAGGAAACTACAAACAAACCATTATCAAACCACAAAACAGGCAACAAATGCCCAAAATTGTTTTAATAGACTGAAATGGGAAATACCTCAACACCAAAAGGCTCTTCCCAGGGACAAGAGTCTCCAAAATTCCTTGTTCCACAATTGAATCAATGATCCATATTTCACTAACCCCAAACATATCATCATACACACGGGCACAAACAACATCCAGGAACAGGAAGTTATTGCGGGCAAATTATTGCAACTGACAGAATCTGCACAACAAAAATTTCCAGGGTCCAAAGTCATTCTGTCCTCCCTTCTTCCAAGGAGGGACATATCAAACAACATAATCCAGCAAATCAACACAGAGCTGGCAGACAAAACCAGGTCAAAGCCTTCCATCCAGCTGGCACAACATCATTCTATAATGCCCCAACACCTCTATGACAACAAACATGGGGTCAGTCGCCTGGCAAGAGAATTCAAAGACATTGTTCTTGAGAGAACTCACAACCCCGATCCTAGCACAAACCATTCTCAGACAGACACAATTACAAGTATAAGACCCCAAACCTCACCAATAATCCAATACAACCAAAGGACAGGGCCATGAAGATGGCAAGAGTGGAGAAACCCACCTGCCCAAAGGAGGACATCAAGACCACCACAAAGCAGAGAAATTAAGAAGTTAACCTTTCTCAGCACAATATGCAATGAAATACTGTAACTGGGCTAAAAAAGCAAAAAATAGACTATGACAACCACCCAAAATCCGGTTTGTCCCAGGAAATTTGCCCATTACAAGGTATATAGATACACAAACCAAAAATGACCTCAGTAGTAATTAGTAGCTGGAACATTCAGGGTCTGAATGCCTCAGCCTTCGGATCCAAAGTAAACGATCCAGATTTCAAGCAAAGGCTATGTGAGATGGACATACAGATCCTCCTGGAAACATGGATCGGGGCACAGGATGAACCATCAGTACCTACTGGCTATAGGGAATTCTCTTTCCCCGCACAGAAAGATAAAAACATCAAGCAGGGTCAGTGTTCATGAGGAATACTGGTCTGGTACAAGGAGGAGCTACATGGGAACATCACTGCAATCAAAAAAGGAGAGAGCCACATCTGGCTAAGAATAAGCAGCTCCATCCTTACCTCTCAGTCTGACATTCACCTGTGTGCAGCATACATTGCCCCATTCTTCAGACCAGACACCTATGAGGTCCTACAAAGTGAGGTCATAAACTTCCAATCCCTGGGACAAGTGCTCATCTTTGGAGACCTCAACGCCAGGACAGGAAGGGAAAAGGACTACATAAGTTCTGATGGCAACACGTACATATTAGGCCCTGCAAATTACTGCCATGAGTTAACACGGATACAAAGAAACAGCTACGACGGTACCACTAACAAAAATGGAAGAAAACTGCTGAATCTGTGTCGCAGTCTGGGCCTCTACATCCTCAACGGCCGTACGAAGGGAGACTCTCTGGGAGGGTACACATTAAACTCCCATGTAGGCAGCAGTGTGGTAGACTATGCCATCACAGATATGAACCCCACACTCATCAATGGCTTTGCAGTCACCCCACAAACACACCTGTCAGACCACAACCAACTACTGCTATACATTAAATCTTCTAACAAACCATCACCAAAACTCCATCGGGCTTCTCTTCCACAACCTGCCACCATCATTTAAATGATCCGAACAGTCTACCACAAAATATTGAGAGGTAACTGACAGACCGGACATTAAAAAACAGCTTGAAAACTTCCAAAACAATGCCTATGAGATGAGCTCACGAGGTGTGAACCAGGCAGCAAAGGACTTCCATAAAATATTACACACCATTGCAGAAACAGCCCATCTGAGAAAAGCCAACTATTAGGCCTCATACACACGGACGTTTCTTAAAAAATAAACAAAACGTCGAGCCCGACATCAAGGAAAAAAAAAAATCTGCGTTTTTCGGCGTTATGGATCGGCGTTAGTGAGCATCAGCATCAATAGCTGTTTTTTTTTAAAAAAAAAATCATCCCTCTGCTATTTTTCAACCTACAAAACGTCGGCGTCAAAAAACGCCGGTATGGTATTAGTTGGCGTTAGTGAGTGTTTTGCGCTGTCGGTGTCAAAAAATGCCAAAACGTTGCAGCCTCAGAACGCGCTGGCCGTGGGTTCTAGTTTTAGCTCACTAACGCCGACGCCATCTCCAGCTCAAAAACGTTAGCGTTTTTATGGGGCCATTGACTAGCATGGAGAGCTGCAAAAAACGCCAGAAAACACCGGCGTCAAAAAACATCCGTGTGTATGAGGCCTAAGAAACCATCCAACAAACAATCCAATAAATGGTTCGACAAAGAATGCAAAGCATAAGGAACACCTTACGGACCGTCTCCAATAACAAACACAGAGACCCAGACAACACCGACCTAAGGAGAGCCCATGACATCCTACAGAAAAAATACAAACAAACCATTAAAAAGAAAAAGCAAAACTTCATCTCCAAAAACCTCCAACAGTTAGAAGAGGCACTTCAGGAAAACTCTTTCAGGGAAACATGGAAGACTATCGGCCCAGCACCCAAGAAAAACAACCTCCACATCCAAAATGGCGACATCTGGTTCAACTACTTCAAGATCCTCTACCAAGATATTCCAGAGGAGGCTTTAACTGTAGAACAAAAAGACATCATCAAAAGACTAAACAATATGGAGGAAAAAAAAATCAAGGACTTCCAGAACCCTCTAGATGTACCCAGTGGCGTAGCGTGGGTTGTCAGCACCCGGGGCAAGGCAAGTAATTTGCGGCCCCTAACCTGTGGACTTTAAGCACTCCCCGAGTCCCTTCCTACAATAGTCCTGACCAGCCTGATTCCTACACTGGCCACTACACTGACCTCCCTGTCCACTACCCTGACCCTTACACTGACCTACCTGATTCCTATACTGACCACTACACTACACTACACTGACTGCACTGTCCACTGCACTGCACTGTCCACTACACTGCCCTGACTGCACTGTCCGCTACACTGCACTGCCCACTCCACTGTCCGCTACACTGCACTGACTGCACTGTCCACTACACTGTCCACTACACTGCACTCCACTGTCCACTACACTGCACTGACTGCACTGTCCACTACACTGTCCACTCCACTACACTGCACTGTCCACTGCACTGTCCACTACACTGCACTGACTGCACTGTCCACTACACTACACTGCACTGTCCACTACACAATCCACTACACTGTCCACTCCACTCCTCTGTCTACTACACTGTCCACTCCACTACACTGCACTCCACTGTCCACTACACTGTCCACTCCACTACACTGCACTCCACTGTCCACTACACTACACTGTCCACTGCACTGCCCACTACACTGCCCACTACACTACCCCCTACACTATCCACTACACTGCACTATCCACTACACTGTCCACTCCACTACACTGCACTCCACTGTCCAGTACACTGCCCACTACACTACACTACACTGTCCACTACACTGCACTGTTCACTACACTGTCCACTACACTATCCACTACACTGTCCACTCCACTACACTGCCCACTACACTGTCCACTACACTACACTGCTCACTACACTACACTGCCCACTACACTACACTGTCCACTACACTACACTCCACTGTCCACTACACTGTCCACTCCACTGTCCACTACACTACACTGACTGCACTGTCCACTACACTGCACTGACTGCACTGTCCACTACACTACACTGTCCACTCCACTACACTGCACTGTCCACTACACTGCACTGTCCACTACACTGCACTGTCCACTACACTGTCCACTACACTACACTCCACTGTCTACTACACTGTCCACTCCACTACACTGCACTCTACTGTCCACTACACTACACTGCACTATACTGTCCACTGCACTGCCCACTACACTGTCCACTACACTGCACTGTCCACTACACTGCCCACTACACTGCCCACTACACTGCCCACTACACTGTCCACTACACTATCCACTACACTGCACTGCACTCCACTGTCCAGTACACTGCCCACTACACTACACTACACTGTCCACTACACTGCACTGTCCACTACACTATCCACTACACTGTCCACTCCACTGCACTGCCCACTACACTGCCCACTACACTACACTGCTCACTACACTGTCCACTACACTACACTGTCCACTACACTACATTGCCCACTACACTACACTGCCCACTACACTGCCCACTACACTGCCCACTACACTGCCCACTACACTGCACTGCCCACTACACTACACTGTCCACTACACTGCACTGCACTGCCCACTGCACTGCCCACTACACTGTCCACTACACTACACTGTCCACTACACTACACTGCCCACTACACTGCCCACTACACTGCACTGTCCACTACACTACACTGCCCACTACACTGCACTGCCCACTACACTGCCCACTACACTGCCCACTACACTGTCCACTACACTGTCCACTACACTACACTGTCCACTACACTACACTGCCCACTACACTGCCCACTACACTGCACTGTCCACTACACTACACTGCCCACTACACTGCACTGCCCACTACACTGCCCACTACACTGCCCACTACACT
>BLSH010225996.1:374154-387739 GCA_018402905.1 Glandirana rugosa
GAGTGACACCCCACCAGTGCCCATGTCCCAGGATGAGCCCCCAGTCCAGTGCAGAGGGTGGTGATCAGTGATCGGTATTAGAATATCACTCAGCAGACATGAATATACAAAGTTGCCCCATATTTCATTGATGAAGTTGTATCGCTGTACCCCAGACTGGAGTCCTCCAGCACAGAGCCCAGCACTCTGTGTTCCCGGAGGAGTCCCCGCTCATTGCTCTGCACAGGTGACACTCCCCGGAGCCCAGCCGTCACATGACCCGCCCCCGGCTATACAGTACAGAGATCACACATCATCACCCCACAATACACATGAGGCCATACCTGTCTGCTGCCTGCAATCACAGCGTCACGTGACCCCCGGGGCTCCGGGTTGGCCGGGGGTTTTCACACTGATTCTTCTCTCGCTTGGAATGCTGGGAGTAGTTCCTGAGCCCCGTGCTTGCATGAGGGTAGAGGGGGAGCCTGACTACATCTCCCAGAATCCCCCGTCAGCCAGCGCGGTCAGGTGACCCGTGGGACCAATCAATGCAGAAAGATGGTTTGTTATTGTAATTTTGAAATGCATTGAAGTGTGCAGATAATGAGGCGCCTGCAGAGGATGGAGTTGGGGAACTTTGTCTTTGTAGCACACAGCAGGGGGGTAGAAGATGGTTCTACAATGTGATTTATGCCATTGTGTGTAAATTATGAAATAATATAATACAAATGAGATATTAAAGCATCAGTCATATTTGTGCATCACGTGAACGCGCTTTTTTTTGTGCGCTTTCATGCAAAATGCATAGAGCACTAGGGCGAGATTGCCCAGGAGAGTCCCACATTTTACAGCTCTGTGCTGGTACCCGGGCACCTTCATTCGGGGATAATACAGTGTCCAGGAGTAAAACCGACAAACCACGACCTTCCCACCCTGGGTCAATCTGATGCCCCCAAATTGGCCGTCACATCGCCGCTTTACTTGCTGACAGTACTTGTCTGAGACCCATTTTACCTTGTTCCACCGCTGGCTCTACATTGCCCGAACTGGTTGCCAGGACCGCCTGGCAGCTAGCAACTAAGGATTGGGCTTGGGTGTGTTCCGAACCGAACATGCCCAAGCCCGCCAGGAAGTGAACCCTGCACTGTGCTAATCACAGGCAGTGAGACATTCCCTGATCACTGCAGCCGCGCATCAGGGGAATGTCTTACTGCCTGTGATTAGTGCAGCGCAGGGTTCACGTCCTGGCGGGCCCAAGCACGAACACACCCAAGCCTATCCTTACTAGCAACCAGTGATGTCACCAGAGAGAGCGAGGCCCCAGCATTCAGAGTGGATGAGGATTTAACTTCCTCCTCCCCCACTGCGCCTAGTGCTCCACCCACCTCCTCCTCAATCTTCCCGCCGGCATGCTCAGAGAGAAGGGAACCGCCAAGATTTGAGAACAACTCTCAATACTCAGAGGTGAGGCCCAGTGCTGGGGATGAATGGAACACCATGTGTGTCATAAGGCACTGACTGCAGAGAAGACGGCAGATGAGCTTGCAGCAGAGGACAGATGACACCCTCAGAGGAGGACACATCCTTAGATTTCAGGGATCCATGCTGGAACATGTAGTCCTTCACCAGCATGAAGCCCTCAGAGCTGAAAATGTGACACCCCCTCCCCAACTAGTGAAGAACTACAGGTCCCAGCATGAACCCATGAAATGGGGTCACAAAAAAAAAGTATCAAAAATCATCTTTTTTTAGGAAGGGGGGTATCCCTGAATGGCAGTTTGGAAATATGGTCACCCTAAGGGCAGCCCATTCACATGAATAGGTTTCCCTGTGCAACAAACACTCCAAACGAAGCTCCCGCATCTTTTTTGGTGTTGAGCGTTGCATGTTTTTTTTACCACACGTTGTGCAATTGTCACTCATTTTGCCGCATGACAAAACCTGCATTTGCTAGCTGTGTTTGGGGCACAATTAATGGAAAGTGCAAATTTTGAGAACACACAGGTGTGAATGAGGCCTGATGTGGTCATACACAGGGGGAGGTGATGGACAAAGATGGAGGCTTTCCATCTGCAACTGGTTTTCCGAATGGCCGGCTTCTGTCAGACTGGCTGCCATACACTTGAGCCGAATGTTGGACAGTTTTTATTGAACCGACTGATGTCGCCTGGCATTCGGTCCATGTGTACTAGGCTTAAAACTTTGCGTTAAAGGGCTTGTAAAGGCAGTGCTCACAATCACTGCCAGACCCTCTGCTAGGATAAAATGTACTATACAGGGTATGTCGTTTGTGTAAAATTCTTCTTCTAAATACCTTATTGGGATTGTAGACAGAACTTAACACTTTAAATAAATAATAGTACTGACACAAAAAGTTTCCTTTTGGTGTGAATAGGCCGCGCCCTTTATTATAGGTATTAAAATCTTTAATAATTCATATTACTAATTATATAACTCTGTATATTCAATACATATATATTAAAATGTAATAAATAAAACACACATATTATAACTCAGCTATTGTAGCTAATATTCCAACAAAAAACACAACCAAATAATATTGGGGAAATAAGTAATAGTCAGTAGGAAAAACATAAAACACGCCAGGGCCACGACAGGGGCAAGGTGGGAGGTGTGACGAACGCGGGTATCAGATCGCTGCCCTCCTCACCGACAGGTGGCCGAGGACCCCCCTGATCTAACACCGCACTTGTCACGAACGTAACAATGCCACTCTCAACTGCTCTCAGCACAAAGATTTCCCAGTATGCGGGACCATGTCTAAATGCCAGCCACCTGAGAGCGATTGTTACCGGGCTAATTCAAACAATTAACCCTTTCTCTGCCACCACCTCTACTTTCGGAACCGAGCATCAGGAACTCAGAATTTTAGCAATACCAGTACATTAGAATAACCACCTGTAACACATGCTGTCACAGCAGACAGGTATATTCAGATGCGTTATTTTAAAAACAGTATTGCTCTTCAAAGGAACAGATTCGTGATAGTTGCATTAAGAGTTTTAGGGACAAAATTAACACTTTTCAAAATAAGGTTTAATAATGAAAAGGTCAAGTTTTCGATCCCCTCAAAAGGCCACCCTCTCCTCTCACCACCCTCTCCTCTCACCACCCCTACTCTCCACAGAGGAGCCTCCACAAGCGCATCAGATCTGTCAAGGAAGCAACCGTTGAGGAAGACTTGATGGACTGACCATATATCAGAGGACTCTTTGGCACTGTTACTCATCAGCTCCTAGGCTGATGCCCTTAACGTATTTTTTTCCACTTTCCCAATAAACTGTCCTGGCCCTTCCACATATATGGACCACTGGAAGCCAGCCATCCTCTGCCTATTTTTGGGGCTCTGACGTACCATGATGTTTTTTTCTCTACTTTAATGTCCCCTTTTAAGGGTTTTTTTTTTTGTGTCCTTCGGAGTGGAATTTCTGCTCCCCCTTTTTCTGCCTTAGATCCCCCGCAAGATCATGCGGGACATCCAAGACAGACCTGGGGCCTCAAGGGAAGTACCTGTTACTCCCTCTGACAGCCCCCCCCCACACCAGTTTATTATTTTTTATACTATTTTCATATGTATAAGTGCCTTTCTCGTTCTGCTTCTTTCTTCTCCTCCTTTAGGGCTTCTCCTTCTCTCCTCACTTGCCGGCAGGCGGACGCGGCGCTCGATGCACGAGTCTTCTGGGAACAGCAGCATAACTATCCAGTTACTCCATGGCCCCCTTGAATATATGTACCCTAAATGTACAGGGTCTCAACATGCCCCAAAAACGCACCAAAGCTCTAAGATCCCTGGCAGCAAAGAAAATGCATATCCTTTGCCTGCAAGAAACTAATTTCACACCGAAACATTCTCCCACATTCCTCCATGCCTCCTACCCACAGTTCTTCTTAGCCTCAGCTCCTAGTAAACAACGTGGGACCTTAATTGCCTTCCATAAATCTGTTCCCTTTAACCTCAGACACCAAATAGGAGATCCAGATGGTAGATACCTGATTCTCACTGGTCACCTAGTGGACATACCAGTCACACTGGTCTCCTACTACGCCCCAAATCGGAACCCCACTCCTTTCCTCAACCACCTATTTGACAGGGTCCAGCAACACCAGTTTGGCACTGTCCTTATTTGTGGGGACTCGAATCAAGTTATATCTCCCATATTTGACAAATCCCCCTCTTCCCCCCAACGTAATCCTACGAAAATCACCTTTCAACAAGTATTGACTAACTTTCACCTAGCAGACACGTGGAGGGAGCTCAACCCCTCCAGTAAACAATACTCCTTCTACTCCCATCCTCATGCTACCTTTTCGCGTATAGACCACATTTTCATCGCCTCTAGTATACTCCCAGAAGTCTTTTAAGAAGAACCATTTATCTGCGGTAAACTTATACAACAGATGTCCAGAGTCAAAAAGGACCGGAAAATCAGATTTGCCGACCTAGAAGCCAGCTTTGTTCAATACTACGAGGCCTTCCACAGTAACCCATCCCCTCCCGCTAAAGCCAACCTAAACAAGGCCGGACCTCTTTCTTACAGACTCAGCAGACAAAACCATTCGTAGGCACCAACACCTTACATACATCAAGGCCAATAAACCTGACACCCCCCTAGCATGCACGCTTAGATCCATCAACTCTGGCCCCTCATCAATAAGGCTACGCACCTCCCGCGAAGCGTACACCAGTAACCCACTCAAAGTGCTAGAAATCTTTCGCTCTAAGTTAGAAACCCTATATAACTCCTCACACAATTTTAAAGCAGAAAAGGCGGATCAGCTATTCTCCAGGATATCCCTCCCAACACTTTCATCTGCTCATAAAGAACAACTGGAAGGCCCTATTACTACTCCCGAGATCCTTCAGGCTATTAAAACTCTAAAACCCAACAAACGGCCGGGACCTGACGGCCTTTCGGCCACATATTACAAAACCTTTGCTCACCTCTTAGCCCCACAAATGGCTACGGCCTTCAACTCCCTCCTGCAAAGTAACACCTTCCGTCCAGAATCTCTCACAGCCACGATTAGTATGATCCCAAAACCCAACTCAGACAACACCTCCTGGGCTAATTACCGTCCTATCTCTCTCCTTAATAACGATATAAAGCTGCTAGCCAAAATTCTGGCCCTACGACTCAATCCCATAATAGGAGAGCTAGTCCACAGAGACCAAACTGGCTTCATTCCCGCAAGACAAACAACCGACAACATTCAACGCGCCCTGCTACTTTCCCACGCGGCCAAAGCTCGTGGCATTCCTACAATTTTCCTTTCCTTAGATATAAGGAAAGCATTCGACACAGTTTCCTGGCCATATATGAATTTTATACTTCGCTGATGGGGCCTTGGAACACATTTCCTATCATGGATTAACGCCCTCTACCAGGACCCCCGGGCATATGTGAAATATGCAGGCTTCCGGTCGGCTCAGTTTAAAATCCAGAATGGCACCAGGCAGGGCTGCCCCCTTTCCCCTCTCCTATTTGCTCTATCGATAGAGCCCCTCGCCCAACTAATACGCTCGCACCCTGACATTAGAGGGATTGAATTGGGAGGACATCAACACAAAGTCTGCTTATTCGCAGATGACATCCTTCTGTTCATGACTACACCACTTACCTCTGCGCCCAACCTTCTAGCCATTCTAGACGCCTTTTCTAACGTTTCCGGCCTGCACACCAACCCGCACAAATCACAAATCCTAAATATATCTCTACCTCAACCTGAAGAGCAACGATTAAAAGAATCCCTACCATTTACCTGGGCCACCCACAGCCTGAGCTACTTGGGCATTAAACTCACTCCCTCCCACGCGAACATATTTGCAGCCAATTACCTCCCGTTGCTTAAAACTATCACAAGTCAAATGCAGAGGTGGTCCCCCCTCCCAATATCCTGGGTGGGTAGGATCACTGTAGCAAAAATGGTGATTCTCCCGAAATTCTTATACTTATTTAGGACCCTTCCAATACAAGTCCCAGCATATTTCTTTCGTCTTCTCCAGAGTAGAGTAATGTCGTATATCTGGCAAAAAACAAAACCCCGTATAGCCAAAATGACATTGTTTTCTCACCGCACTAGGGGTGGATTAGGGGTACCTAAATTTCAGACATACTATTATGCGGCGCAAATCTCCCAACTAGTCAAATACCATGCAGCCAAAGAAGCCCCGTTGTGGGTTGCAATAGAATCTGTCGAACTGGACCCCTTGTCCACTGCCAACCTGCTGTGGCTAAACTCAAAGAGCCGGCACCTTGTCACCAACCCAATCACTCGCCACTCTCTCGCTATTTGGGATAAATTTAAGGTCTCGCACAAGCTATAATCAGCACACAACCCTCTCCTGTCCTTTTTGAAAAATCCATCATTCCCACCAGTGTGGGAAACACCCGCTAGATTCCATAGATGGGAGCAAGCTAACTTATTCAGATTTCACTCATTTGTGTCTCATTCAACCTTCTTATTCTACCCCGCGCTAAGTGAAGCCCATAACCTTCCAAAAAATGAGATATTTCGATATCTACAAATCAAACATTTTTTCTCCCCCCTCATCCATGCTACCCCCCCTTTGGATAACTTCACATACTATGAAGGAGTATGTAAGTCAAGCCCACACGCCAAAGGGGTCATCTCCACCCTATACCAGGCCCTGCTTCAGGCGCCTCAAAACTCCCCTCACCAATACACCTTAAAATGGGATTCCGATTTGGGACGCACTCTATCACAGGAGGACTGGGCGGACATTTGGTTGAACACACATTCCTCGTCTGTGAACGTTTTAGCCAAGGCAACCAACTACAAGGTTTTAATGCGGTGGTACTTAGTTCCCGCCAGAATCGCCAAATTTATCCCTACATATACTGGTCTCTGCTTTAGAGGCTGCACGGACCAGGGCACTCGTTTCCATATCTGGTGGACATGTCCGACAGTGCAAATATTCTGGAAAAGGGTACTTGAACTAGCCTCGAAGGCACTGGGTACTACAATAGAAGCACTCCCGACCACAGCCTTATTAAATCTCAGACCAGATGGACTAACACACAATCAATTCAAATTGCTCCAGCAGATAACCACTGCCGCCAAACAAACAATTGCTAAAGCCTGGAAATCTCCCACTTTACTGGTGTCTGAGGTCAAAGGTAGAGTAGGTAGAGCTCTAACGCATGCTAAAATGAACGCTATCGAGAACAACAGGGTGAAGAAATTTGAGAGAATATGGAAATCATGGATTACCCACTTTCTCCCCCCTGATTTCGATGACTCCCTCCTACTCCCATGCTGAGTGACTGGATCAAATGCTAGCCACCTCCTTTCTTCCTAGCACCTGCGCTTATGCTCCCCGGTCCTCTCGTGCATGCGTGCCGTCCCGCCGCCTCCGGTAAGTGATCTCAACCTTCTCTGTTTCTTCTCCTTCTGTCCCCTTTCTCTTCTTACTTACATATCTACTCTTATCTACATCTTCTCCTTCTCTCCCGGTTTAAACCATACGGTGCATTCGCTACTTGTACTCATTTTGAAGTGTTATTCAGGTTAAGTTGAATCTTCTTTGTTGAGGTTGCACATCGGACCATTAAGGGCAAGCCTACATACAGATGTTTGCAACTCCCTAGTTGCTCTTCCTATACTAGTTAGGCCCTCTACCCACTGACTCTACACGGCTGCTTGACCACAGTTTGCTCCCACTTGGGGTGGCAAGCAGGGGCAGAAGGTCTGACGTCTCCATGTTATTACCTAGATGGCCCTGCCTTCTCTTCCCATCTATCCGTTTGATAGGGAAGGCGCGTACCACAACCAGCTCCTGGTTGCTATAGGCTCTCCCATATCTACACCAATATATTCTTAGTTAGCTCCGTCTGAGGAGCTCTTAAACCTTACTAGTTCATACCTTTTCATGTACACTCTTGTGCTATGTTTATTATGTTAACACCTTTGATTTGCTTAATCCTGTTGGCAACACAACTGTCTGCACTAACTTGTACTGTTTTCATTACAATCTCAATAAAACCCTTTAACAAGAAAAGGTCAAGTTTTAGGTGCAGTAAAATATTTACAGAAAAATAAAGAATGTTGCAAAATATTGAGACAAAATATACAGCAAAGGAACAGAATGGAGATACTTGCGTTTGAAATGTCCGTAACTAATCAGTGTTTTGAAGATGCTTTCCTGGTTCTCTGATGTTGCATCATTGATGGAAATTGAGAACTGGAAATTGATCCTAGCAATCCCTTTTTCCCTAGTTGACAAGGGGTGGGACCTTTGAAGTCGACCTGGCCAGGAAGGGAGGGGGGTATGAGGAGTTTAGCCCAAGGACTGACGGTGTTAAAAAAGAGAAAAAAAAAACTTAGCAGCCATTTAAGTAGCACCCCTTTCCAAGATGGAGTCAGCCTTGCTTCGCACGTCTCGTGCGTGATATCATTACTTTCACACATGATATCATTACAGGAGGGATTAGCTTTCTCCTGCTCCTTCTCCTACTGGCAGCTTGATAATGCATTTTCTTCTGTTTTATAGGTACCAGCTCGTGGCACAAGCTCATCCATTGGACAGCTGTAATACCCTTCACCAATCATAGGTAAGTATAATTTTTAAAACATTTAATGACCGTTATTCCTAACTGTCTGCCACAATCCCATATGTGGTGGGGGTGGGGACATTTCATGCCTGACCCCTCACTATTATTCTCCTCGCCAGTCAGAGGTCACGTAACCACCGTTGCTCTCTTGCTCCAGGGCCTAGATCTCCCTCTGATGTCTGCCGGTCGGTCACATGACCGCTGATCGGCGAGGAGAAATAAGATATTTAGAGGAAAGATTTTAAAAAATGACATACATGGTATAGTACATTTTATTCTAGCAGAGGGGCTGGCAGTGATTGTGAGCAGTCACTTTTATACTGCTCGGAACGTGCTAGAGGTGGAGGGGAGGGGCGGCTCACACACAGGAGCTGACAGGCGGGGAGGGGGGAGAGAGGACAGAGGAGAGCTGAGGATGAGGGAGGCGCGTAAACTGACTACGGTGTCAG
Organism: Glandirana rugosa; assembly: GCA_018402905.1. Lineage (NCBI taxonomy): Eukaryota > Metazoa > Chordata > Amphibia > Anura > Ranidae > Glandirana > Glandirana rugosa. The sequence goes on from BLSH010225996.1 coordinate 383,177, forward strand.
GGCTCAGCAGCCATTATATGCCGTGGTCAGCTTACAGAGGGGAGGGTATAGCCAGGCAGGATCAGCCGGGTATTTCAGGTGATACAGGGGGCCAAGTTACACAGCACAAGCACTGTGCTATATAACATGCTATAAAGTGGGGCGGCACAGTAGTGTAGTGGTTATCACTTTCTCCTAGCAGCAAAAGGGTCGCTGGTTCGAATCCCATCCACGACTCTACCTGTCTGGAGTTTGCATGTTCTCACTGTGCCTGCATGGGTTCCCTCCGGGTACTTCGGTTTCCTCCCACACTCCAAAGACATGCTGGTAGGTTAATTGGCTCCTGTCTAAATGGGCCCTAGTATATGTATGAATGTAAGTTAGGGACCTTAGATTGTAAGCTCCTTGAGGGCAGGGGCTGATATGAAAGTACAATATACAGGGTGGGCCATTTATATGGATACATCTTAATAAAATGGGAATGGTTGGTGATATTAACTTCCTGTTTGTGGCACATTAGTATATGTGAGGGGGGAAACTTTTCAAGATGGGTGGTGACCATGGCGGCCATTTTGAAGTTGGCCATTTTGAATCCAACTTTTGTTTTTTCAATAGGAAGAGGGTCATGTGACACATCAAACTTATTGGGAATTTCACAAGAAAAACAATGGTGTGCTTGGTTTTAACATAACTTTATTCTTTCATGAGTTATTTACAAGTTTCTGACCACTTATAAAATGTGTTCAATGTGCTGCCCATTGTGTTGGATTGTCAATGCAACCCTCTTCTCCCACTCTTCACACACTGATAGCAACACCGCAGGAGAAATGCTAGCACAGGCTTCCAGTATCCGTAGTTTCAGGTGCTGCACATCTCGTATCTTCACAGCATAGACAATTGCCTTCAGATGACCCCAAAGATAAAAGTCTAAGGGGTCAGATCGGGAGACCTTGGGGGCCATTCAACTGGCCTACGACGACCAATCCACTTTCCAGGAAACTGTTCATCTAGGAATGCTCGGACCTGACACCCATAATGTTTTTCCAGCAAGATGGTGCACCACCACATTATGGGTGTCAGGTCCGAGCATTCCTAGATGAACAGTTTCCTGGAAAGTGGATTGGTCATCGTGGGCCAGTTGAATGGCCCCCAAGGTCTCCAGATCTGGGGTCATCTGAAGGCAATTGTCTATGCTGTGAAGATAATTCCTTTTCCTGCTGCTGTAATCACCAAGTCGGATGGTTAGACAGGGCCGCTGATAGAAATCATGGGGCCCCGTAAAGTCTACCTGACAGGGCCCCCCTCGATCCCTCACTCGACCCCACCCCTCAGCCAATGCTGTCACGAGGAGGGGGGGGGCACCCCGCCAATCATAATGGGAGCTGAATAGAACAGATGTCAGTGTTTTGATGTCCACATACACCACAGAGTTGTGGTGGCTTTATGGGTGGCCAGATGTAAATGGACTTGTGACCATTTACATCAGGCTAACTCTAATCTGCCACATTTAGGACGCAGTGCTTTTCAATTGTTCGGACATGGGGGTAGGAGGAGGTGAACGGATACATTCAGACTCCCTAGGCCTACAAGGAGATTTCAATCAGGTCCATGGGAAAAACAGGTGGACCTAATTGGAAAGGTGGGGTGAAAGGTTCTTAAAGAGGAGGGGTTGGCAAAAATGCAGCTCAGCTGTGTGTTTTTACTGCTCCCCTCTAAACACAAGTGTAAAGTAGCATCTAACTGTGTGTTTATGATGATCATCATTATGTTGCTCACAGCACAGCAGGTTTTGTATGGCTCTCAGTGTCACATGGCTGTTGGGGCTGACTTTGTTAACTTATTGCCGTGCTGTGTTACAGACTGTAACACGGAACAGCCATAATAAAGTTAGCACCCAATAGCCATGTGACACTGAGAGCCATACAAAACCTGCTGTGCTGTGAGCAACATAATGATGATGATGATGGTCATCATAAGCACACAGCAGGGGGTCTGAGGACTGCACTTTCCTGAGTATCCAATTGACTTGTTAGTGTGACCGCAGGGGACTGCTTACCTGTGTCCTGCCACCAGATGTACTCCCGCTCTGTTCTGAGCCTCTTCATTGATTGCTCTCTCCCTCGGGCTGCAGCGCCAGCACTTTCTGAGGCAGGGAGCCGCTCCACAATAGAATCAATTCTAGAAGAAGGCACACAAGGGGCGGCCGGAACTATAATCTGTGTAAGTGCTCAGGGGAAGAGCAGCTGTGGCGCGACCTGTGTGCCTACGCCCAAAAATGACGAAAAAGTCCCTCCTCTGCTGTCATCTCCTGGGCCCCTCTGTTGACCTGAGGGGCCCGTTACATTACTATATTCCATGGTAATCAAGTGGGTGTGGGGCTGTGGGTTATAAAGTCATATTTTTTTTTTAGCTAGAAATTAATTGTAAAGCTAACCGGGCCCCTGTGGAGTTCATGAGTCCCCGGGCCCGGTACACCAGGGCTGGCTGTACTGCCTTATCAGCGGCCCTGTGGTTAGAACAAGGATCCGACTTTGATCCGACTTCAATGATATTCAATGGGCTGAAGTAGGACCAAAGTAGTACAGGAACCTTTTTCAAAGTCGGACCGACTTGTGTTGGGCCAGTTAAGACGGCTCTCATTGGGAAACACTGGTTTGGTGACGTCATGCGACTTGTGCTCACAATGTCGGTCCGTTTGTCGGATAGTGTGACCCCAGCCCTTAATGCTAAGCTGACAGCAACTGAATTGAATATATTAATAAATAAAATAATCATAAATCGGTGCAGGAAATGAATGTCAGTATAAAAATGACCGTGCTGAAAAAAAAAAGTCGATATGTGCATAATGTCTTAAAAAAAATGTGATAGTAACAGCACAAAATCAATAACTCTCAATTATAACATGAACTAATAAAATAAATTGGGATGATCAGTGATCATTATCTGCACATGTATGAACTGCTTCCCAAGTATCCGTTTTTTGGGAGATGAGAGAAAGAAATTTTCGGTGGAGGACACTTTTGTGGTTTAATTGCACGTTTGTGGTGTTTTGAATACTTATTGAACTTTAGACACTTTTGGATTTTTTATTTCAATTTTTATTTCCTTATTTTATCTCTTTGGTCTTGTAATATTGCATTGCCACTTTATTCATTATTGAGCCCCAGTTAACGTCAGTGCGCTCTGCAAGATCGCATATGATTCATATCACACTGCAGTGCAAATCATATGTGATGTCTGTGCGATGCAATTTCAGCCATACAGAGAGTATGCCTGATATCGCATCGCATTCGGACCAAACTCGCACAGGACCCTTTTTTTGGTCCGCACCAGAATTGGTTCGCATGGGTGTTCATACCCATGCGATCCGATTCCAGTGCGAGTTTGCAGTACGCACTGCGTTATGTGACCTGAAAAGGGGGTGTCATTAACAATGTATGAACACCTCCCTTAAGATCGCATAGGGCAGTGTGAACTGCCGTACGAGTTGGGTGTGATTCGGGAACCCGCAGTGGATTCGCAGGGTTCCCGCATCGCATCAATGTGAGGCGGGGCTCAAGGTCCATGTAGCATTGTGATTGCAGTAGATCTCTATATTCTGGAGAATCCTTTTGCACATATTTTTTTACAGCAAAAAAGTCACAATGTATTTTGTTAGTTCGCTTTATGATTGAGAGTTACTGATTTTGTGCTTCCACTATGACTTTTTTAACTAATTTTGCACTTTTTTTTCAGCGTGGTAATTTTTATACTAACATTAATTTTCACATACATTTTGCTGATCTAAGTAAAATTATATCTAATATCCAAAGCGTGGATTTATTACACATTCATAAATCAGTGCAGGCCTATGGAAATATGCTCACCATAATACAGTGTATACAAACATCCGAATATTAACCCCTTTCCACCCATCCCTTCCCTTTAACTGGGAACGGAAAGTCCTGCCCGATCACATGACCACTTTGATTGGTGGTCACATGATCAGGAGCCAAACTTGCTAGCTCCCGATCATTACTAGAAACTGGCAGCAGTCTTATACAATACAATGTCCCGGAATGAAACTGTCAGTGAGCAAACCCTGCATTAGCGCAGGCGCTCACTCTGCCTTGTCCTGAGACTCTGGTAACTGGTTGTTAGAGCCGCCTAGCATCTAGCAACCAGTGACGTCAAGAAAGCCGTGCACTTCCTCCTTCTCTGCGCTGTACAATTATTCAGACTCCATGGAGGAAGCTGTCAGAAGGGCAGCAGCTCCGACACTCCCATCTCTGTGATCTCCGCTCCTGCTGTCTCCCTCCCTCCCTGCCTCATACAGCAGAGCGGACTGAAGCCGCCTCCCCCTCCTCGGCTGTGTTCATCATTACACAGGAGCCGGAGGAGGGACACCGCTCTCTCTGCATTTTCCGCGCTCATCTGAGGTCTGTTGTTGCTGAAACACCCCCCCCCCCAGCCCCAGGCCCCCAGCACATATCCAACCCCTCCCCTACTTCTCTACTAGCACAAGTGGAGGGGGGGGGGCTATACTCATGTAGCAAGGGATCTGTCCTGTGGAAGGGGGGTCTTTCTTGAGGGGGGGGGTTCTGT
>BLSH010225996.1:389639-400167 GCA_018402905.1 Glandirana rugosa
AAGTCATCACATATAATTCTGCCAAGGGTAAGTAAAGTTACCTTCCCCGCTCCTTGCAAAAATTGTCCCTGAATGGCAGTTTGGAAATGTGGTCACCCTAGTTTATGGTCGTTTTTAAGCTTTCAACGTTTTTTGTGGTCAAGAACGACTCTTAAACGCGATTTTAGGGCGTTCTGACAACAGCCCATAAATGCCACTGCTGATAAACGACAATAAACATCCATGTGTGCATGGACACATAGGATAACATAGAGGGGAATTTATAGGCTGTTAAAAAAAACACCCAAATGCCCAAAAATTATTGTTTATCAGCTACAGTGTGCATAGAGCCTTCACACATAGGCGACTTGCGATCCGACTTGTGTCGCCTCAAGTCGCTTGACATCCAAAATTCCATTGAAATGAATGGGAACCGTCTTAATATACACTACTGAAGTTGCTTCGACTTCAAGGCGACTTCAGAAAAGGTTCCTGTACTACTTGGAGGCAAATTCTATCCGACTTGTGCTCATAGAATTCAATGGAAGTTGCCTCCAAGTCGGATCCCTTATCTATATTGAAGCGACTTTACAGGAAAAAGAAAATAATTTACCCAGTGAATTCCAAAGCACCCTCTGATTGGCCACAGACAAAGTCGCCTGGCATGGAGTTGCGTTGTAAGTCACCCAAAGTCACGCTAAAGTCGCCATGAAGTTGCTTTTAAATTGCCTAGCAAAGTCGCCCTGAAAGTCGGATCACCTATGTGTGAACCGGCCCGAGAAAAAAGAAAACCTGACACAGTGTTTATCAACATTGTTCAGGTAGAGATACAAAATAACATTGAAGGCTAGTCCATAATTAAAGTGATGAGTGCTTCAAATAAAGTGCAAATCCGTGCTCCAACAAACTGTCAAGTGCAGTGAGGTGACACACATTGATTGGTGACCCCCTATGTGCCCACACTCACCAGAGGTCGTGGACTCACTGCTTTTCAGTCAGTGAGTCAAAAAGGCAAGGTTCTGGTGGGGGCTCGGAATCCCGGACGTCACTGAAATCCCAAGTGTGTATATCCTTCCACTGGTGTAATATCCAGGGGCACTCAGAGAATAAATATAAAGAAAACCATAGTGTGTACTGTACAGCAGGTGTTTTATTGCGCAAATGTAAAAATCCTACTTACAGAAACGAACAAGGTCTTCAGCATGGTAAGTAAAAAATCCCGTCAATGGCATAAGATAACAGTGATGGCGTGCGTTCCACTGCAGACCACCGCGAAAACCGGAAGTGACGTGTGTTGACTGTGACGGACCGGAAGTGACGTCAATGCGTTTCACTCATCAGGTGAGCGTCATCATGGACGATACTACGATCCCTCACAAGGGCCTTTATATACTATGTCTTGGGTCAGCAAGTTGCGGAACTCTCAAGACAGAACTAGTATTGAACTTCCTGGACGTCCCTCACAACCAACAGACGCCCACCTCCGCCATCTAGTGGTCTAACAGTGGGAGGCATACATGAATAAAAAATCGCAAACGCGTTTATTGAAACAACATCAAAACATGAAAATGCAAATAAAATTATTATAATTAAATATTAATTTTTGCTGAAGACACATATTAATCTACCATAAAAATGTCTTGGCATAAGAAGGAAATGTTAATTTTATTTGTGGGTAAAATAAATGAAAATGAAATGTTGTATTGTGTATGTATAGTGGAATATATCAAATAAAATATATATATGATGGTAAAATTGAATATATATAGGCTCTGATATAACTGGCCCTATGTTGTGGTAATGGCCTCAGTCTAGCGCATGTTCATTGAGTGCTAATCAAGACTCATTTTTGTTCTGGGATTATTATATAGCAGCAAAGCCTGGCATGTCTATGATATCCTGTAATCTGTCCTGCTGTCTACACCCCCATGTGACATAGCAAGTCACATGGGGTGTTTTTGGCAAGCTGTGTAGGGGGCTGTACTCTGGCAGGATTGCAATGCAGTGCCGCAGAGAGTACATGATGAAGGCACAGCATGGCATTGGCCGTAACAGACTAACGGCACACAGTACTGTATATGTTGTAAATAGCCAGTGACATCATGAAAGTGCTCCGGCCTCATTCGCCACTGTACAGCAAAGATAAGAACAAAAGTAGAAATAACAACATATACATTTATTATTAACCACTTCAATACCGGGTACTTTCCCCACTTCCTGCCCAGGCTAATTTTCATGCGACGTTGTACTCAAACAACATTTTTATCATTTTTGTCCCCACAAATAGAGCTTTCTTTTGGTGGTATTTGTTCACCACTGGGTTTTTTATTTTTTGCTAAACAAATAAAAAAAGACCGAAAATGTTGAAAAATAAAAAAGTTTTTCTTTGTTTCTGTTATAAAATTTTGTTAGTAAGTTTTCTCCATCACTGATGGGCACCGATGAGGCTGCACTGACGGGCGTTGATAAGGTGGCACTGATGGGCACTGCTAGGCGACACTGATGGGCACTGAAAGGCTGCACTGATGGGCACTTATGGGTGGCACTGATAGGTGCTGATGAGCACTGATAGGTGACACTGATGGGCACTTATAGGTGGCACTGATGGGCTCCGATGGTCACTGATGGGTAGCACTGATGGGCACTGATAGATGGTTCTGATAGGCAGCACTGATGAGGAGGCACTGGCAGGCATTACTGATGGGCACTAATTGGCACCTCTAATGGGCACTGATTGGCAACCCTGGTGGTCATGGGTGGGCATACCTGGTGGTCCTGGGTCGGCATTCCTGGTGGGCATCCCTGATGGGTTGGTGGGCATGGGTGGGCATCCCCAGGGGGCTGCACTGATAATCAATTAGTGCAGACCCCCCCCCCCCATCAGGAGAGCAGCCAATCTTCTCTACTCGCATCTCTCAACGTGAGTGGAGGAAAAGCCGATAAACGGCTCTTCCTGTTCACACTGTGATCAGTTGCGATTGGACACAGCTGATCATGTGGTAAAGAGCCTACATCAGAGGCTCTTTACCGAGATCGGTGATGTGGTGTGTCAGACCAAATATTGCCGCGGGCGCAATCGCGGCATATCCTGCTGAACATTATATGATGTCCAATCAGGATAACTTAACCACTTTGTGCACGTCATATTGCTATATGGCAGGCGGGAAGTGATTAAAGTGGTAGTAAAGTCCATTTGTTTATGTTTTAGCTACAGGTTAGCCTAGACTAAGGCTTACCTGTATATAGTATAAATATCTCCTAAATGTGCACGATTTAGGAGATATTTACTTGTGGCGAGTTCTGAAGGAACGGCATACCTGTGCCATTCCTTCAGAGCCCTGTGCTGTAAACAATTACTCCAACAAGCATACGCTGGAGTGACCTCATCGCAGCTTGGGTATTCAAAGGACCGGAGCCCGCGAACCTCAAAGGAAGATGGATGCCCTGTCAGCAGTGACAGCATGCTGCTGGAGGACTTCATTTTAAGGTAAGTTTTGCATAATGTGCTAGTGTGTGATGCATACTAGCTATTCTGACTCCTAACTGTTGTAATGGCGACTTATCCCTTGTTGAGACCTCTATGCCTGGCCTGTATAAGCAGATATGATCACCGCAGACAGTTCTTATCAGATAGTGACTCACCAAATACCGATTTCTTCCATGAGCGTTTATTCATTGGAATAGCAGGTACAGCATACAACAAATGTGACAGATGGTCGAAAGATGGTAACTGCAGGTCAAAACATAGTAATGTGTCCCAGGATGCGAGTAGATAGAGTGAGGCCTTCTAGCGTGTGGCCATATTCTTTACCTCATGAGAGAGAGGACACAGGAAGAGGAAATAGAATAGCAGAGTGCACCCGGAACAGGAAGTTACAGAGTAGAGTGAACTAGGAAGAGGAAATAGCTCACAGAGGATGGGAGGTACACACTTAGAAAATACAATAGGAAGGTGTAATATCCAAAAGAACCACAAGATGGCATTATAATAACCAACTATAAAAACATTACTATAGCTGCATATTTATGTTACATGCAAATCATGTAACAGAACACTAGCACATTATAATGTAGGGAAAGTTTGGAGTGGTATAGGCAATCCAATCTTGATGTGCAGTCCACAGCACAGGTGCCAAGGTTCAGTGTGTCTTCCCACAATTAAGTACAGATAAACAAGAAAGGAGAGCCAGCAACTCTGTAGTCCTTGTTAGTTATGACTTATGGCCCGTACACACGGTACAATTATTGGCTGAAAACGGTCGTACGACAGCCTGTTGTACAATAATCCGACCGCTAGTACGCTCCATTCAACAGACAATTTTGAATTATCATCCAGCAGAAGTTGTATGAGAAGACTAGAAAACTTTTGTCTGCCGACAAGGCATCGTTTGAGTTTCGGCTCTTCTGTACAGAAGTTGGACCAACAAAAGTTGTAAGTACAAACACGCATGCTCAAAATCCAGGGAGTGTTCGGTCGTGTAACCCTGCGTCCGTACTACACAATTCACATTCACCTGAACATCCTCTTTATACGCTCGTAGCAGGCCACTACGTTCGGCTTTGTTGAACAATAATTTGACTACCGTCAGTACGCTAGACAAAATCACGGACAGCTGATTTTGAGAAAAGTTGGACGTGAGGTCATACAACAATCGCATTGCGTGTACGAGGCTTAATGGCTTACACTGAAACAAGTCAGTTGCTTGTTTTTTGATGCACAAATGTAGCTAATAAACTTTTGGGACAAGGACTACAGAGATTCAGGCTTTCCTTTATTGTTCACCAGCACATTATAACATTGCCTTGCAGGAGGAAGAGTTTTCTTTTTTTCAAGTTTTACTTTAAGGATTATAAGGCAGCAAATTTATTTTGAGTTTACTCACCTTAACTTTTTTTTTACTTAAGGGAGGTATCTCCAAACTTTTCAGGAAGAGGGCCACACCAAACATTTTACAAATATTTGTGGACCGGAAAAAAAAAATCAGCTTTATAAATGAATGAATAAACACGCTACAAGAAACAACTTTAAATCAAAAGCCCTATCACATCAGAAGTCCCCTCTTTATATCAGATGCCTCCTCATCATATCAGAGATCCCTCAGTGGTGTCGCTATGGGGGTGTGAACCGCACCTGGTTGACACCCGCCAGAGGGGTGACACCATGAAGGAAGCAGTTGTAGCGGGTGCTGTTGAGCCCCTCCTTCCATCAGTCAAGCAGTGACATTGGCAGGTGCTTCTATTACGGATGCATCGCCACCTCCCCCTGTCTATGCGTCCGGCCCCTTTCAGAATGCTGGGTGCATGGAATCCAATGCAGGGGTGTTTTTTGAAGAAGCTGATTAGAGTCAGAGGCTCTAATAGTCTTCAAAATAGGGTTGGCTCGGGCCGCAGGGAATGCGCTCACAGCCCACCCAGGTATGTTACAACAGAAAATTATTATTTGCTATTGTAACACTGATCCTCCTCCCGGCCAATCAGGAAGCGGGTTTTGACACCCATCACCCGATTGGCTGAAAGGACAGGCGATCCTATTGGATGCCTAAGAGGAGGGGAGAAGCCGCAAGAGGAAGCTGCCATGGAGGAGAGGAGAAGAAGCCAATGCACACTGCCCGCTGCTTGCCACAAGCCTAGATGGGGTAAGTGATGGACCTACCGGCAAACTGTGGGGGGAAGGGGGGTGGTTGTTTGCCCCCCCAAAAAAAACACCAGTCGCCACTGGACATTGGGCTCTTTTCCCCCCGCTCAGTCCACTAGAACTCAGTTGCAACACTGTGGCAGGGGAGAGGTGAGCTGTGGGCTGTCAGAGTATCTCCCCCGCTCGCTCCCCCTTCTCCTGTCAGCAGTGCAGGAGAAGGTTCCCCGCCTGCAGTACCCACACCACCAAAGAGAAGGCCATGATGTACCCCCATCAACAGAGAGACAGACTGAGCCACTGCCACTACAGACGTGCTACACTAATGACAGAGTCAAACTGGGCAACCCAGAGTGAGTGAATGTCCATCTGGAGGGATCACTGCTGTAGTTTCGCTGGGTCTGGTAATCTATTACTGCTCCTAGGGACTGAGCCATTAGGAAGTGCCCAACCTGCTATCTTCTAGGCCTTATTGACAACATACGCCAAGGAGCTCCTATGCTGGGTTGCCGTAGGGGTGGGGGGGAATGACACCATGTTTTACCGCACCAGGTGACACCAACCCTAGTGACGCCACTGCCCCCTCTTCACATCAGAAGCCCCCCATCACTTCATTGCCTAAGGCCCCCCTTACATATCAAAATTTCCCTTTACATCAGGGTTCCTATCAGAGTAAGCATATACATCATTTTGTGAGCTTGATCAAGTTGTGTGTCATTGGGTAAAAGTTGAAGTGGAACACACCTTAAAGTACACAATGCATGGGACACTGGTTTCTATATGTACACATTTCCTGGTGTACTGTATAGTCTGCACCCCCTGATATCAGGATCATTTACCTTATGGTATAGAGCACAATCATCATGCCAGGCTGCCTTCTCTGTCTTCTGCTGAGTTGTGTTACAGTCACAGGTAAGACATTATTAATGTAAAGATTTTGGCAGTGCCAGGTGAGCTGAAAGCTTATTACTTACAGCCGCCTGGTATTAATGTGTAACTATGTACATATATAAATGATATGATATGATACAATCTGTCAATAGATTTAACAGAGCAGTTTTATTTTTTAAAGTCCCTCCATAACATAATATTATATTACCTGTTGATCCCGCCAGGAAGTTCATTATTTCTCCACTTCACCAAGTCAAGCTGTACAGTAAAAGTTTCAGGCAAAGGGGTTTGGGCACACTAGTTAACACCAATAATGGTTCTTATAACAGTCAGCTTTTATTCGTATGGCTTAAAGTATATATGGACCGGGGGGGTTGGTCGCGCGGCGGGATGTCTTGTTTGCCACCCCACCAAAATATACAGCACCAGCCGCCGCTGGTAGATTATATAGTATTTTTTTTTTTTTTTTAATTGAGATGTCAATTGTATGGATACCACCTTAATTTACTTTACAGTATAATCTTTATCGTTGTATTATAGACATATACAAAATCCCCCACCTATCATCTTGTGCAGGATATACCTTTTTTAATGATGTATTTTGCTTTTTTTTGTGTAGGGTGCTTGGAGCTTACATTCACCCAGACAACAGAAGTTACAGAGAACATGACCATATACCCCTGGGGCACAGGTCAGATTGGTGGCATTATAACCCATGCTTTCCGCAATAACTCCAAAGAGATAACCTTCACCCAAAGCTGGTCTAAAGGGAACCTGTCAATGTTTGAGTGGGGCATCTTCCAGATGCGTCTTACCAACTATTTTGATTATTTCAAAAAACACATCATAGCGAAGGCACATACTGCTGGAATGAAAGGTAAACCTCACTACAAAATTCAAATAAACCATCCTCCCCAGTTATGTTAACCCATCTTTTCTTTCAACGCAGATTGTTGGGCTTCATTTAACGAAGAAACGGAGTGATGGCAAAAAAAAAAAAAACACAACATATTTAATCTAGTCTGCCCATTCTTCTTTTTTATGTTTTTTTTTTCTTTTAACTTTCTATGTATAGAACTTTGTCCTGAGCATTTTACAATAACTGTTGATTGACACATTACTTCTGTTGGAAGTTTGTTTCAAACATCATCTACTGTACTGTTTTGGTAAAGCATAATTTTGAACTGTCCTCCTGCTAGTTTGAGGCCAAGTCCCTGTGTTCTTGATCAGAACTGCGTTTTGAAAATACCACCCTCGTGAACCTTATTCACACCCTTAATATTGATAGGTTTCGATGGTGCCCCCCTTTCCCTTCTTTCCTCAAAGCTATACATACTTAAATTGGTTGTAAAGGCGGAAGGTTTTTTATCGTAATGCATTCTATGTATTAAGATAAAAAAAAACCTTCTGTGTGTAGCAGCCCCCCTAATACTTAATTGTGCCCCATTTTGATCCAGCGATGTTGCAAAGACTTGGCTGTCTGGGACTCTCCCTCCTGATTGGCTGAGCCACAGCAGCAGGTCAATCAAAGTCAGTGAGCCAATGAGGAGAGTGATGGGCAGGGCCGAACCGCAGTTCCATGTCTGAATGGACACGTAAAGCTGCTACGCTGGGCGGTCGGTACCATTAATAATGTGCAATGAATTGTTTCTATGCCTATTTCCATGCTGGTAAACTGAGGAGAAGTGTTCCTGAGGAATGTCCTGGCATCCCATCTTGAGTCCTTATGGGATTATGGAGACAGTACTGAGGAGTATTACCAAAGCGTTTTTGACCATTTTCTAATGAAGTGATCCATCAGCTGGGGTAAGAGGCTATATGAACCCTCACTTGGTGACGGACTCACTCCGGCACTCTTTTTTGGATTATATGCACTTTGTGGACTCTTTGCTGTCTGTGTTGGTGCAATACCAGGACTTTTTATATTTTTAGCGCTGCATTTGTGTTTTTTATTTTTATTTATTCTTTATACCAAGAATTTGTGCTAGCTGCTCATTTAGTTTACTTTGTATTTAGTGCAGGGTTGTATTTTATTTTTTACTTTTAGTATTTCTGTCATCCATCTCTGGACTTGTTTTGTCTTGTCACTGTCAGTATCTTTTTTTAACCTGAACTAACTAAATATCTTTATAATGGAATCAGGACCTCCTTCCTCCTGTTGGTGATCCCTCTAGTGATAAATAAAGATCTATACAGAGGGATTAGGACCTGCCTTCTTCTGTTGGTGATCCCTCTAGTAAGAACTAAAGATCTATATAGAAGGACCAGGCAGGGCCGGGACAAGGTCAATTGGTGCCCTGGGTGAAGATGGCAAACTGCGCCCCCCCCCACAGGTGCCCACACATGGGCGTGGTCATCTTACTAACTCCTCCCCTCCCCTAAGGAGTCTTGGGGGGGTCTCTCTAATGAACACCGAGAGGGTCTATGTTAGAGAATCTGTTAGAAAGAGACCCCAGCAGGCCACATTAGAGACTACAATGGGGTCTAATGAATCCTGGAGGGGGGTCTCTCTAACAGAGATCCTCTCTGTGTCCATTTGAGAGTCTGTGTCAGAAAGAGCCCGCACCAGGCCCCATTGGAGACTACAACGGAGTCTAATGGGACCTGGAGGTGGGTCAATCTAACAGATGTCCTCTTTGTGACCATTGGAGAGTCTCTGATAGAAAGAGTCCCCTGACAGGCTACATTAGTGTGTCACTAAACAATAGTAAAAATAAACAATATTATATTAATAGCATTTTAATGCCCAGGCCCAGCCCTAGACTTTACATAATGGATACTGAGACTAGCTGCTGGTCCTCAGGGGGCTGGCTGCTGGTCCTGGTTCCTGGCTGCTGGTCCTGGGGGCTGGCTTCTGAGGCTGAGCTGCAGGCCCTGGGGTCTGGATGCTGGTCATGGGTTCTAGCTGCTGGAGCCTGGATTTAGGCTGCTTGGCCTGGCTTTGGTCCCGGGGTCTGGCTGCTGGGGCCAGGTTGCTGGCCCTGGGGTTTGGCTGCTGTGGCCTGGGGTCTGGCTGCTGGTCCTGGAGTCTTGCTGAGGGAGCCAAGGGTCTGGCACTTGGGTTCTGGCTGCTAGTTTCTGGCTGCTGTAGAGTGTCTGCTGGTCCTAGGGTCTGGCTGCTGGGGCCAAAAGTCTGGCTGCTAAGACCTGGGGTCTGGCTGCTGGGCCTGGGGTTTGGCTGCTGGGGCCTGGCTGCTGATCCTGGGGGCTGGCTACTGGGATATGGCAGCTGGGGCCTGGGGGCTTGCTGCTTGGGCTGGGCTGCTGATCCTGGGGTCTGGCTACTGGGCCAGGCCGCTGGTCCTGGGGTTTTCCTGCTTTGGCCTGGGGTCTGCCTGCTGGTCCTAGGGCCTTGCTGCTGCGGCCAAGAGTCTGGTGCTTGGGGTCTGGCTGCTGGGGCCTGGCTCCTAGGCTCTGACTGCTGCAGCCTGGCTGCTGGTCCAAGGGTCTGGCTGCTGGGGTCAAGAGTCTGGCTGCTTGGTCCTGGGGTCTGGCTGCTGGGCCCTGGGGTCTGGCTGCTGGAGCCTGGCGGCTGGTCCTAGGGCTGGCTACTGGTCCTGGGGCTGGCTGCTGGTCCTGAGGACTGGCTGCTGGTCCTGGCTTCTGGTTCTGAGGCTGGCTGCTGGTCCTGGGGGCTGGCTTCTGGTCCTTGGGGCTGGCTTCTGGTCCTTGGGGCTGGCTTCTGGTCCTGGAGACTGGCTTCTGGTCCTGGGTCTGGCTACTGGTCCCAGGTCTGGCTACTGGTCCTGGGGGCTGGCTACTGGTTCTGGGGGCTGGCTACTGATCCTGGCTACTGGTCCTGGCTGCTGGTCCTGGCTTCTGGTCCTGAGGCTAGCTGCTGGTCCTGGGGGCTGGCAACTAGTCCTGGGGGCTGGCTTCTGGTCATGGGGGCTGGCTTCTGGTCCTGGCTACTGGTCCTGGGGGCTGGCTACTGGTTCTGGGGGTTGGCTACTGGTTCTGGGGGCTGGCTACTGGTCCTGGGGCTGGCTGCTGGTCCTGAGGGCTGGCTGCTGGTCCTGGCTTCTG
>BLSH010225996.1:401950-414490 GCA_018402905.1 Glandirana rugosa
CCCCCCCCCCCCCCCCCCCCCCCCCCCCCCCCCTTCCTTCCATGCTGAATAACAGCAAAAGAAACCTGGGGACAGCCTTTAGTGATAACTAAAGATCTATATAGAGGAATCAGGGGCTCCTTCCTCCTGCTGGTGACCCCTCTAGCTAGTTTCCACTGCTCTGACTAAGGTTCCAGCAATACCAAATCATTTTCAATGTTCCAAACATCTCCAGGGATATCAAGAATCTGCTGTAGCTGTGCATGAAAGCCAATCAACTTCTAACTTCAACTGGTCCAATTAAAGTGGTAGTAAACCCTCCTATCATTTTCAGGCAAGGAAGCTGCCATCTTGGCCTCTGTTTAATCTACAACTACCATGATGCTGCACATGTGATCAGCTATGACACCAGCCATTGGATGGTTTGACAGTTTGGTTTAGAGCACAACCAATGGGAGTGTTACATTTCCGGCACGTGCCCGAAATGTGACTGGTTTTTAAACTGTTAAATGAATGGGTATACTACCGCTTTAAGCGTTGACAATACAACTTGAAAGCTGATTGGCTTCTTTGCAGAGCTGCACCAGATTTTGCATGCTCCAGTTTTAGTAAATTTCCCCCTATGTGTATGTCCTGCTTAAAAAACAGATTAAATAAAACAATACTTAATACAGAACCTTATGGTACACCACTAGTTACTAGTCTCTGCTCCAAATTAACCCCACTTACAACCACACTCTAATATCAAAAGTTTTGCTGAAATCAAGATAGAATATGCCCACAACACCATCCTGCTCCAAAAGAAAGAGGTGCAAAGAGCAATTCTTGGTATCAGGTATTACCCTGCTAATATATAAAGTAGCCAAATGATAAAAGATAAAAAAGGAAGTGGATTCCAGAAACTGTTTGTTAATAAAAGGTTTTGAGTTGGATTTACAAAAATGATATGGCTCCCTAGTCCCCTCATCATAAAGTTTTTCTTTATGTTTGTCTCATACGTAGGTAACTTGGATCTGAGAATGCTAGATAGCATGCTAAATGTACCTTTTTATTCCCTATTAATTTTACCTTTCAAAGGTAGCTTAGCTAAAGACTATCTCTAGGCAATTATTGTCTCCAGCCCACTCCCACCCACCCAAAAAACACTTGTAAATCCCTGTTTTACTAACCTTAGTCTACCACCACGTGACCCTTAATTGTGTCCCATTTGGGCAGTGAAGCCTAGTTATACACTGCTGCAGTTCAAGCCTAAGGCCAAAGTGTTTTGTTGCTGCATTTCGTCAAGACATCATTACATCTCCACTGGGGTCTTCAGGACAGCCAATTGGAATTGCCCACCTCACTAGACAGCGACATGGATACCCAAAGGAAGATCCTCTCACTCTGCAGTTCAGAAAAGAGAAGTCTTGAGATCCAACACATTATATGACGTTGGATTTAGGTAAGCATTTATGATGTTTAGGGTTTTTTTGATCTATTGGGTAATTAGCCGAAAGGGGTAAAGTTAATTGGGTGGATCCCTGGCCAGAAATTAGTTTTAAGCGCCTAGCACTATGAGATTGCTGTGTTGGGTTTATATGTTCAATTCCCACTAGAGACAATATTAGTATAAAAATGTTTGCTATATAAAGTAGAAATGTATGGCATTGTTGTGTGTTTTTAGTGTCCATTAATGGCAGTCTTTCCTTTCAGGTCCGTTCATAGTGCAATGTCTCACTGGATGTCCTGCAAACTCTGGAGAGTCACTGGGCATGTTTTACAAGCTAACTTTTAATGGTTATAATATGGTGTATCTAGATGTCAATCTGGGTATTTGGGTGGCTGAACATCCTAATGCCACCCAGTTAGAGTATGCACTAAATGAAGATCATGATTCCACCAAGAGCATCCAATTTTTCCTAAATGTCGTGTGCGAACCCCTGGCCAGGTCCCTCCTGTGGTCTGGGAAAGCAATTCTGAAAAGGAAACGTAAGTGATAAAAAGAATACAATTCTGAATCGATTGAGGTGTGTGGTGTGTGTGCATATACTGTATGTGTGGATATACAGTATATACTGTATGTGTGGATATACAATATATACTGTATGTGTGGATATACAGTATATACTGTATGTGTATATATATATATATATATATATACTTTTGTTTATTTTATTTTTTTACATGCAGTTATCATAAGTGCCAGAATCTATCATGTGTCAGCTTCTGGCCATTAAAGACTAGGAGTAACACTCTGCTGTATGCTCATGTGTTCACAGAGAGCATGCTAAATGAAGAAGAGAGCATAGTAGCCTATAGAAAGCTATAGACCTCTGGACAGGATGAAAGAAATACAAACAACAGCTCAGGATGCAGTACTCACCCTAACCCAGAGTTGCACCTCACGTACCTCTATTCCATCACCAGATGCCTACAGTCTTCCAAGCTCAATGACCTGGGCCCACTCTGTGGGTGCATAACCAAAACCCCCTTCATTCAAAGTACAATTAAGCAGAGAGTGGTGTTGATGTCATCATGTCAGTGCCACTGTGGGCATCAGCATAGAACCACCCAGGGCTTGAGAGAAGGCAAATCGGAAAAAGACCCAGCACATCATGTACTTGGCCTGAAAACCTTGGATGAAAATTGAATGTATTAAAAAAGGTAAAACATACACTGAGGGGGCCTCGGATGAAGGGGAGGGTATTGGAGGGCTGAGCCCAGAGTTGGGTTTTAAGTCTGTCCCCCGATATAGAAATCCCTTTAAGATTTACCAGGAAACACGTTGCGCAAGGGCAAACCCTACTAGTTAATTGAATTGATTGGCTTACAGGAGCAATATGTGTCTTCGGCAGATGCTTATTTTTTACTGCCAGGAGGGGGTGGGGTTTGGCTAATAATCAATCCTTTTAACAAATTTCCCAAATAACGAAACAAAATTAGTCCGAATTTCCGAAATTCTAATTGAAATTCGAATCGAGTTTTACATTGAATTCCATTCAAATTTGATCTGTAAACATATTTCTGAAATATAAGACTGTGTGTGTTTAGAGTACCATTTCGAAATAATGCTGTTTTTCTTAAGCCACGGGTGATTTAAAGAGTCATTGTAATCATTTAATGAAGATTTTTCTTTTCTTTGTCCACTTTGCTGCATTTGAATCCCAAAAAATATATAATATGTTCATTTTGACCGATTTGAAATTTATCGATTTGAACATTTCAAAACGAAAAAAAAAATTGGTAAATTCAAAGAAAATTCAAAAAAAGACATAACAAATTCCGAATACGAATCCCGAATACAAATGTGAATTGCGCGAATCAACAGAATTTAATGAAACAAAATAGCTAGATTAACAAATCTAAACAAAATGAAACAAATTTTTTTGTCATGCACATGTCTATAGACTTTATGTTTTGTTTGAAAACTTGGCAGCAGAAAACTTGACAGAGGATTTAACCCTTCAGGACGCTATCCAAAAATGAAAAAAGTTTTGGGCCCCTTTAACACTGACATAGACACATCCCTCATGTTGCCTACCCTCAGTTGGTCCCATCCCTCCACTTTTTTTCTCTCCATCCCCATCCCTTGCTTCATCCTCCCATGTTTTACATTCCTCTTCTGTTTTCATCTCTTTGACTTCTGGCAACCTGGTTGGGTTGCTTGGTAGTCCTCACTTTATCCTTCACCTCTGGTTTATATGAAGGGCTGGAAAATCAAATAGTTTTCCATTTAATTATTTGAATCCGAAATTCTTGATGAGCCTCTTTTTACATATACAGTATGTTTTGATGTACTATGAATATGCATGCTTTCATCTTATAAATGTTCTTTTGTGAAAAATGAAAATAAAGATTATTATAAAAAAGTTTTGGACAAATTTTAGCTATATTCTATTCATTACTCTCTCTCAGTTCAGCCCGAGGTCTTCTTTTTCCGCCATCATAGAGACTCCGTGGATGAGCTGGTATGTATGGTGACTGGCTTCTACCCAGAATCCATCAATGTGAGCTTATGGAGAAACAGGAAGCACAGAATGGATGGCACCATAACTACAGGAACCCTGCCCAATGGAGATGATACTTACCAGATAGTGACACTGGTGGTTTTAGATGAGGAAGAAGGACCTGATCTATATTGTAGAGTGGAACACAGCAGTCTCACAGAACCTCTGATGATCCAATTAGGTGAGCACCTCCCTATAATATTATTTTTATGTCAATTTGTAGAATTTTACTTTCCCAGCATTGTGAAAAAAATGATTTGGCTGATTTACTAAATGGGCCAATATTTTTTAATTGATGGAAACATTTTGAGTCTTCACCATGAGGCCAAATCCTGTGCTGGCCTCTTACATTGCTCAGATAAGTCAATAATTTGATTTTCTCACAGTGAATTTGTACCTTTGCACCTAGGGCTTTTTTCAGACAGAACGTGGGGCAGGGGCATTGCTAGGTGGGAAAAAGACCAGGGGCTTTAGTGCGAAGAAACACAAAGCACGCCGCAGCAAAAATGGGCGTGGGGTAAACGAAATAGTGGGCATGGATTAAATGGGGCATGGCTCAAAGGGGTGTGTCCCCAGCACAGAGTGCCTCCTTGCATCAGGTGTGTCCCCAGCACAGCCTCCCTCTGTCCCGCAGTTTCACTTCCACCTCAATGCGGCAGGCGGCGCCCTTTAATGGACGTCACACGTCCCGTGCTAGTGCGGGATTGGACCCGTGACGGTGACGTCTATTATAGGTGCCACGCAGCCATGTCACTTGTTGGAAACGGCCGCTCGCTCGGGCTATTAGTAATGTTTGACGGCCCCGAGCCCTGAGGCTTTTCAGTGGCACCCCCGGGGCTATAGCCCCGTTAGCCCCCTTTACCGATGCCCCTGACGTGGGGGAGTTCTGGCACCTCAGAGCTGAATGTATGTAATGGCAAGGGGCGCTGGAGTGTGATGGAGGGTCTATTGATGCTAGCTGCTGGGGAATCTATTGTCGCTGGAGGGGATCTATTTGTGCAAGGGGGTCTGTTGCTGCTGGGGAGGTCTGTTGTTGCTGGTGGAGATCTTTTGTTGCTGGGGGTGAGTCTTATATTGCTGTGGGATCAGTTGTTGCTGGGAGGGATCTACTGTTGAGGGAGGGGTCTATTGTTGTTGGCTGCTGAAGGGTCTATTGATGCTGACTGTGAGGAGATCTGTTGTTGTTGCCGGGGTGTATTGGTGCTGGGGTGCATTTTGTTGTAGGTGGTCCATTGTTGCTGGGGGGTCTGTTGATGCAGGCTGCGGGGAGATCTGTTGTTGCTGTCAGGGGTCTATTGTTTCTAGGGGTATTTTGTTGTGGGTGCTCCATTGTTGCTGGGAGGATTTATTGTTGCTGGCTGTAGGGGATTTATTTTACTGCTATCCTTGCTGCTTCTTCTTTCTATACGATTTACTTAGCGCCACAAATGGTACATGGTTCTCTATTCTCTAAAAGGGGTGGTCCTGGGAGGTGGGTAGGGAGTGGACCAAGGAACAATGCTTGGAGGTGGGTATGGGCGAGGACAAGGGGCGACTTGGAAAGGGGGAGTCCCTGCACCTATTTTCTGAGGAAAAAAAATCCTTGTTTGTAGCATCCCTAAAGGCATCCTAGAGATGTTGCTATAAGCTGGACCCCTCAGTAAATGTCTATGACTCAGTGATTTGACTATGTAATTATTGGGACAGTTATGTGGCACTGGAAATTCCGATGACGACTGCTGCAATCCCTAAAAGACATTAGAAGCCAGCGTGTGATCCAACTTACTAGCAGCAATGTTGAGTCCAGCTTTTTGACATTTACAAGAAAAGTCTACATTTGAATACTATTTACCCTAACATAATGACATTTAATTTGATAAATTATTGTTTATTATTTACAGTCATGTGGAAAAATAAGTTCCCCCATGGAAGTTGATGACATTTTCAACATATTTGAACAGGCAATCACTTGGGCCGTGTGCCCCTTATGGACGGGCCACCACTGATTGTCTCCCTGCTTCTCCTCCCGGCCAATCAATCAGAGGAGAATCTACCGTATTGGCCATGCAGGGGGGAGGATGTACGTGGAGATCCGGGAGATCCGGAGGAGACCATCCTCATTGGAGCAATCTCTCAGTGGGAGTGCTCTGCATCGGCACCAACATAGAGCCTGACCGCATGAGAACCATCCACAGGGGGGCCAGGGTTGGTTGGGTGCACTTTGCTACCATCTTCTGTGCCATCTTCTTTCCACTCTCTCCCTCCCCACAGGACATGGTGACAGCAGTGGAAGCCGTTGGCTCCTGCTGTTGTTAATCAAAGCTAGTGACAAGGGATTTGGGGGGTGGGGCTGAGCCACGCTGTCTGTGTCTATGGCAGCATGGCTCAGGATCAACCCCGCACATGTGCCCCCATAGCAAGTAGCTTGCTATGGGGGCACCCACTGAAGAAGAGAAGCTAGGGGCACCGGGGGGTGGCCCCAGAAGAGGAGGTTCAGGGCTGCTTTGTAAAAACCAATGCATTACATGATTATTATAAAAAAATATTACGTATCAGAATCAACCACTTGCCGACCGCCGATCGGCATCTGACGGCGGCAAAGTGGCTCGTTCCCGCAAATCGCCGTCATACGACGGCGGCTGCGGGAACGAGCTTAGTGAGCGCGCGTGCGCCGCCGGAGGCGCGCCCGCGCGCTCACTATGTCTGGGGAGGGCCAGGGAGCGGGTGCGGCGGCTTCGATTGCCGTCGGCCACCCGCGATGGCCCCCCCGAGCGAATGAGCGGAGGTCCGTGTATGTAAACACGGACCTCCGCTCTGTGTGAGGGGGAAGGGCTGTGATCACAGCCTTCCTGTACGTGAAGGCTGTGACCACTTCCCTTTCCCTGTTAGGGCAGTCCCCATACAGTTAGAACACGCCCAGGGAACACAGTTAACCCTTAGAGCGCCCCCTGCAGGTTAACCCCTTCACTGCCAATGGCATTTACACAGTAATCAGTGCATTTTTATAGCACTGATCGCTGTATAAATGCCAATGGTCCCAAAAAAGTGTCAAAATGGTCCGACATGTCCGCTGAAATACCGCAGTACCACAAAAAATCGCAGATCGCCGCCATTATTAGTAAAAAAAAATAAAATAAATAAAAACCCCAAAAATGAATTCTCATCATCCGTAAACGCGACCACTTTTGCGCAAACCATTCAATAAACGCCGATTGCGATTTTTTTTATCGCAAATATGAGGAAGAATATAAATCGGCCAAAAAAGGTGAAAAAAAATGTTTTATATTTTTTTTTGGATTTGTATTTTAGGAAAAAGTAAGAAATTTGGGTTTTTTTGCAAAATTGTTGCTCTTCTTTTGTTTATAGCGGCGATCAGAAATGACGCAGAGGTGATCAAATACTACCAAAAGAAAGCTCTATTTGTGGGAAAAAAAGCACGCAAATTTCTTTTGGGTACAACGTCGCACGACCGCGCAATTGTCAGTTAAAGCGACGCAGCGGCGAATCGCAAAAAGGGCTCCGGTCCTAAAGCTGGAAATCCTTCCGGGGCTGAAGTGGTAAATGAATTGGCTGCTGGAGCTGATCACACATATCTAGGCCCTGATACTGGGAAGTAGATAGATTTTTCTTTCCTTTTTTTTGTTTATTGGGTATTTCTTCTGCTGAATAAATCCAGTTACTGATCCTATTCATTTGTTTCTTGTGTACAGAAAAAACGAAATCTCCAGCAGGCACGATCGCAGGTATCCTAATTGGACTCATTCTCTTAACTGCTGGCTTATCTTGGTTGGTGATCCGATGTAAGCGTCACAGGTAAGATCACAGAGCAAACAAGGAACACAACTGCAGGTTTTCAGGTCAGGCTGTGTAATTCATTTCTACATATGTTTTTGTTTAACCACTTCAGCTCCAGAAGATTTACCTCCCTTCATAACCAGGCCTTTTTTTGCGATACAGCACTGCATTCACTTAATAAAATCAATGTCCTTTTATTCCCACAAATAGAGCTTTCTTTTGGTGGTATTTGATCACCTATGCGGTTTTTATTTTTTACACTATAAACAAACAAAAGACTGCCAATTGAAAAAATATATATATTTTTTACTTTACTTTCTGCTATAAAACATATAAAAAAAAATATATAAAATGTCTTCTTAAAATGTAGGCCAATATGTATTCTGCTACATATTTTTGGTAAAAATAAATCCCAATAAGTGTATATTGATTGGTTTGTGCAAAAGTATATAGTGTCTACAAACTATGCAATATTTTAATGAAATTTTTATTTATTTATTTTATTTTTTTACTAGTATTGGCAGTGATCATCGACTTATAGAGGTACTGCGATATTGTGGAGGACAAATCTGACACTTTTGACACTTTTTTGGGGACTTGACACTAATACTGTGATCAGTGCTAAAAATATGCACTGTCACTCTACTAATGACACTGGCTGGGAAGGAGTTAACATCAAAAGCGGTCACAGCGGTTAAATGTGTGCCTAAAATGTGCTTGGTTACTATATGAGGAGGTGCTTGTACTGTGGGGAGGCAGAGATCCGTGTTCCTGCTTTGCAGAATCACAGGATCACTACATTTCCTACTGACAGAACGGCAATCTGCCTTGTTTACACGGGCAGACTGCCGTTATGCTTCTGTTCCGAACAATTGGCGGGTCCTGGTGCACAGCGAGTCTGCCGGACCCGCTGATTGGCTCCCGCTGTGTTCAATCACAGCAGGAGTTGGTCACCAGCACTCCAGACCCGGAACTGCAGGATCATGTACTAGATATGTGAGCCTGTGCAGGAGAGCCGCCTTGCTGCCGTATATATTCAGTATACAGTCAGCAAGCTGTTAAAGTGTAACTTTGTTTTTGTTGATAGAAAAAAACAATCCCCTCTGGGTGATCTATGTTGATTGCAAAGATTTTAACAAACTTTGTTGCAGATTTCTACCTTTTTCTCCTCTGAATAAACAGCTGTTTGTTTCACCAGGTTTTTTGCAGACTGATACTGAATGGGAGGGTTTGGTTCATTATCTAATCAACCAATCACCTAATCAGTGTTCTGATGAGGAAAGTTGCAGGATCTGCAGTTCTTTAGCAATATTTAAAGTGTTACTAAACCCACAACAGTAAAATCAGTCTGTATATGCAGTAAAGCATACCTGTTATACTCCCTGTAGAACCAAAGGGGTTAATCCTCTGCGTTATCTATAAAGGTGGTTTTATCCTGTCTTCTCTGATCCTCCCCTTCTTCCAAAGTCCCCAATTCACCTGCTTCTAGAACAGGGGCTAGAGGACAAGCTGCACCTGCTCAGTTTGGCGTGTATTACTAGAGAGTTTTTTTTCTCTTGGAAGAGTACATGTGATCAGCACAGGGCCAATCAGTGGGTCATGTAGCCCCATAGGACAGTCAGGGGAGAATGAAAACTCCTCCTACAGGCTTTAACCAGACCCTGATAGATGTCACAAGACTGCTCTAACTGCTGATGAGAAACTGTAATTAGCAGTTTGTATTTACTAAAGCTATTGCATTTCCCTGTCCTGTGTACTGTGGGACACCAGATATAGTGAATGCAGGGTCCTGGGTTTAGTAACACTTTAACCCTCATGGAATATCTGACTAAAACTGAAATTCCTATTGCAGGGGGTGCCTAAAATTTGACTTGTATGTAGCCATATGCTCCCTCAAGAGTGGCTGATAGTTGTGGTCCACCTGCCCGCTGCTCTCAATCACACGAATTCCACACATCCAAAGTCACTGAACAGGCCGGTACTTTGTTTTTGTTGTTTTATTTAGGGGATTGAACTTGGATAGGGATTAGGGATGACTGTGGGATGCCAAAAGTTGAACATGGGACATACTATATACACCTCTGGTATATACACTCCTTCTCCTCCAGCACTCCACTTGCTGACCATTACACCTGTTCTCCTGGTCCGAAGAGAAACTTATCAGACCTCCATAATACTTCCTCTTCACCACAGCTAGCACATGGTGAGGCCTGCTGCAGCCACGGACAAGGCCTCAGATCCACCCTTTGTGGGTAAGAGTTGCAGGTTTCCTTCACTGAAACCATGCAATCTCTTTAGTGTAGCACAATATGCTGGTGCCTTTGGATGAACTACAACTCCCAGCCCATCCATCCTCCAGACCCATCCGGTCTGTCTGCGGTCTAATGGCTCTCTTTCACCTTGGTTGGCTCCTACCGGCTTCCACCGACTGCTCTCTCTACTCCCAGACTGTCCCAGCCTTCTCATCCAACTCCCAGGGGCCACCACTCACTGACTATAAGGTGGATTCTTTAAAGAGTCTCCTTCCGTGTAGACCTCAGCTGCTCTCCTGCTTCTCCTGTGCCACTCCAGAAGCCGACTCCCACTCCTTGCTGCACCCAAGCCCCAGGCCTCAGGCCCCCCCCCCCCCAGACAGGGGGATCCCCTCCCCGATGAGGCCTGATCCGCACCTCTTACTACATCCTCACTCTTCTACCCAAACTCTCCTGACACCTGCTGGCACATTGCTGTATTTAAGGAGGCCTGCCCGCTGCCAATACAGCCGCTGGATTGGTCAGAGCTCCTTGTCCTACATCAGGACGTGACATCTTCCCATCCATCCCCCGCGTAACGCGTAACCAGGTTTTTTTAACCACAACATCTTCCTTATTCGAGTTACTGAGCATGCACCGTAAATCAAAAAAAGGTATTAAAGGGGGTTGCAGCTGTAAGTGGTTTCTGCATAATTAGTAGTAGGATCACTTAGAAAGTGGGCATGATCTGAGTAGAAGCACCCAAAGTGGACTTGATCTAGTAGGGGACTGCCCATAAGGCGGGAGTGTTAAGTATGGGCTGGAGTGGGGGTGACAGTGACATTGGGAATGGGACAAATATGTTGGAAAGTATGCTTGCACAAAGCACAGGTTTGCTTTAAGAAAGTCTGACATTTGCATATACTGATTTTATAAAAGTATTGAGCTCTACGATTTTGATACAACACTCTGAGAAAGGTTACATACACTATATTGCCAAAAGTATCAGGACGCCTGACTTTACACGCACTTGAACTTTAATGGATCCCAGTCTTAGTCCGTATGGTTCAATTTTGAGTTGGCCCACCCTTTTCAGCTATAATAGCTTCAACTCTTCTGGAAAGGCCGTCCACAAGGTTTAGGAGTGTCTATGTGAATGTTTGACCATTCTTCCAGAAGTACATTTGTGAGGTCAGGCACTGATGTTGGACGTGAAGGCCTGGCTCACAGTCTCTGCTGTAATTCACCCCAAAGTTTTCTATCGGGTTGAGGACAGGACTCTGTGCAGACCAGTCAAGTTCCTCCACCCAAAACTCACTCATCCGTGTCTTTATGGACCTTGCTTTGTGCATCGGTCCAAATCAATTGGTGGAGGGGGGATTATGGTGTGGGTTTGCTTTTCAGGGCTTGGGCTTGGCCCCTTTGTTCCAGTGAAAGGAACTCTTAAGACGTCAGCATACCAAGACAATTTCATGCTCCCAACTTTGTGGGAACAGTTTGGGGATGGTCACTTCCTGTTCCAACATGACTGTGCACCAGTGCATAAAGCAAGGTCCATAAAGACACGAATGAGCGAGTTTGGGGTGCGGGAACCTGACTGGCCTACACAGAGTCCTGACCTCAACCTGATAGAACACTTTGGGGTGAATTAAAGCAGAGACTGTGAGCCAGGCCTTCACGTCCAACATCAGTGCCTGACCTCACAAATGTACTTCTGGAAGAATGGTCAAACATTCACATAGAAACTCCTAAACCTTGTGGACGGCCTTCCCAGAAGAGTTGAAGCTATTATAGCTGAAACCCGATAGAACACCTTTGGGATGAATTAGTGCGCAGACTACAAAATCAGTGCCTGACCTAACAAATGCGCTTCTGGAAAAATGGTCAAACATTCCCATAGACACGCTACTAAACCTTGTGGACAGCCTTCCCAGAAGAGTTAAAGCTGTTATAGCTCCAAAGGGTGGGCCAACTCAATATTGAACCCTAGGGACTAAGACTGGAATGCCATTAAAATTCATGTATATTTTTTACCCAATCCTGCGCTAGAGAAAATATTGCACTTGTCTCACACTGTCAAATATAAAAATATATAAACATATAAAATATTGCACTTGTCTCACACTGTCAAATATAAAAATATATAAACATATAAAATCGTGCAGCCAGCAGAATGGTCCAGGCAAGACCAAAAAAATACAATGTAAGGTTTATACTGCAGCGCACATATTATATACATATAACAAAAATGTCCATAGAGTATGTTAAAGGTGAGTCCTATGTTAATGATGCTGCCACCGAACATCCACCGAAAGACCCGTCACCAGAGACACCAATAAGTCAAGCCTCTTACCGGAACCCACCGACCCCCTATTACGGAGGGTCAGTGACCGCTTTACACGGGTAGCCCCACTGTAGGAACACTGTAGGAACCCCTCACGCAGCTTCTCTCCCACTGGGTCAGTCACATACACCGCTCCCGGCGTGAGATGACAGTCCCACTTCGTTTAAAAGTATCGCTCGTTGGTCATGAAAAATTGTATGGGATTTCCATCTTGATATATCTGTTA
>BLSH010225996.1:425803-453438 GCA_018402905.1 Glandirana rugosa
CATGTATTATGAATATTGTATGTATCTTTAATGAATATATTACATAAAGTTAATATAAAGTACTTTAACAAATTGGTGAAGGGCTGGCGGCATACGTCTTACTGCCGGCCCTTCACCGACTCAATAGGACTGACCTGCAGTATACTGCAGGAGTCCTATTGTTCGGCGACGCGCGGGCCCCCCCGCGCGTAGCGCCGCTAGCCACCACACCCCCTAGTCAGACTGGGGGGGCGTTACGGCTAGAGCCATTTCACGAAGCTAGGCTTCGTGAAATGGTACACTGGTCGGCACTGGTTAGTGTCGACCAGTGTCACATTATGTCCTTTCGGTAAATAGCCGAAAGGACATGAGGGTCTGCAGACCTGAGTACAGGAAAGCCGATAAATGGCTTTCCTGTATTACACTGTGACCAGCTGTGATTGGTCACGGCTGGTCACATGGTAAAGTGCTTCGGATCGAAGCACTTTACCGAGATCGGCATTGCGGGGGGGTCAGACTGATCCCCCACACCACCGATCGCCGCGATGCGCGCCCCCCCGGGCGCGCAGCGGCTTGTTATCCTGAGGACGTCATATGACGTCCAGTCAGGATAACTCAGCCACTTCCCGGCCGTCATTCTGCATACGGCGGTCGGGAAGTGGTTAAACAATTTCATGAAATATAATTGAAATACATTATATAAGTAATTTCTATGTATGTTATAAGTATTATGTACACACAATCTGTGTTAGGTGTAATAAGACATTTACAGAACGCCTAAATGTTGATGATGACCTGCCTAAATAGGGTCTGCTCATGTGAACCCCCATTTACATCCTGTGTACCCTCAATTTTTTTTCTCGCTGCAAGCCGAAATCGACCCCTGGGGGCCTATATAGACCATTTTGGGAATCTATGCTTTAAAGTGTTACTGAACCCAAACCTAAAGCTTTGTTAAATGTGCCCCATGGCAGTCCCAAGGTCTTAATGCCCTTTTTTGACCATAGTTTGACTATTAGCCTTGAAAATGACCAGAATTTTTTGGCCATTCCATTTCATAGACTTCAATAGGGTTTGTTTAAGCTTGGTTTTCAAATTTCAAGCAAGATTCAGCTAACCCCTGTAAATTGAATTCAGGCAGATTCACTCATTCTTAGTGACAACGCTGCTCCCCCGTAGATACAGTACAGTGACTGAGTATGGTTACCCTTGGACAGAAAATGTGTTAAAGTGTTACTAAAACCACAACAGTAAAATCAGTCTGTATATGCAGTAAAGCATGCTTGTTAGACTCACTGTGGAATCTAAGGGTTTAATCCTCTGCATTGTGTAAAAAACGGGGTTTGATCCAGTCTTCTCTGATCCTCTCCTTCTTTTATTATCCCCAAACCATCTCCTGGTAGAAGGAAGCACTATGCACACGCTCAGCTTGGAGAGGGCATGCGATCAGCACAGGGCCAATCAACACTGTCCAGACAGAGGGTCAGTGGTCATGCAGCCTCATAGGGCAGTCAGAGGAGAATGAAAACTCCTTATACAGGCTTTAACCACTTCATGAGAAACAACCTACCTGTACATTGTTTTGTTGAAGTGGTTGTACCGGGGTGATGCCTGCAGCCAGAGGCATCACCCCGGTACCGTTGTTTAGAGGTGTTGGTCGGCTTTCTGATGATAAAAACCGATGCGACTCAGCAGCCACTCAGCCTTTATCACAAGGAGCTGGAGGGGGCGCCGGAATCGGCTTAGATCAGGTCTCTGATGTGGTCACCCAGAAGCGACATCACAACGTCACATCAGGATTACTCGGCTGCCAATGGTGCTGATTTTAAAAAATCCTTAGCATTCCATAATGCCGATTTTGGACTTTTAGACCCCAGATTCCTCCATAAAGAGTACCTGTCACCACCTATTACTGTCACAAGGGATGTTTACATTTCTTGTGACAACAATAAAAGGGATCAGATTTTATTTTTTTAAAGAAATAGGTAAAAAAAAAAAATACATGAAATAAAATAAATAAGAAAAAAAAAATTGAGAGTGTCCCTGCCCCTGTGTGCTTGCGCACCATAGAAAACGCATATGCAAGTTGTGCACGCAAATGTAAACGGTGTTCAAATCACACATGTGAGATATTGCCGCGATCATCATAGTGAGAGCAATACTTTTAGCAAAAGATCTCCTCTGTAACTCTAAACTGGTAACCGTTAAAAATGTTTAGGGTGTCGCATAAGGAGGTTTTTAAGTGCCATAGTTTGTCACTATTCCACAATTTTAAACCGTGACATGTTAGGTATCTATTTACTCTGAGTAACATCATCTTTCACAATATACCAAAAAATTGGGCTAACTTTACTGTTTAGTTTTTTTAAATTCAATGAAGTGTATTTTGTTAAAAAAAAATTGCGTTTGAAAGACAGCTGCTTAAATACCGTGTGGCATAAAATATTGCAATGACCGCCATTTTGCTCTCCAGAGTCATTTCTAAAAGACTGTTTAAGGGTTTTAAGTAATATTCTAGAAAAAAATACTGATTTTTAACTTGTAAACAACAAATGTCAGAAATAGGCTTTGTCCTTAACCGGTTCCCCACCGCGCGCCGTCTTTTTACGGCGGCAGTCGGGGAGCCCTGCGCGAATCGCCATAAATAAGCGGCGATCCGCAATCACACTGGGGAGTGTGCCCGCGGCTCGGGCGGACCCGATGTCCGCCGGCGAGCCGCGATGAGCGGCTACAGGGAAAGAACGGGGAACCGGCGATGTAAACACGGCGGTTCCCCGCTCTGTTAGTAGGGGCATGGGTGATCTACTGATTCCTGTCCCTGGGATCAGTTAGATCTCTCATGCCCATGTTAGCCCAACCCCCCCACAGTAAGAACACACCCAGGGAACACAGTTAACCCCTAGCTCTCCCCCCAGGTTAACCCCTTCACTGCCAATGACATTTATACAGTAATCAGTGGACATTTAAATTTCTGATCGCTGAATAAATGTCATTGGTCCCAAAAAATTGTCAAAAATGTCCGACATGTCGGCCCCAATATCGCATTACTGCTAAAAATCGCAGATCGCCGCCATTACTAGTAAGAAAAAAAAAAAAATAATAAAAACCCCAGAAATGAATTCTCATCATCCGTAAACGCGGCCACTTTTGCGCAAACCAATCAATAAAAGCCGATTGTGATTTTTTTTATCGCAAATATGAGGATTTATATAAATCGGCCAAAAACGGTGAAAAAAAATGTTTTTTTATATTTTTTTTTGGATTTGAATTTTAGCAAAAAGTAAGAAATTTGGGTTTTTTTGCAAAATGGTCGCTCTTCTTTTGTTTATAGCGGCAATTAGAAATGACGCAGAGGCGATCAAATACCACCAAAAGAAAGCTCTATTTGTGGGAAAAAAAGGACGCAAATTTTGTTTGAGTGCAACGTCGCACGACCGCGCAATTGTCAGTTAAAGCGACGCAGCGCCGAATCGCAAAAAGTGCTCTGGTCCTAAAGCTGCAAAACCTTCCGGTTGGTAAGTGGTTAAAAGAGAAGTATGTTTTTTCTTTTTTTTTCCCCCCTTTATACTTACCTAGGTGGGTCCGATGCTGCATCTTCCCCCGGCACTTCTATACTGAGAACCGAGGCATTGATCACCGCCGATGGCTCAGCACAGACCAATGAGCGGAAAGCTGCTGACTGTCAATCAGCAAGCCCTCCGCTCTGCTCCTCCATGCTTACTGGAGTGCTGAGCCGTGGAGGGGCGGGGAGTATCCGGCTCAGGCTCTCAGCAGCTCATTGAGAGGCTGAGGCGGCTGTCCATCCAGGCACCTGGCAGATCCTGACTTCATTGTTGTAATGATGTGGAGCCTGGACTGAAATTGGTGACTTCAGCAAAGAGTGGACTTCAGTCCGCTCTGCTGAAAATAGTTCACAGGAGTGCAAAACGAATTGCACTCCTGTGATCCATAGGAGAAGCCCAGCCAAACGAGCTTTGCCCATACTTCTCCTTTAAGTGGTTAACCAGTGCTCAGTCAGACACTGATAGAAGTCATACAATTGCTATATACTGCTGATGAGAAAAGGTATTTCACAGTTTATATTTACTAAAATAATTGCATTTCCATGTTCTGTGTACTGTGGGAGACCAGATATAGTGAATGCAGGCTTCTGAGTTTAGTAATTAGTAATTACTATTATTATTCAGAATTTGAGGAGCGCGAACAGTTTGTGCAACACTACAGGTGTGAGAGGTGAATTGGTTATCTTATTTTCCACTGAGACTTTATGTACAGGGTAAGGTGTGAGTTTGATCAAGACTGGAGAAGGCTGTGTCAGCAGGTAAAAGTTGAAGTGGAACACACTGCAAAGTACACAATGGATGGGACAATGGATTCTATATACAGCATTTCAGGGAAGTGAGATGGTCACGTGTACAGTATGGTGTGTAGTCTGCATCCACATCTATCCTGACATCATTTACTATATGAGACTGCCATAGTCTACAGCACCGTCATCATGCCAGGCTGCCTTCTCTGTCTTCTGATGAGTTGTGTCACAGTCACAGGTAGGATACTGGTACTGTAAAGATTTCAGAAGTGCCAGTCAAGTTGGGAGCTTATCACTTACAGCTGCCCGGTATTAAAATGTAATTATGTGCATATTGTATGTTAATGATATATAGGGTAGAATAACATTGACACAACATTTTTTTTGTATATCTTCTGTAACATAGTTTTATTACCTGTTGATCCTGCTAGAAAGTCCATTATTTTCCACTTTACCAAGTCAAACTGCCCGACAAAAGTTTCACTTACAGGGATTGGAACAAACCATAACAATGTTACTTACAATGGTCACCTTTTGTTCATATGGCTTAATGTGCATTTCCACCTTTGCAGACATTATGGGGTTTATTTACTAAAGCTGGAGAGTGCAAAAACAGATGCATTTCTGCACAGAAAAAGAAGACCTCGGGCTGGACTGAAAGAGTAATGAATAGAATATAGCTAAAATTTGTCCAAAACTTTTTTTTTATAGCCTTTATTTTCGCAGAAGAACATGGATAAGATGAAAGCATGCATATTCATAGTACATCAAAACATACTGTATGTGTAAAAAGAGGCTTATCAAGAAATCTGACAGCTAGAGAGTCCATCAATTTAGCAGTAGATTGTCAATACAGTTTGCATACGTTTCGGATTCAAATAATTGAATGGAAAACTATTTGATTTTCCAGCCCTATATATAAACCAGAGTTGGAGGATAAAGTGAAGACTACCAAGCAACCCAACCAGGTTGCCAGAAGTCAAAGAGATGAAAACAGAAGAGGAATGTAAAACGGGGGAGGATGAAGCAAGGGACGGGGATGGAGAGAAAAAAAAGTGGAGTGTAGGGAACATGAGGGATGTGTCTATGTCAGAGTGTTAAAGAGGCCCAAAACTTTTTTCAATTTTGGATAGAGTCCTGAAGGGTTAAATCCTCCGCCAAGTTTTCTTCTGTCAAGTTTTCAAACAAAACATAGAGCCTATAGACATGTGCATGACAAAAAAATGTGTTTTGTTTAGATTTGTTAATCTACTATTTTGTTTTGTTAAATTTGGTTGATTCGTGCAATTCACATTTGGCGTTCGTATTTTGGATTTGTATTCGGAATTTGTTTTGTCTTTTTTAGAATTTTCTTTGAATTTACCAATTTTTTTGTTTTTCATTTTGAAATGTTCAAATTGATCAATTTCAAATCGTTCGAAATGAAAATATTATATACTTTTTTTTGGATTCAAATGAACAAACAAAAGAAAAATCTTCATTAACCTCCCTGGCGGTATGATTATGTCAGATTTTTGGTGCTGAAAGCGGTACGATTATTTTGCATGGAAATTTGGCGTTTTATATTGTAGGCCTGTAATTTTTAGGAATAACTCACTTAAATCTGTCCAAACAAGAGTCTAGTAGACATCCCGGGTATGATAAAATTTGAAACATGAAATCATAACTTATAATATAATAAATAACTATAAATAATTATCAAAAATAATAATGTAATAGTAATAAAATGTATTCAATAATGTAATCAAATCAAAAACACTGAAATTTGCTCAGTTGCAGAATTGTCGCTGTCGTCACTTTCCGTTTCTGATGATAAATTTCCCCAAAAATCAGTATCACTCAATCCTGCAAATGATTCTTATTTACTATCGCTGTTTTCTAGCTGATCAAAAACCACTTTTGACGTAAAGGGACACTTTTTGGTTGCTATGGACATTCTCATGTTTTCAGGCAGAAAGAATGACATCTATAGTATAAAAGTGCATGCAGGGCACTGGGCAAACCACTAGGGACAAAGGGGATGTGAAATGATTTCATACAGCAATGTAATCTGTAAGATTACAGTGTACTGTATGTTTACTGTGTGTTTCCCTATTTGAATTTGCCGCCTGTCTCCGTCCCCGTGTGACGCAACGCTCGCAGGGAATGGAGCCGGAGGCACACAGAGGCATCGGGCGGAAGACAGACACACTGACACCGCGGGAGGACATCGCTGCATCCTGGGGACAAGGTAAGTAACATTGCCTGGATCCAGCAATGCAATCCCGAGTGTGGCTCGGGGTTACCGCTAATGGTACTGAAATTCCACCCTGAGCCACACTCGGGATTACCGCCAGGGAGGTTAAATGAATACAATGACTATTTAAATCACCTGTGGCTTAACAAAAACTGCATTATTTCGAAATGGTACTCTAAACACACACACACAGGGGTTTATTTAGTAAAGCTATAGAGGGGGAAATTAGTCACATTTCTGCAGAGAAACCAATCAGCTTCCATGTTTTATTGCCAAAGCTTAATTGAACAAGCTGAGGATAGAAGCTGATTGGCTACCAGGCACAGCTGCACCCTATATGTTTGCTATTTGTTCCCATTCACACAGCATACCAAAATTATATATTTTTTTATATTTATTTTCTAATATTCTGTTCTTTTCTAGTGTTTCTTTGGAGCAGGTTTATATATAGGACTTGTATGATCTTTGCCCCACCAAAGCCTCACTGCCATGGCATGTGTACCACCCTTTTATGGCTGCCATGTTAGGTTAAGGTAGATGACCAAGGGCAGAAAACCCGCAGCTCAATTGCTAATTTTTACTGCCCCAGCTATTGGTGTATATGAGGCCTATAAGAGAAAACAAGTGTGTCAAAGTATTAATAAAAAAAATAAAAAGTATAAATTATGGATGTACAGGATTATATGAAGAAAAGAAGGAAGCCACACTTTGAAGATGTCTCTGTCTCTGATTTATTCTCAGTATGCTTTTTAAGGACCCTGAAGAAGAGGTGCTTTGCCCCAAAAATGTCTGGATTATTTTTTTTACTCTAAAGCAGTGGTTCTCAACTCCGGTCCTCAGGACCCACCAACAGGCCAGATTTTAAGTATTACCTTGGGGAGATGCAGACTAGAATACTACAATCACTGAGCAGCAAATGATATCACCTGTGATGTATTTCAGTTATCCTGCAAACCTGGCCTGTTAGTGGGTCCTGAGGACAGAAGTTGAGAACCACTGCTCTAAAGTTCTTAAAGAGTCTATTGGTTCCGGTGACTTCTTGTGATTAATTTAAACTTTCTGTGACTGTGTACCTCTCTTTACTCCTCTGCTTTGGTCTCCTATCCAGATGCTGCAAATATGGTTGATTATTGTATAGAAAAAAAAATGGTCTCTATCGCTATACAGTTTTTTCTCTTATTTTCCGTTTTTATTTTACATTGAGAAGATAACTGTATGAATATTACCTAATCACTTCAGCGCTGCAAGGATTTACCCCCTTAATGACCAGGCCATTTTTTGTGATACGGCACTGCGTTACTTTAACTGACAATTGCACAGTCTTGCAACGCTGTACCCAAATAAATGTGATGTCCTTTTTTCCCCACAAATAGAACTTTCTTTTTTTGGTGGTATTTGATCACCTCTGCGGTTTTTATTTTCTGCGCTATAAACAAAAAAAAATACTGCCAATTTTGAAAAAAAAATATTTTGTACTTTCTGCTATAATATATATCCAAAAAAATATATATAAAAAACAAATTTATTAAGAACAGAGAGAGGCTGAGAGTGGTGGAGAGAGACATGGGGCAGAGCAGGGACGGACTGCAGGCACACTCAGATGGAAAGACCGTTATCTGCGCTGAGCCGGGATTGGCATTGGGCGGAGGGGAGCACACAGTCCAGGGAAGCGCTGTGATCTGGGGGGATCAGGTCTGGCCCGGGACGGAGGTTATCAAAGGAGTCAGCAGAGGGGATTTAACTACAGTCATCTGTACTGTGAAGGCGCATTACCCCCTTTGGTGGTGAAGGTATCTGGTGAGCAGTGTTGCCAACCTCCCGCAGCGGTTTTTACTGGCAAAACTTGGAAACTTTACTGGCAGAGCACATTTTTTACTGACAACCTGAAAAATAACAGAACTCCTATTAAAAACTAAGACAATTGATATTTAAACACAACATGGAAACACTGACAATACCCATATCAATAATTTGCTTGGTTTACACTTAAAAAATCAGCACAGCATGACAAATTATGAGACCCTGATATTCATAGACAGTTGTAAAAATCACTGATTTTTACAAACTGTCAGTAAATTTACTGGCGGTTGGCAACCCTGCTGGTGAGTGTGGTATAAGAGGGAGGCATGAGTGTGTCACATATCCACCGTTTGATTACATGCAACATTTGAAGCACTGATTTCAACACTTTGAACTTTATATTTTATACCACGGGCATTTTCAATCTCAAGAATAATCTGAAGGAGCTGGCTATTTCAGCACCTTGCATGTTTCTGGATTACCAATATGGATTTGCTTTGTGTGTGATTATTATACTCTGTGATAGCGTGACTGTATTGTAGCACTCAGCACTTTAACACTGATACACAGTGCCTTGATGTTTTATTTCTTGTATTTCATTTCATAGCACTTTAATATTGAGCACATTTCTTTATTTTGTGGATATTTCATATTTTTTTCATATGGTGGATATTTTCATAATTTTATATTGTGGATGTTTACATATTTTCTGCACATTGACTTAAAGCGGAGTTCCACCCAAAAGTGGAACTTCCGCTTTAAGCACTCCTCGCCCCCTTACATGCCACATTTGGCGTGTATTTTTTTTTGGGGGGGGGGGTGTGTACCTTGTTTTGACAAGTACTTCCTGTCACACTTCCTCCTTCTGTCGCCTGGCCGCCTAGGCGACTCCTCCTCTCCTCCTAGGTGCCCATCCCTCCTGGCAATCTTCTGGGACATCAGAGGTCCCAGAAGATTGCCTGGCCACTAGGAACGCGCAGTGCGACTCGCGCATGTACAGTGTGAGCCCGGCCGTGAAGCCGGGGCTGGGTGCCCACACTAGGAATGGCGGGGCCACCGGGAGGAGGGGGGAGACGAGCGAGACTTCGGGCACAGACATAGATGGACCGCGAGACAGGCAAGCTTCTGTTTATTAAAAGTCAGCAGCTACACTTGTTGTAGCTGCTGACTTTTAATAAACTAAAAAACGAGTGGTACTCCACATTAAGGCACATAGCACTTTAGAATTGAGCACAATTTTACAGATTTATTTGCACCTAGCACTTCGAGTTTCTATTATCTATTAATTACTGTATATACTTGAGTATAAGCCGACCCGAATATAGGCAGAGGCACCTAATTTTACCACAAAAACTGGGAAAACATATTGACTCGAATATAAGCCTAGGGTGAATAGTTATACACAGGGGGAGTGATACAGGGGTAGTTATGCACAGAAGGAGGGATACAGGGGTAATCATGCACGGGGGTAGTTATGCACAGGGGGAGGGTTAGTTATGCACAGGAAGGCAATTATGCACAGGGGGGAAGTTATGCACAGGGGGTAGTTATGCACAGGGGGAGGGGTAGTTATGCACGGGGGTAGTTATGCACAGGGGGGAAGTTATGCACAGGGGGTAGTTATGCACAGGGGGAGGGGTAGTTATGCATGGGGGGGTAGTTATGCACAGGGGGGAAGTTATGCACAGGGAGGGGTAGTTATGCACAGTGAGGGGTAGTTGTATATGTCTAAATAAGAGCACTGCTTGGCGTTCAGATGACTCACCGCGTGTCTCTTCTTCTCTCCACAGCTGACAAATGCAGGGGGCGGGCCCGAGCATGACGTCAGTCGGGAGGAGGCGAAGGGGAGACCCTCCGAGTCATCTAAGTGCTGTGCGGTACTCTTATATCACCAAGGGGAGAGAAGCAGCGTGCAGGAACCATGGCAACCCGCACACGCCATGAGCATACTCGAGTATAAGCCGAGGTGAGCTTTTTAAGCATAAAAAAATGTGCTGAAAAACTCGGCTTATTCTCAAGTATATATGGTAATTGTATATTTCATTCACATAATTGAGATAGTCTTTTAAGTAGCAGCACCAATTTCACATAACCCCTTAATTTACACAAATGTATTCATCAGTTTAGGCCAATATGTATTCTTCTACATATTTTTGATAAAAAGATATCGCAATAAGCGTATATTGATTGGTTTACGCAAAACGCGTTTTTTAGCTGGACTGCGACATTTCGGCGGAGAAATCTGACCCCAAATTATACTTTTTGGGGACCAGTGATATTATTACAGTGATCAGTGCAAAAAAAAATGCACTGATCGATGTATAAATGACACTGGCAGGAAAGGGGTTAACACTACAGGGTGATCAAAGGGTTAGCTATGTTCCCTGGGTGTGTTCTGTGTGAGGCTGGGCTGCCTGGGACAACAAAGAGTTTGTTGTTCTTGATCACTAGGAACAGCAGATCTCAGTGTTGACTCCATTCAGAATGGAGATCCACCTTGTTTACATAGGCAGATCCATGTTCTGCCTCTCTGTGGAGCGATCATGGATGGCTTCGAGTCCGGCAGCGTGCTTGGGCCCACAGTATCTATTGCATGGAACAACGTACAGGTATGTTGTTTCGCGCAATAGAGCCGCCCTGCCACAGTACAGTATATGTGCAGTGGGCAGACTTCAAGAGGTTAAAGTGGAACTTTACCCATAACAACTTGATAAAAAAAGTTCTTTAGTAAGGAACATACATTCCACATTAATAATTGCTGCCAAAATGAGTGTGTGCTGTAAATTGCCTCCAGAATTGCTCCTGTTTCTTCTTTTTGGAGGCTGCCATTTTTCTGAAGCTCAGGGCCCCTGAACAGCAGTAAATCATAAAGCAAACCTAAACCCATTGATTTAACGTCTTCAAAAAACAGTTACATTCCTGGATTACTAACTGTCACATTTGCTTGTGTCCTCAACTAATCTGTCAAACCATCAAATGGCTGGTGTCATAACTGATCACATGTGCGGCACCATGGCAGATGCAGATCAAACAGAAGCAGTTTTCTTGGCTGTAAAGGATAGAAGGGTTTAATTCCGCTTTAAGGTTGTCAGCAGATCAGTCTCTACAAACTCAGCAGCGCCTTAAAATAAAGAGAAATTGAGCATGTGCAGAGCAGGGTGAAACAGTGTAGTACTGGATTTTAAACAGAATAGCTATTTATTTTTTATTTTTTTCCATAATTTTTATTGTTTTCTGGATAATTTGTTCAAACAAAACAATTATCATACAGAATGTGCCAAACAACACTTATATTGGAAGAATGGTAAATACAGTATGTGCAGTTCATCTGATAATAATAATTTGTACTCTTAACGTAATAGTAATTTTTAAGCATGGATAAACAGTTGGACCATTTTATAGTTTAACATTTTAACAATTCTACATTCCTTATCAAAAACCCATTCTAACTGAATAATTTAGAGTATAATACAATAAGATGAAAATAAGAATAAAATAAAAACAAAAATATAAAAATTTAGAATAAAAAACAAAAAATATAAAAATAAAGAGGGAAGGAAAAATAACGACTGAAACTGTTGTACATACAGTATCTCACAAAGTGAGTACACCCCTCACATTTTTGTAAATATTTTATTCTTTTCATGTGACAACACTGAATAAATTACACTTTGCTACAATGTAAAGTAGTGAGTGTACAGCTTGTATAACAGTGTAAATTTGCTGTCCCCTCAAAATAACTCAACACACAGCCATTAATGTCTAAACCGCTGGCAACAAAAGTGAGTACACCCCTTAGTGAAAAAGTCCAAATTGGGCCCAATTAGCCATTTTCCCTCCCCGGTGTCATGTGACTTGTTAGTGTTGCAAGGTCTCAGGTGTGAATGGGGAGCAGGCATGTTAAATTTGGTGTTATCACTCTCACTCTCTCATACTGGTCACTGGAAGTTGAACATGGCACCTCATGGCAAAGACCTCTCTGAGGATCTGAAAAAAAGAATTGTTGCTCTACATAAAGAAGGCCTAGGCTATAAGAAGATTGCCAAGACCCTGAAACTGAGCTGCAGCATGGTGGCCAAGACCATACAGCAGTTTAACAGGTTCCACTTAGAACAGGCCTCGCCATGGTCGAACAAACAAGTTGAGCGCACATGCTCAGTGTCATATCCAGAGGTTGTCTTTGGGAAATAGACGTATGAGTGCTGCCAGCATTGCTGCAGAGGTTGAAGGGGTGGGGGGTCAGCCTGTCAGTGCTCAGACCATACGCCGCACACTGCATTAAATTAGTCTGCATGGCTGTTATCCCAGAAGGAAGCCTCTTCTAAAGATGATGCACAAGAAAGCCCATAAACAGTTTGCTGAAGACAAGCAGACTAAGGACATGGATTACTGGAACCATGTCCTGTGGTCTGTTAAAACAAAGAAAACATATTTGGTTCAGATAGTTTCAAGCGTGTGTGGCTGCAACCAGGTGAGGAGTACAAAGACAAGTGTGTCTTGCCTACAGTCAAGCATGGTGGGGGGAGTGTCATGGTCTGGGGCTGCAAGAGTGTTGCTGGTGCTAGAGTTTTTTGAGGGAACCATTAAAGCCAACATGTACTGTGGTATACTGAAGCAGAGCATGATCCCCTCCCTTTGGAGACTGGGCCACAGGGCAGTATTCCAACATGATAATGGCCCCAAACATACCTCCAAGACGACCACTGCCTTGCTAAAGAAGCTGAAAGAAAAGGTGATGGACTGGCTAAGTATGTCTCCAGACCTAAACCCTATTGAGCATCTGTGAGGCATCCTCAAAACGGAAGGTGGTCTCTAACATCCACCAGCTCTGTGATGTCATCATGGAGGAGTGGAAGAGGACTCCAGTGGCAACCCGTGAAACTTTAGTGAACTCCATGCCCAAGAGGGTTAAGGCAGTGTTGGAAAATAATGGCAGCCACACAAAATATTGACACTTTGGGCCCAATTTGTACATTTTCACTTAGGGGTGTACTCACTTTTGTTGCCAGCGGTTTAGACATTAATGGCCGTGTGTTGAGTTATTTTGAGGGGACAGCAAATTTACACTGTTATACAAGCTGTACACTCGCTGCTTTACATTGTATCAAATGGCATTTCATCAGTATTGTCACATGAAAAGATAGAATAAAATATTTACAAAAATGTGAGGGGTGTACTCACTTTTGTGAGATTCTGTATGTTTAAGAAAAAATAATTTTAGTCCAGAAGCTATGTGGAATGACTGAATAATTTCCAATGGGATTTGCAGAGGGGTAAGTGTATTTTGTAAATAATTTTTGAGTGAATTGAGAGTGATGGCGGAGTAGGGACCATCCAGAATTTTAGGATGGCTTTACGTGCTGTCGGCAGACATAGCCATTTCCAAGTCAAAATTTTGGGTTTGTGACTGGGGTTAGCATATTCCGGAATGTCATCGTGACCAAAAAGATATTACATTGGATGCTATCTGTGTTGAAGTGATGCCAAAGATATAATTGAGGATTCAGTCCCAAAATGTTGATATCTCTGGGCATTCCCAAAAACGATGTAAGAGAGAAGGATGGAAGGACTTGCACCACAAGAAGGTAGCAGCTTAAGGGTCTTGTTTATTAAACTGGAATGGAACAAAGGCTTTGTGTATAAATTTGAATTGGGGTTCCCTCTAATTTTTGTTTATTATAAGGTGACGAGTCTTGAGATAACCGTTTAGCATCTTTTCTTGGATGTTTCATCTTCAAAATCTTTTTGCCAGCTTTTTAAGATAGAATGTCCTTGAGGTTTTGAAGAATGGAAGTTTAGAGGAGTATATAGTTTTGATATAGAGTATGCCGCCGAAAGCTCAGTGGCTTGGTCGATGATTGAATGTTGGAAAGGATTTCTTCTTCGGTTGAAGCATCGTTTGAAGAATGATACTAGTTATCTGAAGATGGGTTCATAATGAGATGGCAGCTCATACTCTGTTGATATTTCAATGAAGGATTTGAATTGAGTAGAGCTAATTTTAAAAAGTTCTGACACTTTCTTTCTCTGACATCACAGTACACAGAGCAGGCTATAAACAGTATTCATATACATACTGGGTTCTGCGCCACCTATAGGTGAATGGACACTGGTAATCAAATAAAAAACAAACAGGAAGTTCCCCCTCTTCCCCCTCCACTTCAGTTTTTCGCCAGTGTCTTGAAGGTGGGATGGTCATTTCAACAGCTCTGTGGAGCTTCTATGCTGGTTCCCACACAGGTTCTTTTAGAATCAGGGACAGCTTTCATACCAGATCCATTTCAAATGGCATTAAGTTAAGATAAATGGTACCCAGGCCTCGCTAAGAAGACAGAAGAAACTGCAAAGTTTTGCCTGTAAGTGACCATATATGGCGCTGGATCCTGCGTGTACGTAAACCTGGAACACTGAACCAAGGTACACCTGCAGGGTGCTATACAGGTCCAAGGGAGTGGACCCTCAGAATGGGTACCCAGTCCTCGAAGGTCCTTTGGACAAAGCCCAAAGATGGGTGAAGGTTGGGCCTGCAGTCTCCTCCAGGCCCTGCGGCGGGAATGTTGAGTAATCCCTAATGGAGATAATGTTACTGAACACAGCTGGCTTTCTCAAAACATATGAAAAAGTTTGTTTCAAATTTCCCTCCTTTTGCCTGCACTTCTTTTTTCTCACCACCAGAGGGCTCGGCTAGAAAGACACAGTCATGCTTGGTCTTGCCTGCAGTTTCTGTGAAGCTGCCATCGGGGGAGCCTGCGCCAGTACTAATCTGTCTTTTAACTATGTAAGCGAATGGACGATCGCAGGAAGTCAGGACAGGGCTGGAGAGCAGGCTAAGGATCCTCCTGGTGACCTGTGAGTCTAGGGGGGGGGGGAGCTGAGTCAGGCTGGGCAGGAAGCTGGGTTCAGGGAGCGTGGGCAAAGCAGTGCGTGCACTAGCAGCCATGGCTTCCAAGAAGCCCAGGGGGGGAGTGAAGCTGCCTGTAATAAGGCTAGAGGCACAGGTGGGTTACCACAGCCCTTGCTGAGGCTAGTTGGACTTCTGCTGCCACTGCTTCCCCTGAGAGACCAGAAGCAGCCGGGCTATCTGAGCCGTTGCGGCTGTCTTGTATGGTAGCTGACCACTCATCTGTTTCCTCACAGTATGTTACTAAAGATGACCTGTCGGCAGCCTTACCGAGCTTAGAAACCAGGATTGCTGGTGTGATTGCTTCTACCACACAGGGTGAGAAGGGTGGCAAGTCTCCTTCCCCTAACCCTCCGATTCTGGAGTGAGAATGCGTTGATGAGGGAGAGGAGGTAGCTACAGGGGATCTGGCTGATTCTTTTGCAGATACTTCTGCTTCAGAGAGTCCTGAGCCAGAAGAATCCCTAAGGACACCTGCCTCTCAATCTCAGAGGCTGCTGATCCAGGTACTTACACATAAGGTACGTGCAGCATTCAGGTTACCTCCAGCGGAGAGTCCTGTGGATGTGTATTCCTCCCTTGGGTCATTAAAATACCTCAAGGTGTGCAGGGATTCGTTTTACACCCTCTCCTTGAGAGGGTGATATATGCTGACTGGGTGCACCAAGACAGATTGTTTGTTCCTTCTAATATATCCTATGCAGGAAAGCTTTTTTGAAAGGGGGGAGTACCAGCTGTCCATGCAGCAGTCAGATTCCTAAGTAAATCCCTGACCTGCACTGTTGATAATGCTCAAGTGTTAAGGACCCTTCACATAAAAAGCTGGAGTCTTTTTTAAAGGCTTCTTTTTCCTTGGCTGGGCATCAGAGCTTATTTATTTATTTATTTTACTGTTCTGAAGCAGCATAGAGGCTGCATTGGATGCATATGTGCTTGGCTCATCCTGCTTGGGCCCAGTTGCAGTTGAACAGGTGCATGCTTGCAAACTGGCTTAAACGCATGGCTGCTAAAAAAAGCATGTTTGCCTAAATGAATGTTTGCTGGAGCACGTGTTTGCCAAAAATGTTTGTTAAAATATGTTTGTTAAACATGGTTGTTAAAACACATGTGGGCTAAAACACAGGGTTGCAAAGCAACACATGTTGCATAGGCTCAGGTCGCATACAGACTCTTGTAGCATAAACTTGTGTCGCATAGAGACTTGTGTCGCATG
The DNA here is from genome assembly GCA_018402905.1 of Glandirana rugosa. Classification (NCBI taxonomy): domain Eukaryota; kingdom Metazoa; phylum Chordata; class Amphibia; order Anura; family Ranidae; genus Glandirana; species Glandirana rugosa. The sequence goes on from BLSH010225996.1 coordinate 442,242, forward strand.
GACTCGGGTCACATGGAGATGTGTGTCGCATGGAGACACATGTCGCAGAGACACGTGGCCCATGGGCCTGTGGCGCATGGGCCTTTGTCCCATTGAGACGTGTGTCTGCATGGGCATGTGTATGCATAGGAAGGTGTCTGCATAGGTCGCATGATGCATAGAACACATGATGCAGAGACATCTATGTCTAAGGTATATTCTAGATCTCTAGGTCCTAAACCAATTTCTTGCGGTACGGCCGTTCCGCATTGAGTCAATCCGCTCAATGATTGCCTCGCTCCAGGAAGGAGACTTTTGGCATCAATAGACATCAAGGATGCATATTTGCCTGTGCCAATTTTGCTACCTCATCAGAGGTTTTTGGGTTGCGATAGAAGAATGACGCTACCAGTTCTGGCTCTGCCATTCAGGATCGCAATAGCTCCCTGAATCTTCATAAAGTTTCTGGCTCCAGTGCTGGGCCTTGAGGGGTCCTAATAATGGGATGCCTGGACAACCTCTTGCTCAGAGATCAATCTCGGTGCAGACTCGGGCAGAATGTGACCCTAACAATCCTGGAAAGCAGGGTTTGGGTCATGTATGTAGGGTATTCCTTACTTGACCCAGTTCAGTCTCTGGAATATCTAGGTCTATAGCTAGATACAGTCCAGGCAAGGATACTCTCACCGCTGAGAAGAACAGCGACCTCAAGGCTCTGGTAAGCCAGGTGAGGGCGATGAGACACTCTTCAGTTAACCTCTGTGTGAGGCTGCTAGGGAAGATGGTAGCCTCTTTCGAGGCAGTTCCCTATACACAGTGTCACGCCAGGGTGCTTCAGCGCAACATCCTGGCAGAGTGGAACAGAAAATTGCAGACTTCGGATTCCTGAATATCCTTATCTCTCAGGGCTCGATGGAATCTTGCCTGGTGGTCACTAAACCAGAATCTGTCTCAGGGAAGGTCTTTTCTTCCAGTGACAACAGATGCCAGTCTTGTAGGCTGGGGAATGGTCATGGGGGACTCCACGGTCCAGGGGAGATGGTCCTTGGTGGAGCAGAGATTGCCCATAAACCTCCTAGAGCTACGAGCTATTCGGCTAGCTCTGAGGTATTGGACATCCAGGTTACAGGGCTACCTGGTAAGGGTACAGGCCGACAAGACCACGGCAGTGGCAAGTTTGCAAGACTCTCTGCAGTTCACATCCCAGGCGTGGGAACATTGAAAGGCAGACTTTCTCAGCCGCCAACAGATACACCCGGGAAAGTGGTCACTGCAGCCCGAAGTGTTTCGGGAAACTTGCCTGCGCTGGGGGACGCCAGAGATTGACCTAATGGCATCCCGATTCAACAACAAAGTCCAGCAGTTTGTGTCCCGAGCAGGGGATACTTTGGCTATAGGAGTAGGGGCTCTGGTGATTCCATGAGCCCAGTTCTCCTTGATTTATGCCTTTTCCCCCAATCTCTCTGCTACTGCATCCCTTGTGCAGAATTCGGGAGGCGGAGGCGACAGTCATTCTGATGGTGCCAGATTGGGCCAGGAAGCCTTGCCACCCAGAGATAATGAGGTTAATGGTGAACGGGCCTTGGCAGCTTCTGGTTCGATCCAATCCACTCTCTCAGGGTCCTATATTCCACCCAAATTTACGTGCTCTAACCTGACGGCATGGCGATTGAAGCCACGGTATTGAGAGATCCTGGGGTTTTTGTGCCCTGTGTTATCTACAATGGTAAATGCTAAAAAACTAGTCACCAGGAAGATTGATCACAGGGTCTGGAAGGCTCACACTGCGTGGTGTGAGGCCAAGAAATGGCATCCCCACAAGTATGTGATTGGTAAAATGCTAGCCTTTCTTCAAGCAGGAGTAGACTTGAAGCTGGTTTTGACTACAATCAAAGGACAGGTTTCTGCCTTGTCCATATGTTTTCAGAAGCCTTTGACTTCTCACTCCATGATCAGGACTTGTCTACAAGGGGTAACTCGACTGTTACCTCCAGTTAGATTGCCTCCCTGTCCAGGGGATTTGCATTTGGTTTTGTCAGTGCTGCAGAAGCAGCCTTTTGAACCTATTAGGGATATTCCCTTGGTCTTTTTGACTAGGAAACTACTCTTTCTTTTTGCCATCACCCCAGCCAGAGGGGTTTCAGAGTAGGCAGCTCTTTCTTGTAAAGAGCCAGACTTGAGATTGCACCAGGATAAGCTGGTGTTGCGGCCGCTTCCATCCTTCCTACCGAAGGTAGTATCGGTCTTTCATCTCAATGAAGATATTATGTTACCTTCTTTTTATTCTCAGCCCCCTTCACCGGAGGAGAGACTATTGCGCTCTCTAGATGTAGTGCGTGCTGTTAAGATCTTTCTGAAGGGATCTGCAGACATCATTAGGACTGATGCTTTTTTTTGTTGCCTGAAGGCCCTAGGAAGGGTCAGGCGGCATCCAAGAAAGCTGTTTTCACTGTGGATTAGCCAGCTAATTACTCAAGTTTATGATTAAAGGGGGAGAGCTCCCCCATTCAGGGTGAGAGCTCTTTCCACTAGGAGATAGAGACCTCTTGGGCTTCTGACACCAGATGTCCGTGGCACAGATTGTGAGGCCACTACATGGTCCTCAGTACATACATTCACAAGATTCTATCAGGTGGATGTTAGAACAGCGGGGGATTACGTTTTTTGGCCACAGCATATTAAGGGCTGCGGTTTAATTGGAATTGTGTCCCCCCCCTCGGGCATTGCTCTGGGACGTCCCAGTATGTATATGAATATATAGCCTGCTCTGTGTCCCGTGATGTCCGAGAAATAAAATTGGATTTTTTATACATATTTACCTGTAAAATCTGTTTCTTTCTAAGGACATCACGGGAAACAGAGGTCCCTCCCCTCTCTGTATTTGTGGAATCCATTGCTTGCTACAAAACTGTAGTGCTCCCAGTGTGGGAGGGGTTATATAGGAGGGGGAACTTCCTGTTTGTTCTTTATTTGATTGCCAGTGTCCATTCACCTATAGGGGGTGCATAACCCAGTATGTATGGAATATATAGCCTGCTCTGTGTCCCATGATGTCCTTAGAAAGAAATGGATTTTACAGGTAAGTATGTATAAAAAATCCAATTTTTGGGGCCTTTAGAGTTCCAGGTTTCATAGTCCTCGTTGCTTATGTTTATGAAGAATTTGAAGTTATTGTGCAATGTTAGCTGGCTGAAAATTGAAGCTGAGAGGCCTAATGATCTCCTCATTAAGCTTCAGGCCATGAATGTGTCTCTAATCAGTAGACTTTGTTGTAAATTTGAGGGCAGATTGTTGAACTTGCTATGAAGTAGAACCAGTAGATTATAGAGTTGAACATATTCAGATTACAGTATATTATTTGTATAGAAGGAGTTTGCTAATAGCCAGCCAATGCCTAGCTTAAGCAAGCATGCCAAATTATAAGTTCTATCATTTGGTATACTGGCCCCTCCGTCACACTTTGGGAGATGGCGTTTAGACAAAGATATTTTAGGCTTTTTTAGCCTCCCATAGAAATGAATTTAAGGCTCCGTTGAGCGTTTTTATATCTGAGTATGTGAGTAATAATAGAATTGTTTGTAGCGGGCACAATAATCTAGCAAAAGATACCATTTTAAATAAATTACATCTCCCAAACAGTGATATGGGTAGGTTCATCCATACTTCTAATTCTCTACAAATCTTGTCAATACGAGTGGGATAATTCAAGGTATTTATTTTTAATGTTTTATATAGCTATACCTGCAAAAGGGGCCAGCCTGAAGTGGTCTAGGAGGACTTAATTTTCTGACTAAAGTTCCACTTTAAAGTTAAACTAAACCCCTTCTATCATTTTCAGCCAAGGAAGCTGCCATCTTAGTCTCTGTTTGATCTGCAACTGCCATGATACTGCACATGATCAGTTATGACCCCAGCCATTGGATGGTTTGACATGGTTGGTTTTAGTAGAGAGCACAAGCAAATGTAGCAGGTTAACATTTTCCGCATGCCTGGAATACAACTGTTTTTTTTTTTTTTTTGACTGATGGGTTTAGTTTCCACTTTAACTTCATTTATAATTTCTATGGTTGTTTTATAGATCTATAAAATATCCCCCTGCCTATCTATCATTTTCAGTGATGCATTTTATTCTTTTGTGTAGGGTGCTTTGAGCTTACATTCACCCAGACAGCAGAAGTTACAGAGAACATGACAATATACCCCTGGGGCACAGCACAGATTGGTGGCATTATAACCCATGCTTTGCACAATAACTCCAAAAAGATAACATTCACCCGAAGCTGGTCTAAAGGGAACCTGTCAGAGTTTGAGTGGAACATCTTCCAAATGGTTCTTACCAACTATGTCAATTACTTCAAAAACCACATCATAACGAAGTCACGGACTGTTGGAATTAAAGGTAAACATCACTGTCAGATCCAATTAACTAATCCCCACCCTTTCTGTTGACCCAACTTTTCTTTCAACACAGATCAGGGGAGGGCTGGCAGCCTTAGGTCTGGGGGGCAAGTCCAGTCAAGTGGAACCACTGAATCAGCTCACCATCTATGCCCATCTGGTTTTAGAACAGATATTGATGTTATGAAGCAAAACAAATATGATACAATGTGGTAACATAATTTAATGTCAATAGCAACAAAGGAGGTTTAACAAAAATAATGCATCAATGCAGCTCATCAATGCCCACCAATGCAGCCTCATCAGTGCCCATCAATGCAGCCTCACCAGTGCCCATCAATGCAGCCACACCAGTGCCCATCAATGCAGCCTCACCAGTGCCTATCAAATGCAACCTGGTCAGTGCCCATCAATGCAGGCTCTTCAGTGCCCATCAGCACAGCCGGCCCTGGGTGCCCCCTCCCCCCTTTGTCTGCAGTTAGTTGGTGGCTGCGCCCCTGGCCCCTGCTTCCTTCCTCCACAAGAAGAAAAAAAGTGTGAGCGGGCAGCAGCCGTTGGCCATTTTGAATGTAAGTTAGGGTGGCCTGGGGGGCAATTGCCACCCTGCCCCCTGGCCCAGCCCTCCCCTGACACAGATTGTTTATTTTATAAAGAACCATAGAAGTGTGACTACAGAAAAAGACCAAGTGGTCCATTATACCTGCCCCTTTTTTAAGTTCAGTTCTGTCTCTTTAACTGTTTTAAGTATAGATCTACACATATTGTCAAAAGTATCGGGATGCCTGCCTTTACACACGCACATGAACTTTAATGGCATCCCAGTCTTAGTCTGTAGGGTTCAATATTGAGTTGGCCCACCCTTTGTAGCTATAACAGCTTCAACTCTTTTGGGAAGGCTGTCCACAAGGCTTTGGAGTGTGTCTATAGGAATGTTTGAACATTCTTTCAGAGGTCAGCCACTGATGTTGCACTATGAACTAAGACTGAGATGCCATTAAAGTTCATGTGCGTGTAAAGGCAGGCATCCCAATACTTTTGGTAATATAGTGCATCTGGGTACAGATGAAAGTTTATTGAAGTCATATTCTGAGAAAATAACCCTGTAACCCACTGGCATGGAATCAAGGTCCATTTTGAATGGGACTTATTATGCCCTTGGCTTCAACCGGGTGGGAAAAGTCCCAGAGCAAGATAACCCTTTGAAGCATACCTGCCAGTGGCCTAAATTATCATATGGCATTCAGTGTCAGCAAAAATGACTCTGGTGGGACCTCCTTCCTGCAAAACCGTAGATAATGATCTCTGAGTGTCCTGAAGAAGGAACTTCTATGCCCTAAAGAGTAGGATGAAAAAAAGAGAAGAAAAAAAAAGAAAGAAAAGAGAAAGGGAAATAGAAAAGAATAAAAATAAGAAAGAAAAGAGGGTGGGCCAACTCAATATTAAACCCTACAAACTAAGATTGGGATGCCATTAAAGTTCATGTGCATGTAAAGGCATCTCGATACTTTTGACAATATAGTGTATGTGTGTCCTGAATATTTTTAAAATAACTATTGGCTGACCTCTGCTGGAACTCCTTTGCAAACATCAACTACTCTTTTGGAAAACAATACTTTCTAATATAATTGTACACTTACCGTACCTCCTGCTAGTCTGAGGTCATATCATGGCCCATATTCACACCCTTAATGTATTTAAATGTTTCATTGATGTCTCCCTTTTCCTTGTTTCCTCAAGAGTGCACATATTGAATCTCTACAGTCTCTCCTGATGTTTTATCTCTCAGCCCGGGTTTACACTATAGCAAACACAGACATCGCATGTGATTCGCACCCGCACTGTGGTGCCGGTCACATACAATGTCTGTGCGATGAAAGTTTAGCTATACAGTTGTATGGCTGAAATCGCATTGGATTTGCACAAAAAATGCGCAGGGTTTTGAGATGGATTTACAAAAAATGTTATTTTTTTTTTTGTGTTTGTCCCCTACCTAGGTCATTTAGACCTGAGAATGGCAGATAGTATGATACATGTGTATTTTTATTTTCTATTCATTTGACCCTTCAAAGGTAGCTTAGGTAGAGACTAACCCTGGGCAGATGTTGTCCCCAACCCACAACCACCCACCCAAAAGCACTTCTACAGTCCCTTTTTACTCACCTTAATCCATCGTCACCTGATTATCCATGGTGCCTTTTTGAGCAATGAAGACTGGTTATACACTGCTGCAGTTTGGGAATAAAGCAAAACTGTGAGGCTGCTCTTGTTCTACCCTGAGATGGCAGAAATTTAGATTGTATACGGCCCATTGGCTGATGGTTTTACCCTCTGGAAGAGCATATTTTCAGTTCAACTGTTTGTTTTGAATTTTGCTTTATACTACTGTGCCCCTATACTCTTTCCACATTTCATTGGTACAATACTCCTTATCTACTTGTTTATTTTGGGGTGTTATATAACCCAGGTCATATTGATGGCTCATATGATGCTAAAATTGTAGAACTCTGTGTTTTACGCCCTTGAGCTGTTTTTCCCGCATTGTTCTTTGTACTTTATGTATGGTGACCATTGGCACAATAAACATTTCTTAGATGAAAGCAAAACTGTCTTGTTGCCGCTCTTTGTCAAGGCATGATTACGTTACCATTGGGGTCTTCAGGACCTCCATGGGCCCCACTTATTGAAAGCCAATTACAACTGTCCACATCACCAGGCAGCAGATTCTCCCACTCTGCTGTCCAGAAGAAAAAAGTTGTGGGATCCTTGTCATGGGACACATTGCATGACCATGGATTTACATTACATAGTTACATAGTTGGTAAGTTTAACCCCTTCCTTACCGGGCACTTAAACCCCCCTCCTGCCCAGACCAATTTTTGGCTTTCAGCGCTGTCGCATTTTGAATGACAATTGCGCGGTCGTGCGACGTTGTACACAAATAAAATTTGCGTCCTTTTTTTCCCACAAATAGAGCTTTCTTTTGGTGGTATTTGATCGCCTCTGCGTCATTTCTGATCGCCGCTATAAACAAAAAATGAGCGACAATTTTGCAAAAAAGAACAATATTTTTTACTTTTTGCTAAAGTACAAATCCATTAAAAAAATTATTCATCGGTTTTGGCCGATATATATTCTTCTACATATTTTTGTTAAAAAAAAAATCGCAATCGGCGTATATTGATTGGTTTGTGCAAAAGTTATCGAGTCTACAAACTGGGAATTGATTTATGGCGTTTTTATTATTTATTTATTTTTTACTAGTAATGGCGGCGATCTGCGATTTTTATCGGGACTGCGATATTGGGGCGGAAATGTCGGACATTTTTTACACATTTTTGGGACCAATGACATTTATACAGCGATCAGAAATTTAAATGTCCACTGATTACTGTATAAATGTCATTGGCAGTGAAGGGGTTAACCAGCAGGGGGCAGTGAAGGGATTAAATATGTTCCCTGGGTGTGCTCTAACTGTGGGGGGGGGCAGGGCTGGCCGGGACATAACAGATCTAACTGATCCCAGTAACAGGGATCAGTAGATCTGCTATGTCCCCTGTCACAGAACGGGGAACCGCCGTGTTTACAACGGCGGTTCCCTGTTCTGAGGCTCCTAAAAGTGATCAGCGGGTCTCGATGTCCGCCTGACCCACGGGCACGCTCGCGCAGCGTGCGCGCGCCGCCGCTGCCGCCAGGGGGCGCGCCTGGAGCGTGCGCAGTGGAGGACGTCCATGGACGTCCTCCGGGCATTTCAGGTCCGCGCTGGAGCCGTACTTCGGCAATAGCGCGGACCTGGAGTGGTTAAGTAAAGACGCCAGTCCATACAGTTCAACCTGTGTGGGTGTGTGTTTATGTCAATGCCATTTCCCATATCCCTGTATATTGAGCTTGATAAGATGCCCATCTAAGAATTTTTTGAAACTATCACAACTTCACGCTAACACCACTGATTGTAGAAGCGAGCTTCACATCCTTACTGCTGTGACAGTAAAGAACCCCCTACACCTTTTAAAGTTAAACCGCTTTTCCTCCAATTTCATTGAGTGGCCACTTGTCTTCTTAAGCTCTCTAAAACTGAATTGTTTTTCCCTATGCTAGAATTACCTTTGAGGTAACATCGCCATTGGTTTTGGTATGCATTTATGGCATTTAGATTATTTTTCATCTCTTAGTGAATTATCTGAGGGGTGTAAAGTTTACCGGGGTGAGACCCAGCCAGAAATTAGCTTTAAGTAGCACTAGGACATTACTGTGTTGGGGTTCCATGTACAATTCCCACCAGAGACAATATCAATATATATTTTATTGCTATCTAAAATAGAAATGCATAGCATTATAGTGTGTTCTTAACATTCATTAATCTCCGTTCCCCTATAAAAGGAGGAGTCTTTGTTCCCCTGAAACGCGTTGGCTTGATTTTATATGTTGCTACTTTCAATAAAATGTATTTTCCAACTTACATTTACTGGATACCAGGCGCTCCTTTCTATTTACTTTCCAAAGAAACATTCACTAATGGCAGTCTTTCCTCTCAGGTCCGTTCATACTGCAGGGTCTTGCTGGATGTCCTGCAAACTCTGGAGAATCACTGGGCATGTTTTACAAGCTGGCTTTCAATGGTCACAATTTGTTGTATCTAGATGTCTATCTGGGTATTTGGGTGGCTGTACTTCCTAATGCCACCCAATTAGAGCATACCCTAAATGAAGATCCCAATTCCACCACGAGCATCCAACGTTTCCTAAATACAATATGCAAACACCTGGCCAGCGGGCTCCTACAGTCAGGGAAAGAAAAGCTGGAAAAGAAACGTAAGTGATAAGAAAAATAAATAATGTAGATTGAAGCATAGATGTGTCCCTTGTTATTGGCTGTGGTCAGCCAGACCCCCAGGCACACCCTTGTATATGTTTTATTTATTTCAGGTACTTATATAGTGCAGTCAATTTACGCAGCGCTTTACATATACATTGTGCATTCAGATCAGTCCCTACCCTCAAGGAGCTTACAATCTAAGGTCCCTAACTCACATTCATACCTTTACACTGTGTTCATAGCTGCCTTTGGGTCCCTGTGTACATCCCTACTCCTACCATTTGGTCTGACTGCCCCCTAGGTCCACAGGCTGAAATTATTTTAAATTACCTGAGGCTGATAAGTATACATCTCTCTTTGACTCTGTACAGATTTTTCCTTGAACAAGAGAAACTCGAAATGCATCAGAAAATATACATTTAAAGCAGTTGTCTACCCAAAAAAAATAATAATAATTAAATAAATAAAAACCTGCAAGACAATAGCATAATGAGCTAATATGCACCGCATACTAGCTCATTATGAAATACTCACCTTGAAACGAAGATCCGACCGGGCTGCTTGGTCCCCTCTGTGGGAGAGGACATCTTCCCACCGATCTTGCTTTCGGGTATGCGGCTCCGGCGCTGTGACTGGCCGGAGCCGCGAGACGTCACTCCCGCGCATGCGCGCAGGACCCGTCTTTCCCGGCAAGGTCCGGAACTAATATTGCATGCGCCGGGACATACACGGTGCATGCGCCGTAACGCCGCATTGAATTAGAAAGGGAATATCTTCTAAACGGAACAGGTTTAGAAGATATTCATTTTACCTGCAGGTAAGCCTTATTATAGGCTTACTTGTAGGTAAAAGTAAACAAAATGGGTAGACAACCGCTTTAACATGGATAATGCATCAATGCTGAGGTCCACCAATTGGAGACTTGAGTTATGATGTATATTTGTATTATGATGTACATGTCTATGAGAGGATATACACTACAGGTATATTGTGAAAAGTATTGGGACACCTGCCTTTACACAACTCTCCTACATGACGTGAGTCTCCTAGACTGCAGGCCAGTCAAGTTCCTCCACCCCAAACTCGTTCATCTATGTCTTTATGGACCTTTATTTGTGCTCTGGTGAGCAGTCATGTTGGAACAGGAAAATGCTATCTCCAGACTGTTCCCACAAAGTTGGGAACACAAAATCGTCCAAAATGTCTTGGTATGTTGACTCCTTCACTGGAATTAAGGAGCCAAGCCCAACCCCTGAAAAACAACCCCACACCATAATACCCCCTAAACCAAATGATTTGGACCAGTGCGCAAAGCAAGGTCCATAAAGACATGGATAAGCAAGTTTGGGGTGGAGGAACTTGACTGGCCTGCTCAGCAGTGGCGGCTGGTGAAGTTTTAGGATGGGGGGCGCCAAGCCCCGCCCTTCCCTTTTGACCACTCCTATTTATAATAAACCCCACCCCTTAAAGAATCCGCCCCCTCAGCATCACAGGTCACAGTATATAGCTCAGCATCACAGGACACAGTATACAGCTCAGCATCACATGACACAATATACAGCTCAGTAGCACAGGACACAGTATACAGCTCAGCATCACAATAACAAAGAGAAGGCGCCTCTAAATGCAGAAAGTTTTATTACAGTAAAAATGCACAGGAAGATTACACTCACAGATTGAGAGTCTTGGAAGAGCGTGTCCGCACTTTAGTCTGCGGATAGACATATGTGGATAGCAGTGTCTATTTCCTGCGGGTCCCTGTGTGCTGGTCGTCCGTGGGAAGACAGTCCATCGGTTGGGGCGACCGCCTGCGGTCGTATCTGTGTGATTCCCCTCGTGGCGATGGAGATGGTGAGGAGATCCCAGGGTCCACGCGCACAGCGTCCCGCGTCACTGGTATGCGACGCGTTTCAGAGTCTGCAGGCCTGCGGTGTGTGGAGCAGGCGCACTCTTTCATCAGGCAGTAGAGTGATAGGAAGAGCTCACTGCTATATGTGGAGAAAGGGGG
>BLSH010225996.1:461210-479761 GCA_018402905.1 Glandirana rugosa
AGTCCTGAGACTCGTCGTCACCGCCGACCGCATCCTCCCCGCGAACCCGCGGAGGAGGGGCGGCCGATCTCTGCAGAGCTTCGGCATGCGGATGAGCGCGCTGTCCCCCCTCGTCGGTCACCGGGCTGTCAGGGTCACTGTGGGAGCGGGAGTCACGTCCGCTGCCACAGTGACCCGCCCCGCCACTGCATCCAGTCACACTGAGCCAAAGGCTCAGTGCAGCCAATCCGGCTTTGTGTGTGGGGCTGTCCAGCACACACACACAGCATTTAATGGCTGACCAATAGGTTCACTTCTTGGCTGTCATGTGACAGCCAAGGAGCCGGAAAAAAAAAAAAAGTCAATGTACCGGCGCCACCTGTTGGTGGGCGGGCTGACTTTTTTTTTTTCTAGCCGGCGGGGAGGAGGCGCCCAAGCGCCCCTCCTACGCCAGCCGCCACTGCTGCTCAGAGTCCTGAACTCAACCCAATAGAACACCTCTGGGATGAATTAGAGTGGAGACTGTGAGCCAGGCCTTCTTGTCCACATCAGTGCCTGACCTCACACATACGCTTCTGGAAGAATGGTCAAACATCCCCATAGACACTCCTAAACCTTGTGGACAGCCTTCCTAGAAGAGTTGAATCTGTTATAGCTGCAAAGGGTGGGCCAACTCAATATTGAACCCTACAGACTAAGACTGGGGTGACATTAAAGTTCATGCGTGTGCAAAGGCAGGTGTCCAAATACTTTTGACAATATAGTGTATGTGTTATTACATCATCAGCCTGTGTTTTTATACATTTTAATTTGGTTATAATAAAAATTTGGATTTTTATACAAAACAAATCATACTTTTTTAAGTAGTGGTTCCTCAAATGTCCTACACTTCCACAGTATATTCCGTATTTACCATGTAAGATCATTAGTATGTTGGCACACTGCCCAGTCCCAAGTCACACTTTAACTATTACCATTCAGAAAAACTCTACCTATGTGTCAGACCTTCTTGATAAGGCTGTATGTATGTAGGTTTTATATATATTGAGGTACTATGAATATGTATAATTTCATCTTATCCATGTCCTTCTGTGAAAAATGAAAACAAAGAACATTAAGAAAAAAGTTTTGGACCAACGTTGGCTATTTTCTGTTCATTTCCCAGTCCAGCCAGAGGTTTTCTTTTTTCGCCATCATAGAGACTCCGTGGATGAGCTGGTATGTATGGTGACTGGTTTCTACCCAGAATCCATCAATGTGAGCTTATGGAGAAACAGGAAGCACAGAATGGACGGCACCATAACTACAGGAACCCTGCCCAATGGAGATGATACTTACCAGATAGTGACACTGGTGGTCTTAGATGAGGAAGAAGGACCTGATCTATATTGTAGAGTGGAACATGGCAGCCTCAAAGAACCTTTGATGGTCCATTTAGGTGAGCACCTCCTTATAATATTTTTTATGTCATTTTGCATTACTTCACTTTTCCAGTGTTGTGAAAATAAATTCTGTGGCGTGAATTTACTATGGGGGCCCTTTTTTTCCCCAAACCGATAACCTGTAACATTTTGAGTGTACACCATATGACTGAATCCTATGGCTGTACGTATAACGGCATACCATGTCTCGGGGTGGGTGGTGCCTTGCTCTTGCTTGTCTCTGACTGGTGAATGTTTTATTTAAACATTTTTCATAATTGCTACACTGTTTCACTTGCCTGATGAATGGGTCCTGTGTGACTCCGAAACATTGCAATCTCTTGTTTTGTGATCATACTTCAATAAAAAAACATTTGGACTCAACTTGAAGATCCATGGTGTGCTGGCAAATATATACACTGTGTCATGCATGATCTAGTCTCCAGCTAGTGGTTGATGCAGTACCCAGTATGCTAGAGTTTTTCCCAGGAACGTACAGTATGTGATGGGAGTATGAATGGTTATCCATGATCACAGGGGACCCATAGCTACCTGGCTATATAGTGATATATGCAGGAAACAACATTTAGCAAATATATTTAAATTAGTTAAATTGATATACAATTTGAGAACCTCTATATGATTGCAATGAGAGCACTTAGGAATTGGCTTAGCTAATGATTGGAGAGATGGAGTTACCACTTAATGGTTTGCCTATGGGGCCTAATCACACAAAGTCTAGGTCCTTATATGGTATAGTGTTGGGCGAATGGTTCGGCCCGAGCATGAGTTCCGGCCAAACATTGGCTGTTCGCCCAAAGAAAGCCAGCACCCTCTAGTCGGCAGACACAGCTGATCTGTATAGAGGTTTGATTGTCCTAGAGTGGTGATTTCTCCTTGCGTTTATTGGCTGTTCGCCCGTTCAGCGAAGACACAAATTGTCAGGGTCAGTCAACCGTTTGTTTAGCCCACCAAGCGCCCCACAATGCACTGCATGCCGCACAGTGCATTGGAGGCCCCGATTGGCTGAAGCAATGAAGGATTTGCATAATCAGGACACAGAACACTGTGAGAGCCATGATTGGAGAAAGCAGTGATGACTGTGCCCAATCATGGCTCATTGCTCATAGACCCACCCCACACTCTAAAAGGTTCCTTCCCAGAGCAGCCATTTGCAGTGTGATATTACAGTGGAAATATATACAACAAGACTCTGTTCAAAGCTAATAGTGAGTTAGTGTGCTATTGTGATTTTATTGTGAGTGTATAGTGTTAGTGCAGTGTGAATATAGTGATAGTGCAGCATGAGTGTAGTGCGACGGTTCATTTTTACTTTAGTGTCAGGTTAATGTTTTTAGGGCAGGTTACCTGCAGTATATTGAAGTGTGTCAGTGTAGAGTGTAAGGGCAATTTTACTGCAGTATATTGAAGTCAATTAGTGCACAGTTACTGCAGTATATTGAAGTGCATTAGTGCACGTTTTCTGCAGTATATTTAAGTGCGTTAGTGCACTTTTACTGCAGTATATCGAAGTGCTTTAGTGCACGTTCACTGCAGAATATTGAAATGTGTCAGGGTACTTTTACGGCAGTATATTGAAGTGTGTCAGTGCAGTTTTACGGCAGTATATTGCAGTGTGTCAGTGGATTGTATCTGCGTAGTGAGTACCCAAGTTAAAGTGTACCAAACACCACTTTCCATTGATTAAAGTGTATTCAAGTACACATTTCCCGTCTCAATTACATTTTGATAATAAGCCCCCCCATCATGTCTGGGAGGCCAACAAGGAAAGGTCCAGAAGAGTATGTGTCCACAGGCAAAGGTGGACATGCCCTGTCCTCAGGCAGGGCATCATTTCCTATGTTTAGTGATGTTGCCCATGCTATCCAGCCACAGCATGCAGAGGAGGTGGTGGACTGGCTTACTAAACCATCCTCATCCTCCGTCACCCATGCAGAGACTAGTGCGCAGTCCACCGCAGCTGCCAGAGTGGCTTATTCTGCCTCCTTGTCCACAGCTACTCCTGCCATAGCTTTGGCATCAGTTGTGGAGGAGCCAGCTGAGTTATTTGAACACAGCATCAGCCACTTGCTCCTTGACAATGCACATCCATTTCTTGATTCATCAACAGTACCTCTATAGGGTTACGGTGTGAAGGCACCACCAACACCCAAAGCCCAATTTTTCCACGCCTGTTACTTCTATCCAAAGTCTACGAACCAGACACCAGAATTTAACAAAAAAATCTCTAATCTTGTTCTGAGTGCACAAAATTGTGGCCTCATCATGCAGACTGGCTCACCAAGCCATTGTTTATAAAATAAAGAAAGCTTGTGATTGTTTTGCTTTTATGCATGTAATTATTGCTGCAGCAGGTTCTATACACAGTACAGATGTGCCACTTTACAGGCAGACTAAGGGGACCCCCCAGGCACTATATTTAAAGGAATTTTTCATTTTTATTGTTTTAATTTTAAGCATCAGCAAATCCCTGCTCATTTAAAAATGATGTTTTTTACAAACTTTTTTTTCATTAAAACTTCCCCCAGGGCAGTACCCAGACCCCCATACCCTTTGTATGCCCAATAACTTGCATCTAAGCCCTAAGCACTTTTGGTTTTTCCAGTTCAGGTCCCATAGACTTCAATGGGGTTAGTTATTTGTCTCCAAACTTTCGCGATGCTCGAGAGTTCTGGCGCAAACCGAATAGGGGGTCGCTCGGCCCATCTCTAATACAGGACTGTAGATATATTTTTCCATGTATTTATTTTTATTGTTCATTGTGTATTCCTTCTGCTGAATAAAGCCAGTTACAGATCATGTTCTTTTGTTTTCTTGTGTACAGAGGAAACAAAAACTCCAACAGGTGTGATCATAGGTATCTTAATTGGACTCTTTCTCTTAACTGCTGGCTTGTCTTGGTTGGGGATCCTATGTAAGAGGCACAGGTAAGATCACAGAGCAAACAAAAGTGCAGGTTTGTAGGTTAGGCTGTGTGATTAATTTCTGCAAATGTTTTTTTTTAGCCACTTCAGTTCCGGAAGGATTTAGTGACCAGGCCATTTTTTGCGATACGGCACTGCGTCGATTTAACTAACAATTACGCAGTTGTGCGACGTTGTACCCAAACAAAATTTATGTCCTTTTTCCCCCACAAATAGAGCTTTCTTTTGGTCATATTTGATCCCCTCTGTGGTTTTCATTTTTTGCGCTATAAACAAAAAAAGGCCGATAATTTAAAAGAAAACAAAACAATATTTTTTACTTTCTGCTATAATACCCATCCAAAAAAATATATAAAAAAAATGTATTCATCAGTTTAGGCCGATATGTATTCTGCTACATATTTTTGGTAAAAAACTCCCAAAAAACGCAATAAGCATATATTGATTTGTTTGCACAAAAGTTATAGCATCTACAAAATAGGGGATAGATTTAGGGACTTTTATTTTTTTAAATATGTTTACTGGTAATGGCGCCGATTTTTAGCGGAACTGCGACATTGTGGCGGACAAATCTGAACCCAAGTGACATTTTTTGGGGACCAGTGACATTACAGTAATCAGTTCTAATAAAAATGCATTGATCAATGTATAAATGACATTGACAGGGAAGGGGTTAACACTAAGGGGCGATAAAAGGGTTAACTGTGTTCCCTGGGTGGGAGCTGGGCTCACTGGGACAACACAGAGATCACTGTTCCTGAACACTAAGAACAGCAGGTCTCCATGTTGTCCCCTGTCAGAACAGGGATCCGCCTTGTTTACAGCAGCGACCACGCAGTGCGTGCGCGCCCACAGTATCTATTGCATGAAATGACGTACAGGTACGTCGTTTCGCGCAATGGAGCCGCCCTGCCACAGTATATGTGTGGTGGGCGGTCTTAAATTGGTTAAAGTGTAACTCCATTATTGTTGAGAAAAAAAAAACAATCCCCTCTGGGTCAGCTATGCTGATTGGAAGGATTGTAACAAACTTTACCCACTTGCCACCCGGGCCAATTCCGGCACTCCGCTCCTACATGTAAAAATCATATTTTTTTTGCTAGAAAATTATTCAGAACCCCAAACATTATATATGTTTTTTTAGCAGAGACCCTAGGGAGTAAAATGGCAGTCATTGCAACTTTTTATGTCACATGGTATTTGTGCAGCATTTTTTTAGGAAGAAAAAATAGTTTCATGAATTAAAAAAAAAACTAAATACTAAAGTTAGCCCAATTTTTTAGTATAATGTGAATGATGATGTTACGCAGAGTAAATAGATAGCTGACATGTCACACTTTAAAATTGCACAGACTCCTGGAATAGCGCTAAACTTAGGTACTTAAAAATCTCCATAGAATTGTTGCTTTCGCTCTAACGTTTGCAGCGATACCTGTGGATTGAATGCCATTTACATATGTGGGCGTGACATACATGTGCATTCGCTTCTGCGTACAAGCACGTGGAGACAGGGGCACTTTAAATGTTTTTTTTTTTTTGTATTGATTTATTTTCATTTTTTTTATTTTTACACTTTACCTTTAAATGTTTTTTTTTTTTATCACTTTTATTCCTATTACAATGGATGTTTACAAGTCATGCCAGGTCCTCTTTATGGAGAGATCTGGGGTCAATAGGACCCCACATCTCTCCTCCCTCTCTCCTCCAGGCTGGAAATCCTGAGATAAAAAACAAAAAACCAAACGATCTCGGCTTTCCAGCCGAGTACACGGCAGTGTTTACTATTGCCACAACGTTGCGCCTGGGCCTCCGAGAGTCATAGAGGCTGCCGGGGACCATCTGATCACCGGTATTCTGTATTATGAACTTCCGCTGGCGGCGGATTCCTTCTCCATCTCGCCAATCGCACGGGCGAGTTGGTAGAAGCTCGGAAGGGCGGCGGGAGGGGGGTGTCCCCTCCCACCGCCTGTAATAACAATCGCCAGCTGAAAAGAATGGTACCGGTATGAGGCCTGTAAGTGCAGGCATCATCCAGGACTAACCACTGAAACCAGAGGACGTCCATGTACGCCCTCCTGTCAGGAAGTGGTTAAAGCAGATTCATAGCTTTTTCAGCTCTGAAGAAATAGCTGTTTGTTTCTCCTGGCTCTTTGCAGACTTATTCTGAATAGAAGGATGTGGCTCAGTATAATCACCTAATACATTTTCAGTGTTCAGAAAGTTGCAAGATCTGCATTTCTTTCAAATTATTTAACCTTGAGGAATACCTCATCAACACTGAAATTCCTATTGCTGGGGTGCCTAAAATTGTACTTGTATCTTGAAGTGAGGACTTCCAAGTAAATCAGTGAGCCAATCACATGAGCAAGAAATTACATTTCTTATCAGTGTTCTGTACACCAGTGGTGTACAGAACACCTCCAGGCTGCCATATTTGCTTAGAATTTTTCAGAAAATTACAGTGGATGCAGATTGAAAAGTAAAGGTAATTTTTTAATTACATTAAATTACAATATAGTTTGCTTATGGTATATACAATGTTTTGTTTACTATATTTTTTTCATGAAGTGAAGTTATTCTTTAACCACTTCAGCTCTGGAAGGTTTTAGACACTTCCTGAGCAGGCCGATACGGCACTGCGTTGCTCTAACTCACAATTGCACGGTCGTGTGACGCTGTACCCAATTAAAACTGATGTCCTTTTTTTCCCCCACAAATAGAGATTTCTTTTGGTATTTGATTACTCCCTGCAGTTTTTATTTTTTGTGCTATAAACAAAAAAAGACCGACAATTTTGAATTAAAAAACAATATCTTTTACTTTCTGCTATAAAACAATCCCAATATAAAAATGTAAAAAATCTAATTTCTTCATCAGTTTAGGCCAATATGGGATATTTTTTTTACCAAAAATATGTAGAAAAATACAATAAGCGTATATTGTTTGGTTTGCACAAAAGTTATTGAGTCTGCAAACTATGGGATAGATGTATGGACTTTTTATAATTTTTTTTTCTACTAATGACGGTGATCAGCAATTTTTAGCAGGACTACGACATTGCGGCGGACAAATTGGTCACTGAGACACTTTTTGGGGACTAGTGATACCAATACAGTGATCAATGCTAAAAACAAAATGCACTGATCACTGTATAAATGACACTGGCAGGAAAGGGGTTAACAGGGGTGATCAAAGGGTTAAGTGTGCCCCAGGGAGGTGCTTTCTAACTGTGTGGGGGACGGATACACTGGAGGAAAAGAGATCCGTGTTTCAGCTTAGCTGAAACAGAAGATCTCTCTTTTGCTCCTTGACAGATCAGTGATTTGCGTTGTTTACATAGGCAGACCGCTGCTCCGTCTCTCCACTGAACAATTGGCGGGTTGGGGCAGCCATCATGGCTGCCAGACCCGCTGATTGGTTTTCTGCTGTGTCCAATCAGAGCAGGGTTCCGGCAGTGCACGTGCCCCCTACACCGCGTGTACCAAATCATGTACATGTACGTGATTTTGCGCAGCCGGGTCGCCCTGCCACAATATATATGCGATGAGCGGTTCGGAAGTGGTTAAAGTGTAACTACTGTTCACGTGCACTTACACTTATTTGGCTCTGAAGTCTGTTCCCAGCTCCATTCCAAAGTCTTCTACTAATCCATTCCTGTTTCACTGAGATTTTCATGTTACTCAAGATGGAGCTTGCACAATGCTGAGGCCTGTCTCTACCCCCATGACAGCGTTGAGTCAATCACCAAGCACCAGTGAGAGTGAGCAACATGCCCCCCAAATCAAGGTCTAGGTCGTTTTTCCGCTCCCCTCGTGGCTGCATGGAGAAGCAGGGAAGTGAAGGAACAGAGAGTATATGCTGCTAGGAAGGGTGACACTAAATAAAAAGTATGCCCAAAGATTTTTTTAGCTGTTCTCTTCTGGGTCACAGAAGTACAATTACTTTTGTCCTCCTTTGACCCAAAGTCAGCTGATAGTGGACTATTGCCCACTATCAGCTGATGGGCCAGAGCTGCTTTGGGCTCGGGAAGCATCCCAACAATATTGCTGGGATCCACCCCACTGCCTAATTGACAGCTTTTGGCTAGGTGTACAGTGGCGTGGCTGTAATAACTCACACACAGTTCAGGTGCAATGAGTATAACTTGTACTGTGGCAAAGGCAGAACTTGTATTGCAGTAAAGGCAGAACAGTTGACAACAAACCTGGTGGGAGAGAAGCCAACAGGGAGCACTCACAAACTCCAACAGCGTGTAGTGGAGCAGGTATCAGCCGAACTGACAGAGTCTCTGGAGGGGCAGAATGTGGCCTGGTGGTCTTGTACCTAAACAGGAAGATGTTCAAGGAATTTGCAAGCCCTAAGCTTTCTCTTCTCACCTGGAGCCATTCCTGTCCTAATCCTGTACCTGACAGATGGGAGACCTGTCCCTACACTACCCACATGCAAATGCGTGCCAAAATCTTGGGAGCAGGGACATAAAAAGACTCAACCAAAATGGCAGCCAAGGGTCACCTGGATGCACGCAACCAACCGGAACGCTGTCTCCAGGAACCTACAGAGCAGTTTCCCTTGACTTTCCAAGCTGTGATGCTGCTCTGGTTGGGTGCTACCTACAGTGGAGAAAGCAGACTGCACCTTTCTTCAAGCTGGTTCCCTCTCCTGGTGTGTGGCTAAGAGCTGAAGTAAGCTGATCCCACCCCTTTCCCCAGCTTGGCGCTTCAGTGAGTACTGGAGGAGCGGTGACTGACATTCACTGCTCTCCACTCTGAGAAGCCCGAGAACTAAGCAATCAGCAGTCATGTGATCACTCAGTTCTTGATCTTAGTGCTGACGTGGGACAGCTGCAGCACCACACAGATTCTGAAGCATGTAGATGAATATATGTTTGTTTATTTTTTTTTTTAAATCTCATACTTCTCCTTTAAATGGAACTCCCTTTTACAGCTACTGTAAAGGCTGCTAAATTGTTTTTTTTTTCCTTAGGATGTACACATCCATCGCTGAATGAACTGTGGACAGGAACAATCTGTCAAGAAAAGTGGAGTTAGAAGAAATGTGGAAATGGAAATGTTATCTATGGTTCCTATGCCCAAACACTACTTTCTTCCAGAAACAGAATTTGATCCTCATTTATCCCAAACCATGCCTCTGGTTCTGCCTGTCTTCCCTTCTCCTACCAAACTCGCAGGAAAATGGGCCAAATCTATGGCCATGTAATTTCTGGACTCCAGCTTATTACATGTAGTTCCCTTCCTCTCAGTGTGTCGGACAACGGAGGGCCGAGAGGCACCACATCCCAAATATTATAGAAACCAAATATTCAAACACAATGGGACTTTAAAGGTGTCAGAAATGACTACTTCACAATTATATAAAGTTAAAACAATATCAATTTATTACATATACAAACGTTAAAATATCATTGAAAATATAAAAAACCACCACAAACAATTATGCGCTTTCGAACAGTAGTGCAGCAGCTTCTGCTCTACATGTTTCACCGTATAGGCTTCCTCAGGAGTCTTATTGCTGGTAGAGAATGCTCATGGAATAAAATGTACTAGATCAATGGTGTGTCAGGTTCCCAAAGGAGGAGGGTCAAACTCATGAGGTATTAGTGACCATAGGAGGGACATATATTCATTAATTTTACAGGCTTAAAGCAACATTTGTCAATTGTTAGTTTATGTCAGGTCACAGACACTTTTTTCTATTTGCCCAAATATAGGGGTGGAAAACACCCATTTTGACCTGCCACACCAACCCATTAAGAGCTATTTTACACATTTACTCATACCCCCCCTCTCATGCTTTTGTTAAATTGTTTCAATGTGTCTTTTTTCCTATAGAGACACATTGGTCTTGCTCGAGGCACCCTCCCTTTAATTTGGTTAATAGCCCGGTCCCTGGGTGGGGGGGCGGGGGTCCTTGTCTAGTTTCTGGGGTTGCGATGCACAGAGGTTTGTTCTCCCTCCCCACTTGTGTGATTGGTGGTGGGGGAGGGGATTGACCTCCTGTGCATCGGCGTCATGCACACACACGTCATTTGACACTGCAATGCGGGGACGTGTTCTGTCTTACGCCGCAACTGGGATGTACGGGGTTCCACTGCGGAAACAGGTGCCGTATGTAGGCCGGACCTCCTATTGGCTGCAATGACGTTTGGCATGACATTGGTGGGACCCCGCCCTGGACCGGGATTATATCAGCCTGGGCCGACCGGCGGGTCACTGCAGATGTTCCCATCACCAGGACAGGACTCTATCCACATGACACCCTAGGTAACATGAGGGTTTCCCCGTTACACTATTTTATTTTTGGTACATCTGTTCCCTCTGATACATGTTAGTCCCCCTGTGGGAACACATAGGAGATCCATAGAACGTACACATTTAGTTTCATTATGCTTTTTTCTATCCACTTACACATGTAATTTATTTTATACGTTTATATTCCATGTATCACTTGCAGAACAATGTGTTGGACTAGCACACATACAGTATATCACACACTGAGACTGAGTTGTAGCAACCTGGTCGGCCCTTTGGCTGCTTCCTACGGCTTCTTGCTGGGGACTCCCACCTTAACTCCGTGTCAGGCATCCATCCAGGGCCCCCCTCAGGGACTGGGCACAGCCTGGGAGCTTTTTGTGTAAGTTCTATTTCCTCAAGTTTCTTTTCCCTCAGAGGGAATTATATACTAATATTCTTTCCATTTATCTATTTTTATAGTATACTCATGCACCATACTCCTGATGAGTGGCTGTAAAGCCACAAAACGAGTAGAGTTTCAAACTAAGGGTGCCAAGCTAAATTTGATTCAACACATGAAGTTTTATTATGAATTTACCTGTATATATGGCATATGAATAATGATCATGTTTATTTGTGGATGTGTATTCTCTTTGATTCTAATTATATATATATATATTTTTTTTCTCAACAAAAAGGTTTTTATTGTATATCTGAAAAAGTACATACACATCCACAAAGCATCATAGAATCAACAATATATGCCAATATGCCAGGTGACCATGCAATAATACAACAAGAGACATTCTACACGATTTGTCAGCTTAAGCAATACGGATTCTAGCCAATACTCTGGAGCATAGACCATTTTAAAAGGCACATATTGGATCTGCTTCCGTCAACTGCCCTGGGATTTCCTCTGCACCCCCCTCCTCAAAGGACCATCTACATGAGCAGTCTGTCCATGGTCAGATCAGCTGGTGCCAAGCCCTGTAAATTCAACCAAGGAGCCCACAGTCTTTCAAATTTACCACCAGTACCCCTATGCTGGTACATCATTTTTCCACCCGGAGTGTATCACCCATTCTAGCCAACCATTCTTTCACTGTAGGGGGTTCAGTAGATTTCCAGTGGGTTAGTATTGTTAATCTAGCCTGGAAAAGTGCTCTCACCACAGCCTGTCTGGGGACATCCTCCATTTGTAAAGCATCTAGTATTCCTAATAGGTAACATTTGGGATCCTCTGGGACTTGTATTTGAAATACCTGGTTAATGGTATTAATGATGGATTTCCAATACCTGTGGAGCTTGGGGCAGCGCCATAGCATGTGGATCAAATCCCGTGATCTCTACAGCATCTAGTACATGTGGGATCAGACTGCAAATCTATACGCGCTAATTTGGCAGGTGTGTAATGGACTCTTAGCACAATGTATACCTGTGTTGGGCTACATTCAGGGAACATTGCTTGACAGACTGTAGTGCCTCCTTCCATTGTTCCTCCTCAAAGGCTCCCAGATCTCCTTCCCACTGGGCCATGGCTCTAAGACTGGAATTTGGTAGGATAAGGTCCAGGAGCATCGCATAGCTAGTAGAGATAAAGCCTTTATATGTGGAGATCCCATGTATAAAGTTGAAAATGGGGGCAGTCTCCAGTGTCCATGTGCCCACCCCACATTGTGCATTCCCCGCATGGCGGAGTTTTAAATAATAAAAGTGCATGTGAGACAGGAGTGAGAAGGAGACCCGGAGATCCACAAAGGGTCTCAATTGCCCATTCATAAAAATATGGGACATATGTGTAATACCCTGTCGCTTCCATATAGCCCCCGCATTACAGTTTCATTAATTCCTGATAATGGGCATTGCTCCAAATAGGACTAAACTTAGTAAATCCTATAATGTTTTGTAGTGTTCTGATTTTGTTCCAAACCTTTTGCATGAGGTTGTAGGTAGGGTAAAGTCTGTTCGGTTTACCAAACCTCAGCACCTCTAGGCCCTCCGCCACCTCCATACCTACTGCCTGTTTGAGAATTTATGTGGTTGAGTCCCTCAGGTTTAGTGCGCATTCAGTGTACTGGTTAATAGCCCTAGCTATGTGTTGTAGCTGTAAGGCCAGATAGTATACCCATGGGTTGGGGAGTGCAAGACCGACCCCCCGCATCCTTGGGGCGTTGTAGCTGTTCAAGTTTTATTCTCGCTGATTTAGATGCCCATATTAGTGTTCTAAAGAGCGAGTTAATAATTCAGAATTTTTTAAGGGGGGTAATGACTGGGGTTTTATGCAGCACATACAGCAGCTGGGGCATAAGGATCATCTTTATGAGATTGACCCTGCCCACCGGAGAGACTCCAATCTTATCTCTGGATCTGTTAAGAAGCGGAGTTGGGTTGAGGGGAACATAATCTAGGGAGGAAGGGGTGATCCATATGCCTAAGTATTTTATTTTCGTGGAAACTGGTATCTCCTGTATCTTCCCCACCTGAGGGTCTATCTGTCGGTCTAGAGGTAGTAAAGATGATTTGGACCAGTTTATAAAAAGGCCTGAATATGTGCCAAATTCCTGAATAACCCTCAGTCAAGGATGCAGATGTGTCTCCTAGAAAAAGCATGGTGTCATCTGCATACATCATTACCTTTTCATGGATCGTCCCATACGTAAGACCCCGGTTATATTCCCGTTTGCTCTAATCGCAGCTGCCAATGGCTCTATGGCCAGAGCAAACAAGAATGGGGACAGAGGGCACCCCTGATGAGTGCCCCTATATAATGGAAAGTCTGGGGACTCCTTCCCTGCCTCCCTTATAGTTGCTACTGGAGCACTGTATAGCAACTTGACCCATGATATAAAGTGAATCCCAAAGCCAAACTTCTGCATAACTGCCCACAAATATTTCCATTCAATGCTGTCAAAGGCTTTGTGGGCATCAAGGGAAAATACTGCTCTGTCTCCCATGTTGTCCGAAGGTGTCTGAATGTTAAGAAAGAGCCTACGTAAGTTGATGGCAGTGGACTTCTGGGGCATAAATCCTGCCTGATCTGCATGAATAATGGATGAAATGGATGTATTCAGGCGTAGGGCCAATACTTTAGCCAATATTTTGACATCATTTTGTAGGAGTGATATCGGCCTGTATGATCCCGGGTCAAGGGGGTCTTTGTCTGGTTTCAATATTAATACTATATTGGCTCTTGTCATTGATGTGGGAAGTTGTCCTAATTTCCTCGCCTCATTAAATACCATCAACATTTTGGGCAAAACTTGTTCCATGTACTGCTTATATACTTCTATGGGCAAACCATCATCCCCCGGGGCTTTTGAATTAGGGAACATTCCAGTCGCCCTCTGCAACTCTTCTAGAGTAAGGGGGGCACCTAGTTGGCTTCGAAAGACATCTGACAGGCGAGGCAAGTCAATGCCCTCAAGATAGGTATTCAAAAATTCAGTTGAGTAGTTTTGTTTGGAGGTATATAAGTTAGTATAATAGTCCATCAATGTGGACATCACTCCATCTGGAGAGTTTGTAATGCCCCCAGCCGGGAGCTCCAATGGATGGGGATGATTGTTGGGAATGTGCAAGCTTGGCTAGGAGCCGACTGGTATGCTCACCCTCCTCATAGTATGCCATTTTGCTAAAGAAACGTTTTCTGTCCGCTACAGAGGCTATGACTCTGTCCAGAGTGGCTTGAGCCGAGACCCATGCCTCCCTGCTTTCATCAGGAGCACACCAGTTTTTCCATCCCTTCCCTTTGAGCACCAGTAGATCTCTTGATAGACTCTATCTCATCATAAAAGGTGTTCCGTAAGAGGGATTTCCCAGGAGTGACAGACAGTCACCTCTCCAGTATGTCTTCTCCAGAAATTGGTTATTTTGGAGACTATAGGTGTGTGTGAAGGGAAGAGCTGGAGCCAAAAAGCGTTGAGTTTCCATGAGGACTTTTTCAAGTTAGAGGGAAGGCGAACCTCCAGTTGCATAATCAAGGGGGAGTGATCAGATATACTACGTACAGCATATTCTATCTCCAATATATACTTATCAGCCATTGAGGAACATAGGCGTAGATCAATGCGGGATAAGGAAGAATAGGTCTTTGAAAAACACGAAAATTGCCTGGTAGCGGGGTGTCTTCCCCTCCAGGGTTCAATCCAGCCCACCTCCTCTATAAATTTGTGAAGGCCAGTGCGGCGAGTCACACCACCAACCCTGGATGGGGCATGTTTATCTGTTGCTGGGTCCAAATAACAGTTGAAATCCCCCATCGCATGTCCGGGTACTTCAACTGATACTCCAGCAGCTTTCTAAGGCGGTATATACAGATACAGGCTAGAATACATTTTAGGGAGCACAATCTACAATACAGAAAAACATATCTTCCCTCATCAACTATTACACAGTCATATTCCTCATAGTCCAAGGATCTATGTATCAGAACACTCACCTCCCTGGAATACGAGGTGTGAGTGATATGCCTTTCCCACCTATGCAAACCTTAAGCATGACAGAGTATCACTTGTAAGATGGGTCTCTTGTAGAGCACAAATAGCAGGGAGATATTTGCGCATTGATGTAGATACCATTGTGCATTTTATGGGGTCATGGATTCCTCTAATGTTCCATGATAACACTGTTAGCGCCATCAGCTAGATTGGATGGATATAACTTGCCTATGGTGACCCAAATGAGGGCTCCCAGAAGCAAGAGACAGTTTTCTCATCACTAATAGCCCAGGTTCCAAGTTCAAAGCTTTTATTAGTGGACAGTGCCACCCTGTGGGCAAATGTAGAAATTGTTATTAGAGCCCTGTGGATTAATAGAAAAGAAGTTATGACAAAATAAATGTACAACGGTGCACCGTTCAGAAACAAATAAACCAGTGGTGGTGTTTGCCATTGTGACGACGACAGCATGGGCGTAATTGGCCAAACGTGCTTGAGTATCAAGAAGGCACTTGTGTGGCTCCAAACTGCCAACATGCATTTTGGCATAATTTGGAACAACAGGTCCCATAATGTATCGACATAGCCGCTAACAGCGGCAACATAAGAGTAATTAGAGTAAGAGTAATTAGTGGTATAACAATTGCCATGTTGTAAACTCAGTTCTGAACTCACATTGTTGGGTATCGTTGTGTGTTTCCAGCAAATCCCTCAGTCGGGAGGAAAACGAAAAGGGTACAGCTCTCTTCTCATAGAGGTCAGTAGTAATTCAGACTTCCTCATCCTTAGGTCTCCTGGCCTGATGTACAGCGTGTTCATTTGCGTCTAGCCAGTTTGAAGCTTCTGCTGCAGTCTCAAAGAAGTGTGTGCATCCTCCGGCGGTGATGCGCAATTTTGCAGGATAGAGCATAGCATAAGTAGCTTTCAGTTTCTGCAGACGTTTTTTGACATCAGCGAATCGGGATCTACGTTTCTGAATCTCTGCTGAGAAATCAGGGTAAAATGAAATTCTGGTGCCATTAAATTGAATATTCCTCCTTTCTCTGGCAAGTCGGAGGATGATTTCTCTGTCTCTTTAATTCAATAGCCTCGCCAAGATGGGGCGCGGGGGGTTCCCTGGAGGCAATGGTCTGGTTGGCACTCTGTGAGCCCTTTCTACTGCACAGAGGTGCGTGAAGGCCTCCTTGCCAAAGACATCAGTCAGCCACTGTTCCACGAATTGAGTGGGGTCACGTCCCTCAGCCTCCTCTGGTAATCCCACTATCCGCACACTGTTACGTCTCATGCGGTTCTCAAAATCTTCAGCGCGCATATCTGTGGCCCTGGCAAGGTGTGCTGTTGTCTGTGATTCCCTGATCATAGTGGGGAATTTGTCTTTCAAGTCACTGATCCTGCTCTCCACAGCGGTCGTTCTCTCTCTCATCTTTTGTAAGTCCTGTCTAAGCAGGCTAACCTCCTCTCTCAGACCTCCAAAGCTTTCTTGCAGGTTATTCACAGAGGCTGCACATTTCTTGACAGCTTTAAGAATAGCAGCTAATGTTGGCTGTTCTCCCTCCTCCTCTCCCTGGCTGTTTGTCTCTTCCAG
This sequence comes from Glandirana rugosa, assembly GCA_018402905.1. Lineage (NCBI taxonomy): Eukaryota > Metazoa > Chordata > Amphibia > Anura > Ranidae > Glandirana > Glandirana rugosa. The sequence goes on from BLSH010225996.1 coordinate 477,831, forward strand.
CCCTGGATCCTTACAAGCAGTGTAAGCTGACATGGCTGCTGTGCCCTGCCCCTCCCCCTCTCCTCCACAGTAGTGTCTTTAGGGGTTTTAGGCTGTTTACTCACCCCCTCCCCCTTGTTCTTCACTGCTGCACATGCTTTCTGTGTGGAGGCTGGGGTGCCATCTTGGAGATCCTGGTACAGACTACACCGCTCTGCAAGGCTACCACCCGCGCGCTGCTCCGAACACCTTGCTGTCCGGGCCCCCCTATTAGTTGCCCTGTCAGGAGCCTAGGGGGCGACGAGGAGGAGGTGAGGCAAGGGTCAGTGGCACCCCTAGGCGGCTGCTTACTTTGCCTAGTGGCCCTGCTTTCTCCCTTGTTTGCTCGGGTCATCATGATGCTGTGACTGCAGTAAGGTGGATCGGGAGCTGCAGCAGATATTCCCCCAGGTGTTTGAGGCTGAATTCGGTGATTTTGGGTGCTGGAAACCAGATCATAGCAGGGTAATAACCAGGTGCTCTGTGAAAGCACTACTGCTCACATGCCGTGCTGGCCACGCCCCGAATTATATTATTATTTAATGATGCATTATAGTCTCCCATGTAATGTTCCATGTGACTATGTTAATCAAATCCTATTACATTTTATGAATTTTATACATACAGTCCACGCATTATCAATTGCAATGACACGCATCATGAAAAGCCCCACTATTTCTTTCCCTTTTCTTTGTATTAATACATTAGAGGTGGGGGCCTGCCATTGTTGGTTTATGTCAGGCCACAGACACTTTTTTCTATCTGTCACTTGTAGTTCCCTGGGGGAGTGTATCCTTTTTCAAAGTGGGTACCGGGAAAGATTTAGGGGCAACTGGGGTATGTGAGTATCTTATCCAGGTCTACAGGAATTCCCCAGGGAACCCTCCAAGAATAGGACCAGCATCTGCTCCCTGGCTCAGTGTCTATTACTAAGCCCACGTGGTTTGTGAGTCCCCTCACAGCTGCAGAGGATACTGGTCCTATTCTTGGAGGGTTCCCTGGGAAATTCCAATAAACCTGGATAAGATACTGACATACCCCTGCTTGGATCTTTTGGGCCCCTCGCTCCTTACCTCACTTGGCACAGTTGCTCCTAAATCTGTCCCACTTTGGAAAAGGACGCACTTCCCCCAAGGAACTACAAGTGACATGTTGCTTTAAGCCGGTAAAAGGCAATGAATATACTGTACGTCCCTCCTATGGTCACTAATACCTCATGGGTTTGACCCTCCTCCTTTGGGAACCTGACACATGATTGATCTAGTACATTTTATTCCATGAGCATTCTGTATCAGCAATATACAGCATTCATAAGACTCCTGAGGAAGCCTATACAGTGAAACATGTAGAATGGAAGCTGCTGCACTGCTTTTCTGAACCGCATAATTGTTTGTGGTGGTTTTTATATTTTCAATGATATTTTAACAATTGTATATGTAATACAATATAAATGTATTAACTCTATATAATTGTGAAGTAGTTATTTCTGCCACCTTTAACCCCTTCCTTACTGGGCACTTAAACCCCCCTCCTGCCCAGACCAATTTTTGGCTTTCAGCGCTGTCGCATTTTGAATGACAATTGCGCGGTCGTGCGACGTTGTACCCAAACAAAATTTGCGTCCTTTTTTTCCCACAAATAGAGCTTTCTTTTGGTGGTATTTGATCACCTCTGCGTCATTTCTGATCGCCGCTATAAACAAAAAATGAGCGTCAATTTTGCAAAAAAGAACAATATTTTTTACTTTTTGCTAAAGTACAAATCCATTAAAAAAAATATTCATCAGTTTTGGCCGACATATATTCTTCTACATATTTTTGGTAAAAAAAAAAATCGCAATCGGCGTATATTGATTGGTTTGCGCAAAAGTTATCGCATCTACAAACTGGGAATTGATTTATGGCGTTTTTATT
>BLSH010225996.1:501466-513032 GCA_018402905.1 Glandirana rugosa
ATCGATTTTAGTGCTGTCTCAGACGATGGATACAATTGATATACATTTTTGTACAAAATTTGTTTATGTGAATTTTATTTATTTATTTATATATATATACATATGTCATATATATAACAATGTAATACGCTCCGTGGTGTTACGCGCCCACTATGAACAGAGGAGTGTACACTATTAAAACTCTGCTGATCGCCCTCAGGCCGGGCCCAAAACGGCCGGTGGCACCGATCGACCAAGGCCGGACCTGAAAAACCAGGTGAGTTTGGGGAGGGGTGGACGTCAATTGGTGAAGTCGGGGCCTTCTTAAAGGGTGAAATCCTGGTCTCGTGAAAGTGGGAAAAAAAGGACGCAAATTTTGTTTGGGTACAACGTCGCACGACCGCGCAATTGTCAGTTAAAGCAACGCAGCGCCGAATGGCAAAAAGTGCTCTGGTCCTAAAGTGGGAAATTCTTCCGGGGCTGAAGTGGTTAACTGCAGGTGGGGAGGGGTTTGAGTGGACCAAAAAGTCCAGGCCGGAACCAGCTAGCCACGGTGGCCGGCAAAACCCGGGCCGGACTCCCGCTAGTCGTCTCAAAATTATCACATGTGAGGAGACAAGTATCACCCGCGCATTGTGGTGCCTCGCATAATGTAACAATATATATACTGTATACATATATATATATTTATTTATTTATTTTAAGTGTATTTGTTTAAAACATGTTTTTACATATAGTTAACATAGGTAGCAGACTCTGTCGTGATTTTAGCTAGGGATGCACCGATACCACTTTATTGCAACCTAGTACGAGTACCGATACTTTACCTCAGGTTGTCGCTGATACCAATTACCGATACCTATCGCGTAGATAGGGGTGGTTTGGGAGGTGGGGGGTGGTTGTTAGGGAGTTGGGGGACGGCAGGTTGGGAGTAGAGGCTAAGTGAGGGCAGGGCCGCTGATAGAAATCATGGGGCCCTGTACAGCCAACTTGATGGAGCCCCCTTCAGCTCCACCCTCAACTCTGCCCTTGGCCCCTCCCCCTGCTCCAGCTTGAAAAAATAATTGCATGTAAAAATCGGACAGCCTGCAAAATCCTGCTGTAGCCAATGACAGAGTGGGTTAGCTGCAGAAGCACACATGCGTGTCCCTAATCCAGAACAGGCTGGATGACGCACTGTATGTGGTCCAGCCTGCCTGTGCCACCCCGCCACAGTAAATGTACTGAGGGCAGGCGGCAAGCAGTTAAAGGGAAAAGGTTGAGGGTGGGTTTGCATTACAGGTCTGATCAGGTCCGCCTGTCCATTTTTCAGGTGGACCTGATCTGAGCCTCTATTCACTTATATAGAGCGATGGATCTAAACGTACTTGTGCCAATTTACACTCACCTAACTCCAATCTGATCTAAACAAAACAGAAAGGGATCCGTTCCCCTTTGTCTAGTGGATCGAATCGGAGGGCAGTTGAGTGCAAACGACAGCCGGTTTGTTTACACCAGCTGCCCCTTAGAGCAGAATGGGCTGTGTCCGTGTCCGCTCTACATAAGCTGAGTGGACACGGACCTGTCATCTGCCCACTTCGCTCAGCGTGGGATCAGCGGACAGATCTTCCACTGAACATGCGGATTCCACTCCGTGTGAAAGAAGCCTTTATAACAGACAGCAACTCAGGCAGGTCAAGATCATCAGCCTTATAATAACACACAGGCAGCAGGTGCTCTATCATGGATGGCTCTTTCAAAGTGTGTCCTAGGACATGGCTGTTGGGTGCCCTTGTTAACTTAACCAATAAGTTAACAAAATCAGCACCTAACAGCCATGTCATGTGACACACTGTGAGAGAGAACCTGCTGACCGCTGCCTGTGTATTATAGAAGGTGACATCATAATGTGCAGTGTATATCTTTCACACACCTACAGGGGTGCTGCAGCAGCCACAATGAATTCTGGCTTCCCCTCGCCTCCTGGACCCTCTCAGCTGCCTGCCCCCGCAGCCTCCCATCTCACAGCCTCTCGCTCTCCGTCTCTCTGGGGCCGTCTACTCCTAAGTGGAGGAAGATCACTCTGCCAAGGAAGGAAATGGGTAGCCGCAGCAGGTGCCGGGACATGCAGCACGGCGTGGAATGCACTGCACATACGCCTGTAAAATGAGAAAAAAGTCAATCACTCCCACCAAAACATATCATCAGAGAGGGGTCCAAAAAAATAACAATAATACACCCCCCTAAGCTAGTAGGAGCGGCTTAGCGGAGGTGTAATTTAGAAAGCCCATATTTTGTTATTCTGCGCTGACTGTCTGTAAGGTTGCCTGGGCCCCCCCCTGCTGAGCTGAGGACAAGGCTGGTGGTACTGGCCTATCAGTGGCCCTGAGTGAGGGCAGGGTAGTTGGATAAAATAGGAATTGTGGGGTGGGAGAGTTGGAATGGAAAAGGCTGTGATCGCTGGTGGGGAATAGGATGAGCATGGGAGGGTCATTGGGAGACATGGGGGCAGAGGTGACAGCTGGTGGAGGGAAGGAAGAGGCAACAGGCAGAAGTGACAGCAGTGACTGCAGGCATGGTACAGGAGATGGTCCGAGACTGCAGATATGGTACAGGAGACAGTCAGAGACTGTAGACATGCTACAGGAGATGGTCAGTGACTGCAGGCATGGTACAGGAGATGGTCAGAGTCTGCAGGCATAGTACAAGAGATGGTTAGAGACTGCAGACATGCTACATGAGATGGTCAGATACTGCAGGCATGCTACAGGAGATGGTCAGAGACTGCAGGCATGGTACAGAAGATGGTCAGAGACTGAATAGTACAGGAGACAGCCAGGGACTGCATGGTACAGGAGATGATCAGAGACTGCATAGTACAGGAGACAGCCAGGGACTGCATGGTACAGGAGACAGCCAGGGACTGCATGGTACAGGAGACAGCCAGAAACTATATGGCACAGGCGATAGCGAGAAACTACATGGTACAGGAGACAGCCAGCAACTACATGGTACAGGAGAGAGAGGGGGGCTGAGAGAGAGGGGTGGGGTTGAGAGAGAGGGGGTAGATGTGTGAGACAGGGGGTTGAGAGAGAGAGAAGGGGGTGGGGTGAGATAGAGAGGGGGTGGGAGTAAGAGAGAGAGAGGGGGTAGGGGTAAGAGAGAGAGAGGAGGTCAGAGAGATAAGGGGTGAGGGTGAGAGAGAGGGGGTAGATGTGAGAAAGAGGGGGTTGAAAGAGAGAGAGGGGGTGGGGGGGAGAGAGAGAGGGGTGAGGCTCCCCCCTCCTCACCTTCCCCCCGCTTCTTAACCCTCAGCTGTTTGCTGCACAACCTGTCCAGGCACACAGATGGCTCTGCCATTCTCACTGGGGACACAGACAGCACCGCTTGCGGCGTCATCTGAGTGAATGGTATGTGCTGTGTGTGCCCAGACTGAGCCATGTTCAGTACTGTAGGATGAAGGATTACTCAGTATCTTCATTAGCTCCTCCTCTCTGGTATCTTCCCTTGTCCCAAGTGATCAGCCTCTTCCTGGTTCCTTGAGTCCTTCCTTGCGCTGCCTATATTATCATTGCCTCTCATGGCTTCCCCTACGGATCTCCGGTGCTGCCTCGCTCTGTCACCAGCAAGAGCGATGTGTTGCCCTTGTGTCTCCGCAGCAGCCATTCATTGTCACCCAGTGTGTGTCCGGCCTGGGCCCCCATAGTAATGCCACTGGCAGGGATGGCACTGGGGAGAAAGAGCCGGTCTGCTCCTAAGCGATGTCACTTGCGGCATCGGTTTCCGTAATCGGCCAATTTTCGCGAGTATCGATACTCGCGAAAATGGCTAGTATCGGCACCAATACCGGTGGCGGTGCATCCCTAATTTTAGCTTCTGGTCATCTATGACTGGGAGAGAGAGAGTTAACACTAGGTATTTGGTTCTGCTGCATGTTCATGTGCTCACAGGGAACATGCTGACAGGAGAAAAGAGCTCAGCAAGGTGAGCAGATCTGATGACTTGTCATTGTGTTGCAGCTCCGTCTTTCTCCCACAGGTAAAACGTTTGTAGACATGTTACTTACGATTTAAAATTCAGACAAAATGTTTTTTATTCAGAGGTTTTTGAATCACCGAATCACAATAGTAACAAATTTCAATGAATATGACATAAATTACAACAAAACAATGAAATGTGTTAAATTCATTTGAATGTTTGAAGTATACGAAATAACGTAACCACCATTAACATAGGAGCTATTGGAGCTGTAGCTCTAGGCCCCTAGCATAGACCCACAGAGATTCTACACACAATTACAACCGGCCGGCCATCGGCCGCTATATCCATTTGCAGACTCAAGTAGCCACTGACACAGTCACACAGCTGAATTATATAAGGCCCGGGCCTCTGGCCAGCCCAATAAATTATACCACTCTCTCTGACCACTCCACGACTTACTGCACAATGAGCGGCCGCTACTGCTACGACGTTGGCGCTATACATTACACATCATGGGTAATGGTTTGCTGCCCTTACATGCACTGCCTGTAGAGAGCTTGTAGCCGGCCCGTAGCAACGCGCTGAGGCTAAGCGCGCTCCTCCCACTGGAGATGTCCAGACACTTCCCTGTATCCCAGGCCGTGCGGTGTGACGTCAGAGGCCGACCCGAGAGGACCGTAGGAGAGGAGCTGCAAGTGAGGAGGAAGAAGCGCCAGCAAGGAGAACAGCCATGCAAGTAAGCACTGCTCTCTCTGCACTGCATGGGCTGGGGTCTGGGAGGTTGGGCAGAATGAATGCATCCTGAATAGTACTTTTGTGCATCTCACGTGGGGGGGGGGGGGGGTTGTGCCTATCATCAGTGCCTCCAGATTGAGATTTCAGATTCCTAGGCCTATCACTATCAGTGCCCATTAGTGCAGCAGCTCTTCAGTGCCAATGCCACTTAGTGACATATCAGTGCCCATCATCAGTACCACGTATCAGTGCCACGTATTAGTGCCAGTGCCACCTATCAGTGCCCATCAGTGCAGCTCCTCAGTGCCACCTAACAGTGCCAGTGCCACATATCAGTGCTCATCAGTGCCACCTATCAGTGCCCGTCATCAGTGCCACCTGCCAGTGCCACCCATCAGTGCCCATCAGTGCAGCTCCTCAGTGCCACCAAATAGTGCCAGTGCCACCTATCAGTGCCTATCAGTGCAGCCCATCAGTGCCGCCTGTCAATGCCAGTGCCACATATCAGTGCTCATCAATGCCACCTATCAGTGCCGCATATTAGTGCTGCCTCAACAATGCTGCCTTATCAGTGCCCATAAATGCCACAAATCAGTGCCCATAAGTGCAGCCCTGTCAGAGCCCATCAGTGCCACATAAGTGCCGCCTTTCAGTGCTACTTATCAGTGCAGCTTATCAGTGTCGCATATCAGTGCCCATTAGTGCAGCTCATCATTGCCACCTGTCAGTGCCAATGCCACCTATCAGTGCCCATCATCAGTGCCATCTGTCAGTGCTCCCTATCAGTGCCAGTGCCACCTATCAGTGCCCATCAGTGCAGCTCCTCAGTGCCACCTATCAGTGCCAGTGCCACATATCAGTGCCCATCAGTGCAGCTCCTCAGTGCCACCTATCAGTGTCAGTGCCACCTATCAGTTTTCATCAGTGCAGCTCATCAGTGCTGCCTATCAGTGCCACATATCAGTGATAATCAGTGCCACCTATCAGTGCCACATATTAGTGCTGCCTCAACAGTGCTGCCTTATCAGTGCCCATAAATGCCACAAATCAGTGCCCATCAGTGCAGCCTATCAGAGCCCATCAGTGCCCATCAGTGTCACTTATCAGTGCAGCTCATCAGTGTCGCATATCAATGCCCATTAGTGCAGCTCATCAGTGCCACCTGTCAGTGCCAGTGCCACCTATCAGTGCCCATCAGTGCAGCTCATTAGTGCCACCTATCAGTGCCAGTGCCACCTATCAGTGCAGCTCAATACTGCCTATCAGTGCCCATCATCAGTGCAGCTCATCAGTCCATCTATCAGTATCCATCAGTGCAGCTCATTAGTGCCACCTGTCAGTGCCATCTATCAGTGCCCATCAGTGCAGCTCATCAGTGCTGCCTATCAGTGCCAGTGCCACATATCAGTGCCCATCAGTGCAGCTCATCAGTGCCACCTGTCAGCGCCACTTATCATTGCCAGTGCCACCTATTAGTGCTCCATCCACCCAGCCCCCTCCTCACACGCCCAGTGATGAAAGGGGTGCAAGTTGAAGACAGGACTGGATGGAGTTGTAGCTGTTCGTCTTCCTGTGTCACTGGCTCACTGTAGGGCAGACAAGGAGTCTCCCTCTATTATTTAAATGTGTGTAATGGAGAGATACCTCAGTGTACAGTAAGCTAAACTATTTTATTTTTATATACAGACAAAAGAGAAAATATAAAAATCAGAGGAGAGAGGGGGAAATGGGAAGAGAAAAAAGAGAGATGGAGGGAGAGAGAAGGAAAGAGAATGAGAAAATAGAATTTAGGACACAGAGACAGCAGTAGAGAAGGAAAGAGTGATAGAAAGAAAGAGATAGAGAGAGAAAGAGAGAGATTGAAAAAGAGAGATAGCAGGAAGGAGAGAGATAGACGGGAAGAGAGAGAGAAAAAGAGAGGTAGCAGGAAGGAGAGAGATAGAAGGAAAGAGAGAGAGAAAAAGAGAGATAGCAGGAAGGAGAGAGATAGAAGGAAAGAGAGAGAGAAAAAGAGAGATAGAAGGGAAGAGAGAGAAAGAGAGAGATCGGAAACGAGAGATAGAAGGAAGGAGAGAGATAGAAGGAAAGAGAGAGAGAAAAAGAGAGATAGAAGGGAAGAGAGAGAGAGAGAAAGAGAAAGAAAGAGAGAGATCCAAAATGAGAGACAGAAGGAAAGAGAAAGAGAGAGATTGAAAAAGAGAGATAGAAAGAAGGAGAGAGCGAGAAGGAAAGAGAGAGATATAACAAAAGAGAGAGAGAAAAAGGGAGATAGAAGGAAGGATAGATAGAAGGAAGGAGAGATAGAAGGAAAGAGAGAGAGAAAAAGAGAGATATAAGTAAGGGAGGAAGGAAGGAGAGAGATAGAAGGAAAGAGAGAGATAGAAGGAAGAAGAGAGATGGAAGGAAGGAGTGAGAGAAAACGAGAGATAGAAGGAAGGAGAGAGATGGAAGGAAAGAAAGAATAGAAGGAAAAAGAGAGAAAAAGAGAGATAGAAGGAAAGAGAGAGATAGAAGGAAAGAGAGAGAGAGATCAAAAAAGAGAGATAGAAGGAAGGAAAGATATCTAAGGAAAGAGAGAGAGAGAGAAAAAGAGAGAAAAGAAAGAAGAGAGCCATTAAAGGAAAGAGAGAGAAAGAGAGAGATCGAAAAAGAGAGATAGAAGGAAGGAGAGAGAGAAAGAGAGAGATTGAAAAAGAGATAGAAGGAAAGAAAGAGATAGAAAAAGAGAGAGATAGAAGGAAAGTGAGAGAGAAAAAGAGTCTTTGTGAACTGTAGGGCAGTCTCTGTGACACGTGGGGCAGTCTCTGTGACATGTGGGGCAGTCTCTGTGACATGTAGGGCAGAGTCTCTGTGACACCTTTGTCAGGCAATCTCTGGGTGAGCTCCAGTCTCTACCTTCTTAGATATTGTCAGTGCTCCCAGAGATCTTTCCAGAGCATGAAGGAGCCGGGAATTTATTTCCATAGAAAAGGCCCACCAAAATCCTCAGCACCAGGACCAGGATGCTCTTAATCCGGCCCTGCCTCTCTTTCCCCCTCCTTCTCCCCTCCTCACTGTAAATCTTTTTCTTTCTTCCTCTTTCACGCCTCTCCCCCTCTCCACCCTTTCTATTCCCCCCCCCCCATTTTTCTCCTTCTTACCCCTTCTCTCTCCCTCCTCTCCTCTTTTCTCTCTCTCTTTCATTCTCCCATTCTATTTCTCCCTCTTCTCTCTTTCTCTCCTCCCCCTTCTCTCCCCCCTTTCCATCTCTCTCTCCCTACCCCTCCCTCTTGCTCTCCCTCCTTTTTGTTCCCCCTCCCTTTTCCTCTCTCCCTTTTTCTCCCTATCCATTTTTCTGCTATCTCCCTCTTTCTCTCTTTCCCTCTCCTCCCCCACCCCTCCCTCCTACCTTCCTCCCTCTCATTCCCCATTTATATACTATATATAGTGTACGCTACATAGTCCTGGCCAAACTGTTCATGATCTCAACAGTCGCTAGCTTTAATAAAGAACTTCTTTAAGGTAGGCTCAGTCAGGCAAAATTATATCTTTTTGTTTTCACAAAAGCATATGTAATGGAAAGTTTTAATTTTTTTAAAAAAAATGATCCTCTGTCCTGATGTTTATGTGTGTCTGTGAGACTGTCATTTGTGACATAGTAGGTAGGAGTATATTGCGTTAGAAGGACTGTGGCATATGTATGCAGTGTATACAGCTAGTAGGGTCAGGTGCTATTTAATCAACCCCCTTTAACCACTTCAGCTCGGGAAGGTTTAAACCCCTTCATTACCAGACCTTTTTTTGCATTACGGCACAGCATTACTTTAACTGACAATTGTGTGGTCGTGCGACGTTGTACCCAAATAAAATGTATGTCCTTTCTTCCCCACAAATAGAGCTTTCTTTTGGTGGTATTTGATCACCTCTGCAATTTTTATTTTTTGCGCTATAAAAAAAAAAAAAGACAAATTTAAAAAACAAAACAATATTTTTTACTTTTTTGCTATAAAACCTTTCCAATAAAATAGTGTAAAAAAAAAAATCGAATTTCTTCATCAATTTAGGCCAATATGTATTCTGCTACATATTTTTGGTAAAAAAATCCAAATAAGCATATATTGATTGGTTTGTACAAAAGTTAGTTATAGCGTCTACAAACTATGGGATATATTTATGGAATGTTTATTTATTTATACTAGTAATGGTGGTGATCAGCGACTTATAGCGGGATTGCGACATTCAGGTGGGCAAATAACACTTTTGACCCCTTTTTTGGGGACCAGTGACACTAATACAGTGATCAGTGATAAAAATATGCACTGTCACTGTACTAATGACACCGGCAGGGAAGGGATTAACAACAGCGGCGATCAAAAGGTTAAATATGTGCCTAGGGAGTGCTTACTAACTGTGGGGGACATGCTTGTACTATGGGAAGGCAGAGATCCATGTTCTTGCTTTGACATCAGAAAGGGGCAGCGCCACCGAGAGACGTAGCCCGGTGGCCCACCCCTTGCCTATATAAGGATTTGTCAAAAACCTGTTTCTTGTGGTTATTACTTTTTGACACTTTTTTGGTGAAAGGGTAGGGATACGATGTACCCGATATCCATTCACATGGGGGGGGGGGGCGGGATCTGGAAGGGGATCCATAAAGCACCCACCCCCCCATGTTAAGGGCATATGGCCTAGTATAGTTCAGGAGGGGTGGCGCTCACTCTTCCCCTCCCCTTTACTGACCTGCCAGGTAAGGGTCTGGTATGGATATTGGGGGGGACCCCACACTGTTTTTTTTAAATTTTGGCATGGGGTTCCCCTTAAACTCCACACCAGACCTGAAGGGCCTGGAATAGACTGGGGGAAGGGGGGGGAGGGGAGAACCCAACGCCATATTTTTCTCTTTTTTCTCAGTAGCCGGGTGCCAACAGTTATAACTGCAAGTCATTTTAAATGGGATTTGACTAATTTTTTTCTTTAGAAATATCATTTTTGCTGTAGCATGTTTTATGCATGCTACAGATGCGCCACTTTACAGGCACATTAATTATTTTTGCACTGTAACCATAATTAAAATCACTGCTCCTAAAAAAAACAATAGTTTTTAAACATCTTTTTTCATTGATGTCCCCCAGGGCAATACCCAGACCCCCATACCCCTTTTATGGCCAATTACTTGCAAATAAGCCTTCAAAATTGGCACTTTAGATTTTTCCTGTTTGGCTCCCATGGACTTCAATGGGGTTTGTTGCTTGGGTTAGAAAATTTCCCCTGTTTGGGATTTCTGCTGCAAACCGAACAGGGTGGTGTTCGGCCCATCCCTAAGATTAGAGATGCAGAGGGACCACTTCATGGTTTGGCTGTGGGGCCTAATCATGTATAGCCTAGGCCCTAATACAAGAATTTAAAGTGGTTGTCAACCCGTGACAACCACTTTAACCTACAGGTAAGCCTATAATAAGGCTTACCTGTAGATGCCCTGCATATCTCCCAAACCTGCACGGTTCAGGAAATATGCAGTGTACTAAATGTGCCAATGTCATTTTGGTACATGTGCCGTTTCTTCACTATGATCGTGCCGTGACTGGCAGCTCCCGCACGCATGCGCGGGGGTGACGTCACGCGACTCTGGCCAGTCATAGAGCCAGAGTTGCGGCCCTGGAAGGAAGAGGGGCTGAAGGTGGATGCTGCCAGCATAGGGGACAGTGCTGGACATCGTAGGCTTTGTTTGCAGGTAAGTGACACGTGTCACATGGCACATATGCATCTACTTTGCAGGAGAATGTAGAGGAAGTAAAGCCCATCTGGGTTTATTTCCTCTTTAAATATATTTTTCAATTTCTGTATTGGTTATTGTGTATATTCTGAATTTATTTCTTCTCTGCTGGATAAATCCATGTTCTTTTGTTTTCTCACGTACAATGAGAACTAAAACTCCAGAGTTATGATCATGTATATCTATATTGAGTTCTTTCTCTTAACTGCTGGATTGTCTTGGGTGGTGATCTGATGTAAGCGTCACAGGTAAGATCACAGAGCAAAACATGTAACACAAGTGCATGTTTGTAGGTCAGGCTGTTTGTTCTTGTTCTCTGTGTGGTTTTATGCAATGTGCAACTGATCAAGAAGAGTCTGATTATACATGTGCGATTTGTTTTGTTACGAATCGAAATTCAGAAGAAATTTTCATTATATTCGGATATATTTGAATCTCTGAATCATAATAGTAATGAATTACAATGAATCCAAATACAGTATAATGAAAACATTCATCTGTTTCATTCAAACAACACGATGCAAGAGTTTGGGCTTTTTGGTAATGTTTGAAGCATCTGAAATAACGTAACGGTATAACGAAAGATCTGAATTGGCTTGGATCCATTTGCTTTTATTCTTGTGAGTGTAGCATGAATATTCTAATACGATTTTTTTTTTTTGTATTGGGGTTGAACCTGACAGGCAATTCATTTAATTTGTAGAATTGAAATGCAAAACATTATTGCTTACTGTAGATATAAAAAAAAGCATTATAAATACCTTTTTCCCTTTTTTATAAGTGATCACATTCCCTCTGTTCTCAGCTGCATAAGAGCTGGGGGAGGAGAAGCAGCAGTACACTGATCTTCTCAATGAATGGCTGTGCGGGGGGGGGGGGGGGGGAGGACAAGTCTGATCATTGGAGGAGAGCATACAGAGTTCCCAGCATAGGTTAGTGTGGGCAGTTTTAATGGAAAAGCAGAGGGATTATCAGAAACGTCAGGGATTTCACACAAAAGAAGCAATACAAAGAGAACAGGATATTTTCTCTTGCAAGTGCATGGTACAGCAGGCACATATCAGGAATATGAAGTGTTGGGGGTAACAGACGCTTTAATAACATAACAAATGAATACATATTAATTTGGATTCATTTGTT
>BLSH010225996.1:525101-543732 GCA_018402905.1 Glandirana rugosa
GGGGGGGGGGGGGGTGTCACAGCTGCAGGAGAGGTGCGAGGGCCATAGGAACTGGCCTGGCAGACCAGATTTGGCCTTCAGGCCTTGTGTTTGACACATGTGTGTTAGAATTTAGGGAGGGATACAGAACGTGGGGTAGTCTATACTGGGCTCAAATCACGTGCTTTAAAGTGGAACTAAACCCATCAGTTTAATGGGTTCCCAAAACAGTTACATTACAGGCATGTCATTATTGCACAAGTGCTAGTGCTCTAAACCGAACTATCAAGCCATCAAATGGTCAGTGTCATAACTAATCACGTGTGCTGCACCATGTCAACTTCAGATCAAAGAGAAGCTAAGGTGGCAGCTTCCTTGGCTGTAAAGGATAGGAGGGATTAGTTTCACTTTAACACAAGGATAAGGATCTTTATTAGCCATGTGATTGTAATATTTGAATCTCTGTGGCTGCAAATAATTTATTTTTAGAAATAAGGGTCTTTACCCTGGTGTGTTAAGTTTGTGATTTGCTAATATTGTATCAGGATATAAAGTAAAGATAATGACAGATGAGCTTACAGTCTTATATAGTGTAAATGAGGATTGAGAAGGAGGAAAAACATTAAGCCCCGGTTCACATATGTGCGATGCGGGAATTGGTGCGATTACAGAGCCGGTTCCCGCAACGCATTCTTCACACTGTCTTCTGCGAACAGCTGTGGATGTCATTACAAAGTTAATGACATCCCCAGTTTTGTTAAGAGATCGCAGAACTGTGAACTTGCACATGAATCGGATCGAATGGGTGAGAACACCCATGCAATTTGATTCCACTGCGGGAAAAAAAACGTCCCTGCACTTTTTTTTTCAAATCTAATGTGAGTTCAGCCATACATTTGTATACCTGAACTCGCATTGTTCAGAGATCATATGATGCGAATCACATGCGATCTCTGAGATCGCACAAGTGTGAACCCAGGCTCAATGTATTATGGTAAAAGAAAATGTGCCACAGACCGGTATACTGAGAGTACAGGGATGTGGAAAACTAGTCAATATGCAAGGCATCACTCTGTTGTCTGCCCTGACATTGATCAACATGCTTGCAAATTATCATGAGAACACAATGTTCCCCAATCTGGATACAGATAGCAACGGAAAAAAACACACATACCATATATATTCGAGTATAAGCTGAGTTTTTCAGCACATTTTTTTGTGCTGAAAAAGGCCCCCCTTGGCTTATACTTGAGTCAGTGTCTGTGGGTGGTCTTCTAAGAGCCGCTATGTGCATGAAACTGTGAGATTATTACATTGGAATGCAGAGAATGCAGAGAGAGGTGTCAGATTTTCAACTTGATGTTGGGAGGTGGGTGGGATGCGCGGGTGTTAGCTGTTCAGTCCCGCCAACCTCCGATCTCAGTGAAGATCTGACAACTCTCTCTCTCTCTCTTCATTCTCTGCATTCCAGTGTAATTAGGTCACAGTTTCATGCACAGAGTGGCTCTTAGAAGTAGTGCGCTCTGTGCTTTGTGAATCTACCATACTCATCTCTTCTGCCAATGCCAGCCAGTACCATCCAGTGCCAATCAGTACCACCTGCCAGTACCATCCAGGGCAGGTGGTAATGGCTACAATACCTTTGTTCTGGCTACAATCCCTGTGTAATGGCTGAGTCCCTGTGTTCTGGCTACAATACCTGTGTTCTGGCTACAATCCCTGTGTAATCACTACACTACCTGTGTTCTGGCTACAATACCTGTGTAATGGCTACAATACCTGTGTTCTGGCTGTTGCATTTCCCACACTAGGCTTATACTCGAGTCAATAACTTTTCCCAGTTTTTTGTGGTAAAATTAGGTGCCCCGGCTTATATTTGGGTCGGCTTATACTCTATATACAGTAGATTAATATCCAAACTGCCATCACCTACTCACTTACTTACACTGACAGCACTTCCAGTTCGTACACTCTGCACTCAAGCAGACTGGCACATAGACCACACACACACCACTCATCAGAGGCGTAACTAGAGCCTTCAGGGCCCCGGTGCAAGAAATTATGAAGGGCCCCTGACCCCTGGCTAGGACCCTTCCCTCTTCCCACTGATCCTGGTGCCCTTTACTCCCATTGCGGGTCCCTTTATTACGGTACCGCAGCGGGGCCCTTTCACAAGTTCTGCAGTGGGCCCCCTTTCTGCCATCTTTGGGCCTCCCCATAGTGGTGAAATGCCAGGGCCCAGTCCTAATTGCAACCTTTGCAATCCTGATAGTTCCCTCACTGGTGTCAGTAGTTTTTCATTTTTATTTTTATTTATTTTTTTTACCATTTAATTTTATTTTGTTTACAATTTATTTTTTACAATTTTTTTTTAGGAGCTCTGTTGGGGGGCTTTGATGAGATATCAGGGATCTAAACAAACCTTGGCCCTCAATCTCCATCTGTGTAGCCTCAGTTGCACAGAATGAATGGACAGGAATAGTCGAGTACCGAGTCTCCCATTCATTCAGAAATGGAAGTATAGTAAAAACAGTTTACTATACTTCAGTTATGAATGAACCAATTGGTACCCATCGCTGACTCTGTTCATTCAGAAAAGGAAGGAGGCAGGAAATGACAAATTTACCGACCCGTTCCCATCTCTCCATCATGACACATCTTCTACAGCCAGCTGGCAGGAGAGAGGAGGGGGGAAGACATCAAATATGTGTGTGGGGGGGGGGGGGACCAGTTAAGCACACAGGGACCCTGGGAACAGCAGAAGACAAGTAAACTGGATAGAGGAAAATGTAGGAGATTGGGTTCTCTAAATGCCACCCCCACCATCCCTCCTATTCAGGTGTACAAGGGAGGCGCACGGGCCCCCTGAACCATGGGGCCCGGTTGCAATTGCAACCCCTGAAACCCCTATCATTACTCCTCTGCCACTCGTACTAGCAATTATAGGTCAGCTAAACTAGACCTTGTCATATAGAGTGCAAACACCCACTCACAGTGTCCTACCACAAGCCACCACTAGTGGGAGACTTTACCAAAATCTAGCTGGCTGGACAACCTCGGCAGATGCAAAATTTACATACAATCAGGTGCACTTCAAGGGTTGCATAGAACCTTTCTCTCTCTACACACACACACACACACACACACACACACACACACAAACACACAGAATTCTGTTGTTGGCACTGAAAAATGAAATGAAAAATGAAAATGACGGACATGATAACTTTCCCACGCTGGTACTAATCTGCATGCAGTCAGATTGGTCATCTTGTATTTGGTCAGCCACCCACTGCAATTAAAGAGAACACAAGGGTGCAGCCACACAATGCAACCTCACACAGATTAGCAGAAAATTTACAAAGGAGTGTGCAAGTACTTGGCAAAACAACACAACAGTATTTTTTAGACTTGAGAATTCTTTAATACAATCAAAAACTTATTTTTATTTTCATATTTAACATCCCCAGACAGGCAGTGTGTAGTTGTAAAAAAACAGAGATTACAAAGTGAGACACATAGGAAAACAATATTGGAAAAAGAGGATTACAACACAGGGAAAGTGTTTCTTCTGTTCCTGGCAGAGCAAAAAGCCAGCACGCTTGGAGTCTACCATCATCTTTGCATAACCAGACTTTTACATAACTTTGTGTGCAGGGCACAATCATAAAACGTTATCAGTTACATGTTGGCTTTTGATAAAGTTTTTTGATTTTTAAAAATCTATTTATTAAGGTAATTACACAAACAAACCCACTAAAAGGCTTGAAGGTGAAACCCTTGCGGGGTAGACATCACAGTATGTAAGGAGAAAAAATAGAATAATAAGGGTTACACCATGAAATATGGGAGAAACATGGGCGTGGCTTAAACTAAATATTGGGCGTGGCTTAACAAGGGTGTAGTTAGAGTCTGAGATGAAAGAGGGATGGAGGGAAAAGGAAGAGGGAGAGAAAAAGAAAGGGACAAAGAGGTAGAGAGTAAAAGAGAGAAAGGGAGAAAAAGACAGAAAGGGAGAGGGTCATAGAGTGTGCAGAGATGATACAAGAGATGGTCAGAGAGTGTGCGGAGATAGGCGATATAAAGAGCCAGGTTAGGTGGTATATAGAGCCAGGTAAGGGTTGTATATGGAGCCAGGTTTAAGTTGTAAATAGAGCCAGGTTAGGGTGATAGATAGAGCCACGTTAGGGTGATATATAGAGCCAAGTTAGGGTTGTATATAGAGCCAGGTTAGGTGATATATAGAGCCAGGTTAGATGATATATAGAGCCAGGTTAGGGTTGTATATAGAGCCAAGTTAGGGTGATATATAGAGCCAGGTTAGGTGATATATAGAGCCAGGTTAGATGATATATAGAGCCAGGTTAGGGATGTATATAGAGACAAGTTAGGGTGATATATAGAGCCAGGTTAGGGTTGTATATAGAGCCAGGTTAGGGTTGTATATAGAGCCAGGTTAGGGTTGTATATAGAGCCAGGTTAGAATGTCCAGCAGGCCACTCACCTGCAACATCATGATCCTCCTGGTGCCTGCAGGAGGGGGGCGGGTGGCAGCTCTGTTGCCCGCGAGATCTCCATGCGACTAGCAGGTCTCTTCTGTGTACAGTGGAGAGGGGAGGGGCCTCTGACCCGGGCAGATAATCTGCTGCAGTGTACAAGTGAATTGCTCTGCTTGTACACTGAAGAGAGAAGCTGATTAGCCGTGTCGGAGGCCCCTCCCCTCTGCACTGTACACACAGAAGAGATCTGCTAGCCACATGGAGATCCTACGCAGCCATGTCTCTTCACAGCCAGGAGCTGCGGCTGGAGATCTCCTGGGAAAAAAGCCAATTTCCCGAGATTTTTTCAGGGACACGAACAGACTGGGACAAAGGTCTGCAAATCATGAATGTCCCAGGAAAATCAGGACTGTTGGCCCTAGGGATGAGCTCCCGGTTCGATCGAACGCATGTTCGACTCGAACATCGGGTGTTCGTCTGTTTGGGCCATTCCAAACATTATGGGGTGTTCGCATTCCAATGGCGGCAAAATGCTGCCCACTGGTTGGCCAAAAGCATTCACATGACCTGCATGCTTTGGCCAATCAGCAGCCTCAATCCACGCCCCACACTATATAAAGCCGCTTGTACAGCGGCTCTATGTAGTGTGTTGGCGGCAGTGTTAGATAGATAGTTTAGGTTGCGGATTGCAGGCAGTTTAGTTAGATAAACTGTAAAAAAAAAAAAAATAGATAGATAGATAGAGAGACACTCTAGATATATATATATATGCAATGCCTTTAGTGTAGTAGACTATATATACAGCTAATTCTGTGTATAGTATATAGCGTCCATTTAGGCAGTGCAAGAATAAAAAAAAAAAGTAAAAAAAATGTAAAAAAATTTTTAAAGCGCCACCGTCCCCGCGAGCTCGCAGAGCAAAGAACACGCATACGTAAGTCACGCCCGCATATGAAAACGGTGTTAAAACCACACATGTGAGGTATTGCCGCGATCGCCAGAGTGTGAGCAATAATTCTGGTAAAAGACCTCCTCTGCACCTCTAACCTGGTAACCATTAAACATTTTTAAAGGGTCGCCTATAGAGATTTTTAAGTACCGGAGTTTGTCGCCATTCTGCAATTATGCACAATTTTCAACCGTAACATGTATGGTATCTATTTACTCGGCGTAACATCCTCTTTCACAATATACAAAAAAATTGGGCTAACTTTACTGTTGTCTTATTCTTTAACTCAAAAAAGCAACATTTTTTTCTCAAAAATTGCGCATGGAAGGCCGCTGCGCAAATACTGTGTGACAAAAAGTATTGCAACGATCGCCATTTTATTCTCTAGGGTTTATATAAAAAATATATAATGTTTGGGGGTTATAAGTCATTTTCTAGGAAAAAAAATGATTTTAACTTGTAAACAACAAGTGTAAAAAAGGGCACCGGGCCTTAAGTGGTTAAACTAATTTACAACAGCAGGTCCAATTCCTGCGCCCAACAAGAGTAATTGCCAGGGGTTACAGTGTTCTGGCACCGCCAACAACCAAGGCCCAATTTTTCAGCACCTGTTTGACTGGCGCATGTCATCACAATTTTTTAAATAATTTAACACAGTGGGGCCTGCACCAAAAAAAAAAAATTGCATGGGGTTCCCACCCAAAATCCGTAACAGACCCTTCAGGTCTGGTATGGATTTTATGGATTTTAAGGGGAACCCCACGCCAAAATGAAAAAAAAAATGGCGTAGGGGTCCCCCCCAAAGTCCGCACCAGGCCCTTCAGGTCTGGTATGCTATGGTTTTTAAGGGGAACACCGTGCCAAATTTAAAAGAAAAATGGCGTGGGGTCCCCGCAAAATCCAAACCAGACCCTTATCCAAGCATGCAGCCCTAGCATGGCAGGAGGGGGTGGGGCCACATGCCCTCAACATGGTAAGGATGCTTTGAAGTCGCCCCCCAAAGCACCCTGTCCCCATGTTGATGGGGAGAAGGGCCTCATCCCCACAACCCTGGCCGGTGGTTGTGGGAGTCTGCGGGCAGGGGGCTTATCAGTATCTGGAAGCCCAAGCCTGGCCGGTGCTTGTAGTGGTCTGCGGGCGGGGGGGCTTATCGGATCCTGACCCCCTTCCCATGTGAATACGTACCCATTCACCAAAAAAAGGAGTGTAGTGGTAAAAAAAAACAAAAAGCAGTTTTTGACAAGTCCTTTATTGTGTAAAATAGCGCTTCTTCTTTCTTCCTCCATCTTCTCCTGCCCCGCTCCTTCTTCTTCTTTTAGTCTTCTTCCTTCCTCTCGTCTCCTTTCGTCTTCAATCTTCACCTTCTTCTTTCACCGCCGCTGCTCTCCCTGCTGCTACAGCCCAGCCCCTGCGTGTCTCCCAGAATGGGAGGTCTTCATAATGACACTTCTTTTATAAGTGGGGGATGGGGCCACCCGGTGACGTAACCAAATGAACCTGCCCCTTTCTGACGTCATGCGCTGTCAGAGGGGGCCGGCCACCCATTTACGTCACCGGGTGGCCCCACCCCTTCTTATAAAAGAACTATCATTATGAAGACTGCTCATTCTGGGAGATGCGCAGGGGCCGGGCTGCAGCAGCGGGGAGAGCGGCGGCGGTGATGAAAGAAGAAGATGAAGATGAACATTGAAGACGAAGAGAGGAAGCAAGAAGACTGAAAGAAGCAGCAGAAGAAGGACCGGGGCAGGAGAAGATGGAGGAAGACCGGAGGCAGGAGGAAGAAAGAAGAAAAGAGCTATTTTACAACAATAAAGGACTTGTCAAAATCTGCCTCTTGTTTTTTGTACCACTACACTCCTTTTTTGGTGAATGGGTAGGGGTACAGTGTACCCCAAACCTATTTACATAGGGGGGGCCGGGATCTGGGGGCCCCCTTATTAACCACTTCAATACCATGCACTTAGAACACTTCCCTACCAGACCAATTTTCAGCTTTCAGTGCTGTTGCGATTTGAACGAGAATTGCGCGGTCGTGCGACGCTGTACCCAAACAAAGTTTTTATCATTTTGTTCCCACAAATAGAGCTTTCTTTTGGTGGTATTTGATCACCCCTGCGGTTTTTATTTTTTGCGCTATAGAAAAAAAAAAGACTGAAAATTTTGAAAAAAAAAAAAAATTTCTTTGTTTCTGTCACAAAAGTTTGTATAAAGTACATTTTCTCCTTCACTGACGGGCACTGATGTGGCTACACTGATGGGCACTCATGAGGCTACACTGACGGGCACTGATGAGGAAGTACAGATTGGCACTGATGAGGTGGCACTGATAAGGTTGCACTGATGATGGGGCACATATGCAGCACTGATGGGCGGCACTGACAAGCAACACTGATGGGCACTGATACGTGGCACTGATATGCGGCACTGATGGACACTCATAGGCGGCACTGATAAGTGGCACTGGGCACTGATGGGCACTGATAGGTGGCACTTTAGGTGGCACAGGTGGGCACTTTTAGATGGCACAGGTGGGCACTGATAGGTGGCACAGGTGGGCACTGATAGGTGACACAGGTGGGCACTTATAGGTGGCAGTGGTGGGCACAGGTGCAACAAGCACTGTTAGAATATAACAAGTGATGGTGCGCAAATGGGTGGAGGCATACAACATGGGAAATGGGGGCATGAGGTGTATATGGATGGAAATACAATGAATAGGCTGGATGTGGAATAATGAAGATGAAAAACTACTGCTAGAACAGAAAAAATTCACACCATATACACATGAATGATAAGGCAAGAAATGGTATGTTAACCAGTCCAGAGGGAAGCACTAAGGGCAGCCCACAAATAAGGACCCAGATCATGTAGTCCAGTGACTGAAAAGACAAAGCACAAAGGAAGGCGCCTCTAAGTGCAATATGCTAGAAACTTTTAATAAAAAGACTGAATAAAAACACTCACAAAGGTAGAGCAATAATGGGCATATCGGCTGATCATATAACATGAAGATCGCTGTCACTTTTGGGAGATCCGAGATGTAGTAAGCCGGAACCGACTCCTCCGTTCGTTCACGCCGTACCTAGATGTAAAAGCCGGCTGGTACGGGGGATGGGAGCGAGGCTTGGAACGCAGCTGTGCGGAAGTCCTAGCGTGATGGCGTCATAAGAATGCGACGCGATTCGTAGGCCAGCAGGTCAGGTGGTGTGCGTCCTGCGTCACTTCCTCAGGCAAACAAGAAAGATCAGTCTACTCAATGTGCTCATATCTACATTTAAATAGCCTGTGGGGGCCCCTAGGGGCGGGAGAAAGAAATGGGAGGTAGAGCATACATTGGATTATACAGACTCATCCCTATGTAAACAATAGAAAAAACAGTGAAACAAAATAAAGGAATCAGCACATCACATGTACAGCTTCCATACAATCAGCTAATCAATTTGCATGATTCTAAAAATATATATGTATATGAACAAACTAGATATATACATTTTGTAAATTTTACAAATTTTATAAAAATGAATTAAAATTTAACATTGTAAAATTCAATTCACCCCCAAGGTTCCACCAACAAAAAAGGAAAAGAAGGAGGAAAAAAAGGGGCGGGGGGGGAAGAGGGGGAGGGGGAAGGAATATATATGGAAGGGGAAAGCAAAGGATATGTATATATATGAGTATGCGTATACATTTGTGTCTACATATAAATAGCAAAAAAGATTATATTTGGGTCATAATCTAATTATAGCATACACAGTGTATAATGTGCACTTAAAATCTTGATATAAATAAATATCAGATACAATAATGATTAATTAAAATGAATAGGTCTAAATTAAAAGATAGATGCCAGAATAAGCCTATAAAATATATAATAAAAATAAACCCGAAAAAAACTAGAGTCTCTTATAGCACCTTTAGGAAAGAACTGGTAGGTATAGCATTGCCTCGGTGTATGTGTAACAACTACAGGGGACAAGCATCAAAAGGATGTGTAAACATATATATATATTTATGGAAAACCACACATTCATATATATTTGTGGAAAAACATATATATATATATTTCTGTTTATGGAAAAACACACATAGTAACCCAATGGATAGACGTCAGCATGCGGCAGACTAAAAGGGGGGGCTAAAGAATGGTGGATACCTCTATACATTCATTTAGGCCCCCCGGTGAGAGAGCGTCTAAGGTATATATCCAGAAAGTCTCCCTTGCGCACAACCTCTTGAAGCGTTCTGCCAAAGGGAGACTCCTGGATACCTGCTCTATGACCCACACCGATAGTCCATCGGTGGAGCCCTTATGTACCTCAAGAAAGTGTCTAGGGACACTATGAAAATCTTTTTTCCCTTCTATGGCTCTCCTGTGTTGGCCAAAGCGACACCTCAATGTGTGTGTAGTTCGTCCGACATATACTAAGCCGCATGGACAGGACAACCCATATACTACAAAGTCTGAAGCACATGTATAAAATTCCGATATAGGATAGACTCGACCCTTCACCTCAAAAGACTGTTGTTTGTGTCTTATGAAGTGGCAGGTTTTGCAGGGTTTCTTCCGACATTGGTACATACCCACGAGGGAAAACAACGTGGGCTTCTGTACCAAGGTCGTGGGTGGATTTTTTAGCTTACTAGGTGCCACTTTGCTCTTAAGATTAGGTGCCCTGCGGTAGGTGATTTTTGGCCTGGGTGGAAGGGAGTGCTTAAGATTAGGATCTTGGAGTAAAATGTCCCAATGCTTAGAGAAGATGTTCTCCATTTTCCGAGATTGGTTATGGAACATGGTCACAAATCTGATCGGTTGGGGAGAATTGATTTGTTTGGGTCTAGTGGGTTTCCCTTTCTGATAGAATTGGAAAGCTTCCTCAACCAATCTCTCCGGATATTTTTTATCTATAAATTTCTTCTTTAAGATGGCTCCTTCCTCTGCATAATCCTTGTCCAGGGAACAATTCTGTCTGATCCTACAGAACTGTCCTTTGGGAATATTGCGGATCCAAGGTGGATAATTACAGCTCTTTTTGCCACTATGGTGTGCTCAGTATGGCCTAGCTCCAAGTCCAGGAAAACCAATGTGTGGGGGTCAGTTACATGGGTGAAGGCCAAACCATATGGGTTGTTGTTACAATATGTGATGAAGTCTGACATGGTGTCGGGAGAACCGTCCCATATGATGACGATGTCATCTATGTATCTACCCATGAAAATGATGTGTGGTGAAAAGGGGTTGTTTTTATGAATATACTGATCCTCCCATAGGCCCATGGCCAAATTGGCATAGGAGGGCGCAAAATTTGCGCCCATGCCTGTGCCCTGGATCTGGAGATAAAAGTCTGATTCGAATTGGAAATAATTATGGGTCAGACAAAATTTTGTCAACTCCAAGACAAAAGACATTTGCCTTGGGTTGACCATGGGATCTAAGGATAGGAAATGATCTAGGGCCCGCAGACCAAAGTCATGTGGAATAGACGTGTATAAAGCATACACGTCTAATGAAAGCCAAACATAGGAAGGCTCCCACCTGTAAGGAGCAAGCAGCTCCAACAGGTGTGAGCCATCCCTCAGATAAGTGGGAAGATCTTGGACTAGAGGTTGTAGGAACCTATCAATATATAAACTGAAGCCAGATGTCACGCTATCCATGGAGGCCACGATAGGCCTTCCAGGAGGATTGGTTAGACTTTTATGCACTTTAGGTAAGTGGTAAAAGTAGGGAATCGTATAATAATCTTTGAGTAAAAATATTTGGCTTCAGTTTTTAACAGAATATTTTCTTGGATACCCAGCTCTACAAGTGATTCTGCCTCACTAGCAAAGGTGGATGTGGGATCTTTTGGAAGTTTTCTATATACCCCTGGATCAGCCAGTAATCTACGAGCCTCAGTGACATATTCCAATCGATTCTGTATAACAATACTACCCCCTTTATCCGCTGGCTTGATGATGATGTCATGTCGTGACATGAGATCATTCAGGGCCGAAATTTCAAAAGGAGGAAGATTGTTAATGTGTCCTGATTTGGACTTGCAGAGTTTCTGCAAGTCCGCAAAGACCACCTCATTGAAGCTTTCTATAAAAGGGCCTTTAGCATGTGTGGGGAAGAAGACTGATTTTGGTTTTAGAGACTAATGTATAACCGGAAGGGAAGTGGCTAGATGTTGTGTGAACAGTTCCAGAGAACCATCCTCTGGAGAGAGGGTTTCCAGAACATCATAGATGTCTTCATCAAAATTGAATGAGATAGAAGAGGATGCCAAGGAGGGGGAAGTAGAGACCAGATCGGAGCCAGTACCGGTTGTTCCTAGTTTGTTTTCTCTAAGAGAAAAATATCTCTTAAGAGTCAAGTTCCGTATGAATTTGTTTAGGTCCTGAACAAGAAGAACAGGATTGGGTTTATTGGTCGGGGCAAAATTTAACCCCCTGCTTAGCAGCGAGGTCTCAGCTTTGGATAATATATGTGTGGATAGGTTAAAAATCTTTACACTTTCCGTAATTTGGGAAGGTTTTTGGACTCTAGATCGTCCCCCTCGACAGCCTCTGTGGAAAGCTTTCTTTTTTTGTGTGCAATGTGAGGGGGACTGAATACTAAAAAAGATTCACTGGGAAGACTATTTGAAGGGAGAGTTAATTCTCCAAAGGAGATGGGGATAGTCTCTGGGGGATATGTTGGATTATGGAGTGGAGGGTGGGTCCCAGAAGTAAGTAAGGACAAGCACTGTTAGGGATGGCACTGGCAGGCATCATACATGGGCACAGTGCCATCCCTACAGTGCACAATAATGCCCTTACCTGGTGGTCTAGTGGGGGCTCCCTGGTGGTCCTGGGCAGCCTCTGTGGTCCTTCCCTGGTGGTCCTGTGCGGCCTTCTTGCGATGTCCGGGGGGGGCTCCCTGGTGGTCCTGATCTGGCTCCCTGGTGGTCCAGTGGGGTGATCCTGAGGGTGGCTGCGCTGATAAATGTTCAGCGCAGCCCCCCCCTGTCAGGAGTGCAGCCGATCAGCTCTCCGCTGCTCAGGTCTGCAGACCTGAGCAGAGGAAAAGCCGATAAATGGCTCTTCCTATTTACACTGTGATCAGCCGTGATTGGTCATGGCTGATCACATGGTAAAAGGCTTCGGATCGAAGCCTTTTACCTCGGTCGGTAATACGGTGGGTCTGCCAGACCCACGGCACCACCGATCGCCGCGATGCACGCCCCCAGGGGCGCGTGATCGCGGATTATCCTGAGGACATCAATAGACGTCCAGTCAGGATAATGGACCACCCGCCCGGACGTCATTTGTCTATGCGCCGGGCGGGAAGTGGTTAAAGGGGGCTTCGAGATTCTGATAAGCCCCCCCGCCCGCAGACCCCCACAAGCACCGGCCAGGCTTGTGGGGAAGAGGCTCTTGTTCCCATCAACATGGGGACAAGGTGCTTTGAGGTGCTTTGAGGTGGAGGGCAGAGCAGCACCCATACTCCCCATATTGAGGGCATGTAGCCTGGTAAGGTTCAGGAGGGAGGGTGCTCGCCCGTCCCCCCCATCCTAACCGGCCAGGGCTGCATGCTCAGATAAGGGTCTGGTTTGGATTTTAGGGGGACTCCACATCAATTTTTTTTTAAATTTGCCACCACTTTTTTTCAGCGATTTTTTTGTATATTGCAGGAAACCGGCAATACATTACAGCTGCGATTTTAGATGACAATTTTTCATATGGAAATGTCATTTTGCTCTGGCTATGTTCTACACCTCACAGAGAAGCCTTTAAAATGAGCACTTTTGATTTTTCATGTTCGGGTCCCATAGACTTTAATGGTGTTCGAATGTTCGTGCAAACTTTTTGTCTGTTTGCATGTTCTGGTGCGAACCAAACCGGGGGGTGTTCGGCTCATCCCTACTTCACACCTATGTTAACCACTTATATGATGTCCTGGACTTTGAGTGGGGATGTCTGAATGAAGCCTGCAGCTACAGGCATCATCCAGATATCTTTTTGCCCAGCAATTCTGTGCACTATAAGAACAGTCATAGTGGCAGTTCAGCCGCTTGATCGTTCTTAAAGGTGGCGGGAAGGGACATCCCCCCCCTTCCGCCACCCTCCGATGCTTCTCCGGGCTTGATCGTACGATCGAGAGCCCAGAGAACGAATCTGTCGCTGTTGGATGTTTACCATTGAGATTTCTGGTGACCAGATGGTTCCCAATTATCTCTATGATCCTCGGAGGCCCGGGTGCCACGTTATGATGTCACATCCAGGCAGGCATTTGTAAACAAAGTCTTATAGACCCCACATCTCTCCATATAGAGGACCTGAGCTGCTAATTGCTGATGCAATGCTTTACAGGCCCCTGCAACAAATAATAATGCACATTTTTTTTACCTGCAAATTATTATTATTTGTTTTTTTAAAGTGAACTTATTCTTTAACTTTGTGAATTGAGATTATTGTTATAGGTTATAAGGGAGAGACACAAGCAGAAGACAAGCTTACAGTCTATTAGAGTATAAGTGAGGATACAGAAGGTGGAAGAGCTTACAATCTACTAGAATATAAGGAAGGATACGGAATGTGGAATCATTTACAATCTATTGGGGTGTAAGGGAAGGATACAGAAGACATGAAAGCTTATACTGTAGTCTCTTGGGGTATAATTATATCTCCCAACTTTTTGAGATGGGAATTAGGCACACCTGTTATCAAAAGTATGCAGGCATAGGACACACTCCCTGTCACACCCCCTTAAAAGAGATTTATAAAAAAAAAAGATTAGTTAAAGTGTTACTAAACCCAGAACCCTGCATTCACTATATCTGGTCTCCCACAGTACACAGAACATGGAAATGCAATATTTTTAGTAAATATAAACGGCTAAATACCATTTCTCATCAGCAATATCCACTTCCTTACCGGGCCATTTCTGGCACTCCTCTCCTACATGTAAAAATCATCATTTTTTTGCTAGAAAATTACTCAGAACCCCCAAACAATATATATGTTTTTTAGCAGGGTCTTTAGGGAATAAAATGGCAATCATTGCAACTTTTTATATCACACGATATTTGCGCAGGAATTTTTCAAACAAGTTTTTTTTTTTTGGAAAAGAAAGTTTAGTGAATTAAAAAAATACAAAACAGTAAAGTTAGCCCAATTTTTTTGTATTTTGTAAAAGAGGATGTTACGCCAAGTAAATTGATACCCGACATGTCACGCTTTAAAATTGCGAACACTCGTGGAATTGCGCCAAACGTTGGTACTTAAAACTCTCCATAGGGGACACTTTAACATTTTTTACAGGTTACATGTTTAAAGTTACAGAAGAGGTCTAGTTCTAGAATTGTTGCTCTCGCTCTAACGCACGCGGCGATACCTCACATGTGTGGTTTGAACACCGGTTACATATGTGAGCGGGGCTTACATATTTGTTTGCTTCTGCGCGCGAGCACGCGGGGACTTTAATTTTTTTTTTATTATTTATTTTACTTTTATTTTTACACTGTCTCTTTCATTTTTTTTTTTTTTATCACTTTCATTCCTATTACAATGAATGTAAACATCCCTTGTAATAGGAATGGTGCGTGACAGGTCCTCTTTATAGAGAGATGGTGGGGTCAATATGACCTCACATCTCTCCTGCAGGCTGGAAAGACTGAGATCAGAACAGCCGTGATCACGGCTTTGTTTACTAAACGTCATAACGTCGCGCCCGGGCCTCCGAGGGTCATAGAGATGACTGGTGACCAGATGGTCATCAGTCATTTCCCTGACGACAATCCAGCGGCGACGGATCACTTCTCCCTGCCGCCTATCCTTCGGGAGGGGGGAACGTCCACTCCCGCTGCCTATAAGAACAATCAAGCAGCTGAACTGCCGCTATGATCATACCTATGGTGTACAGAATCGGCAGACAAAAGAAATGATATCTGAACGGTGCCTGTAGCTGCTGGCACCATTCAGATATCACCCCTCAAAGTCCAGGACGTCCATGGACATCCTACCGGCGGGAAGGGGTTAAATAGCAATCTTGTGACTTCTATCAGTGTCTGGTTAAAGTTTGCAGGAGGAGCTTTCATCCTCCACTAACTGACTTATGAGTCTGCATGACCCCTGACTCTCTGTCTGGACAGTGCTCCCACAAAAAAAAACTCTCTAGCAATACACACCAAAACAAGCATGTGCAGAGTGACTTCAAAGGCTCTGTCTTATAAAGGATTAACCCCTTAGGCTCCAAGGTGAGTATAACAAGCATGCTTTACTGCATACTGTTAGGAACTGCTATGATAACCCTCGGCTATCATCTCTCTGTCAGTCTGTCTTGCGTTCGGACGTCCAATGAGAGATTGAGTTCATCCACATGAAATAGATGCAGACAGACACACAAGTATGGTGAAAACAGTCTCTGGCTTTACTGGGAGGACAATGGGTATTTATATGCAATTCATACAAAGGGAGGCGTATATTACACAAAAAAAAAATTGCCTTGTCAGCAGTTATCTATAAATTATGTCATTAATTCAAGAATAACATAACATATTAGAATGTAATTACTCAGCTTCAAGGTTACAGACGTTCAATCTACAAAACAGGATGTACTGCAAGGTGAGATAACATGTTATGATGTAGCAAATTACATAAGAGGATGTATTTGCCGGATAAGATAACATGTTATGACGTCATTACTCAGAAGTGACCCCTACAGGGTCAGACAGTGAGTCAAAGGACAGGATATGTTTGTGTGCCGAGACAAAAAACCTTGTCAGCATAAACTTCTTGCTAATATTAAAGCAGCATTTTTCTTTATACAACAATATGAAATAATTAAGGATAATAGGTTCTCTACTCATTACAATCCCCTCTTAAAACCAATTTTCATGGTTTTCTCCATACTTCCAGGGCCATACTAGACATCAGGAACATATAGTTTTCCTGGGAAAATTAGTGGACATAGACCTCTTGGATCCTTTGTCTCCTTACTGCAAAGAAAGGACCATGTCCATCTTTTTTTATATGATGAGATTCTTACTCATTTGTCTATGCCTTTTAATATACTCAGTGTATTGTCCAGAATTTGAGAGGGTTGTCTGGTTAGGAAGTAGGGAGAAATACATAGAGAGATTGTCAACTCCTTTACTAAGCATTTTCCTAAAACATGGAACAACGCAGCATACCACTATACCTATAACTATGAGTATGATGAATATGATAAGACCTAGCTGAATAAGGGCCTGCTTCCAGCTGGTGAACCACCCGAAGTATTGATCCCAAGGATTGTCTATGCCCGAATTTGTTACCAAAACATTGGTGACTATAATTTATCCATTTTACATTCTAATTAACAGTTGTTATGGGGATAAAGGATTCAAATCCAGCTGTCACTTGATCTCTGGCTTTGAGTTCACCTTGAACCTCTCTTTGAACATCTATATATATGTACCCCTGTGAATATAAAAATGCACACTGACGAAATACTATAGGACAGTGAACTATATGGCAGCGGTCAAAAGTAAAGGTGGCTACACATATATGGTGTGTTATACCAGAATGTTGTGAGACTGGGAGTTTTACCCTTTTGGGTAATGACCACCTCTGCACTAGTACACATGAGAAAAGTCAATAAAATCACTAGAAATGGGGGTAGGATCAGGGGGATTAAGGGCCATTGTCCAAAATTCAGGTAGCAGTTCATTTTCAGGGTCAAGGTTGTCTACCTCCGTTAATACCCCCTTGTCTTGGCTTTCCTTTTCGAGGTCAGGGCTTTCTGCCCCCGTTAATACCTCCTTTCTTGCTTCTGGGACCTCTGGGTCAGGTCTCTTCTTTACCAATTTTACTCCGGTGGCGTGTAATCCAGGCAGGGTTGTGTTCTGTCAGAACTACAGTTCTGGTTATAGCTATCACTGCAGTCTTGGGGCTATAAATGAAGTCCGAAACATAGTACAACAGGTCTGCCTATGTGTAATCCTACTGAAAGCGAGGGCTTAAAAAAAGTTTTATAGTGAAAAATATGCATAAAACATAAATGTGTTCTGAGTTGTAACCTAGGGATGATCATATAATCATCCTAATCAATGTCTGTATCGTCTATTAACGATCAAGCAGCTAAATTGGTGGTTTTCCCACATGACCAATAGAAAGCAAGACAAAATTTAGGCAGTGCTGTAAGAAATCCATCTTGGAGCCGGGAAAGGAAATAATTCAGATCATCACACATCCAAGAGTTTCATTTTCTCAAAAGCAACGACATCTCCTCCTGTCACTGGATGTTGTCTTGTCTCAAATAAACACATTCATTAGTATATTATGAAGGTACAAAGGGAACATTAGCCACATAGTATTGATACAATATATTGTGTGATTAGACTTCAGCTTTTTCATGAGAACCGAGCATAAGACATTCTCTCAAGATAAGGCCAGAAACAAGCCAGACTAACAGATATTTAAAGTGGAACCCTAACATACAAAGTGAAAACCGTCAATTCCTTTCAAAATCAATATTTTATAGATTCACATAAAGCATTACTCTAGCTTCATTTTAATAAAAGACTCCTGACTTAACCCATTCTTTCAACATTTCCCCCTTCTATTGAACCTACAAAATGTAGATTCTTGATTTAAGCTCCCATTCCATGAGCCTGTCTCGGTGGGGATTTTCATAAAAACAGCATCACTTTCTCATACAAGCAGTGTGGCTAATCCTAATTTGTCATATAAGTCAGGGTCTTGTGTGGACAGCGCTGCATATATTACATCACCCGCAGCTCCATCTGCTACCCTTGAGATGAGTCCCTTCATGCATGGTACCAGACAGCAGCCTACGCATAATAATACTGACAGTACCACCGCAACCCCGGTGGCCAAGAACTTGCCCCACTTGCCAAACCAACGTCCCATCCATCCGGTGAAGGGGTCCTCAATCCACTATTTTCTGCCAGCTCTTGAGACAGCATCTCCAAGCCCTTCAATGCTCGGGAGACACTGCCATCTGGGGCAGTATTACTAGGGATAAATGTGCAACACGTGGTTCCAAACATTATACAAACCCCTCCCCTCTTGGCCAGGAGCATCTCCAAGGAGATTCTGTTCTGCCAGGCTGTCAGCGAGGTGGCATCAAGCTGCTCGGCAAGGCCCTTGACTGCATCTCGTGTGTAGCCAACAAAGCGCTGTTGATTGCAATATATAGTCTATCCAATCAGTATTTTTATTTACAGATATAAACAAA
>BLSH010225996.1:545001-555645 GCA_018402905.1 Glandirana rugosa
CTAATCGGTCGTTTTCACTATAACCCAACTACTTTTGACGGCTACGTCATTAGTATTGAGGTTTCCAAGGAAGGCAGGTGTGTTTTCCGTTAAAGGGGACATTGTTTCCCTTGTTTTCACCTTTGTGTTCCACCATGTTCCCTTCCATGGGACACCAATCCGAGTCTAAGATTAGGTGAAGACAGATCGTCAAAACAAGTAGGGGTCCATAGCGTAGTCTTCCACTTTCTGGGTAAGAACACTTTAGTCCTCTAACCTAGACCTATTTCCACGTGTTTTTCCTTTTTAGGGTACCTTCCCTTGTACCACCTTGTGTTTCCACTTTTGTTCCCTTTGTTACAGGGGAAATTGCCTTTTGTGTGGACGGAAGGAACCTTTGGAGTTATGATTACTGCATCGGCAGTTTTCATCAACCCAATATCACTTTTGCTGGCTAATCAGAGCGTCAGGGGCAGAGTGGCCAGTTTTCCCCCTGCTACCTCTGTCAGCAATATGTCCAATCATGTATCCTCCTTCCACACAAAACGTTCAGATATGTTCAACACCTCTTATTATACATCTATAACCTGTATTCCCACCCTCTGCAATTCTCCAGGCATCATTCCCATCACACCATGCCCAAGACTTCCCCGTGGGTCGCCTGAGTGAGGTGCGGGGACAACAAAACTTGCTGCCTGTAAAATCTCCTAAGGGTGGGACCACATATCACACTCATATTGATGTTACTATTTCAATGGCTGGTTCAACTCTATACAGATCTAGTTTCTTCTATATTAACAAACAACTCATAAAACAATAATTAATCCTGTATTTTAAAATATCACACTTCATTACATTTATTACTTAAACCAATTTATAACATATATAGGCATCTATCTCCTATGATCATTCAATATTGTCCCATCACATACTTTTAAGTAAAGGTGTTCTAGCCTGGTCTTGTTTAAAATAACTTTCACCGAAAGGTAAATTTTTTTTTTTTTTTTTCAGTGGGTGGAGCTTTTCCCTTTCCATGCCCAATAGGCTGGACCGGAGAACTAAACATTTAAATAATTATAATAATCATGGCTGCTTTCTAGGAATTTAAAGGGTGTTGATTTCATTCAGCCTTTTCTTTGTTTAAACTGAATCCTAGAGTTACAAAGCTAAAAACTAACCATTTCAACTAGGATTGTGTCTTTGAATTAAACATTTCCCTTGGTCTTATATATCACCCACATTTAAACATTACATTTAACAGTATATTGCTTATTTCTTAGATGTTTAGAACTTTTCTGCTTCACAGACAGACACAATCTTTTAAGGGGGGTTATATATGGTGGAATGTCTGTCTCTGTATATGTTTCCTTATTTACACAGACACACAGAGCATGTAAAGGGAGGGGGAGGAATCTGCAAATGAAAGCATTCTCATCTCTGAGTCCCAAATACTTTCTTATATAGAATGACCCTCAAACATCAGTAACAAAACTTATTTTACAAATCATACTAAGCATTACCTATCTCTCTTAAGGTAACCTTGTCATTTTATATAGACAATCCAAACAAGTACCATGTTCATTAGTTAGCTTCAAACAATTCGGACATACACATAACAATCAATATTCAAACAAATCTCATTGCTCTGAAATTTTTACAATCCAGAGACCAATGCTGTTTACTATTGCAAATTAAGGCTTCCTGAAGATACAACAGTTTCATTTGTATATCAGTCTCTCGCCCAATTTATCAAACAAAAAAACAAAATCACAAGCCGGTGTCCAGTCAACACCAAAACAAAAATCAGCTTGCACCTGATCACCTAAAAGCACCTCAAATAAGCCAGCTAAGTATCTAATACATTTCCTACGCTTTCTGAATGTACTATGGCTCACAATACAAGTACACAACATCAAACCCAGTACAAACAGTCTAGCACAATTCTGCATCATTTTTGTATCTCTTATTTGCACAAATCGACCCCACTTACTCCTGGTACCAAATCTCTTATCATGTTATTATGTTCGATATGTGCAAAGAGAGATCACACATGTTATACTAGTTATTTTATAGCTGGACAAAAATTAATACATTACTACATTTCACAGACAGACCCTTACAAAGGATCTATTGAAGGAAGAAGGAGGGGGGGGGTTTGAGGGGGATGCTGCAAGTCTGTGTCTGCCCCTTCTCTTTTTTTTTTTCCTAACACAGTCATGTAGACAACTATTTCTCACGTAAACTTACAAAGACTTTCTGACAAAAGCTTCTATCTTTCTCACTCTTTTACAACTGTCTTTTCACTTCATCACTTAATCTACAGAACGGAATGCATTTAACCTCTTGGCACTGTTTTTACTAGTCCCCAACCGTTGTTATTAATGCCTAAAAAAATTCCAGTCTTACAGTCGGGACATGACATGTCGGTTGTAATATAGATAGTTAACCCTATTGTTCTAGAAAACGCTCACAGTGCTCAGCCGCCACTCTAAGTTGCCTTAGGGTGTGCTTTTCATAAACGTGAGCTGGTCACCTAGTACTTCAGTCAAACTGACAGTATGGAGCGAGTTTGAATAGCACGTGACCACTTGCCACTCTCAACAAAGGATAGAACAGTCTACAGTATGTCACAGTTCAGTGTACAGGTATATAATCCTTATTCACATTGACATCAGTGGCGTTTGTCCAGTCTTACCACCTGGACTTTATACCACACAAACAAATTATCTTATACTTCTTGTTAAATATGAGAGTATTCTCTCAATATTCTGTAACTTATATTGGTGAGAAAAGTCCCAAGAAAGTCCATTCAGTTCTTGTGTAAAAACTCAAAAATGTATTTAATAACAAAATAGTAAAATATTACAAGAACAATATTACAATACAAAATGTAAAAATATCAATAATGAAGTTATAATCTTGAGATGAAGATTGTGTATAAAATCAGATGTGTATATCTGTGTGTGTGTGAGCAGTTTCCTAGTGTGTCAGCCCGTCTGATTTTAAAAGTCTTTGCTCAAAACCTTCTACTCAAAACTCCCTCCTTCCTAAAAAGGGTTGGTTTAAAGTCCTCATATGCCTTGTAGTACTCCCAAAACTAATGACAAATGTTTCAGCCTAAACTTTAGCCTAATGACCCCCCTCCCTGAGGAGATGCCAACTGAAATTTAATACACAGCTATGTTAAACCTGGGGGATGGGCAAAAGCCGTATGTACAACCATATTCTTATACAATATAACTTTTTCTCTCCTCTAAATCAAATAATGTTACATACATCAATAAGTATATATTCATATGAAAGGTTCTTCACTTATTAATATCCTAATAAAGAAATATCATAGTATAAAGAACTTATATTCTTAAATCAAACCTTTTAAACACTCTGCAGCTTAAGACATGTTTAAACCTTATACCCTTGGGATTGGGGAATGATAAGAGAACTAACTCCTAATTATTTCCATGTGTTAACTTCCAAAGAAATGCTTGCTACTAAACATTTTATTATAACTTTAAATACAAACTGTAAACTATATTTGTTACTTTTCCAAATATAGAAGAGATAATATATATATATATAGATCTCAATTATTCTCAAGATCCAACACATTTATACTGGTTAGTATTGTTAATACAGAAATATTAGATATTAGATTAAAGAAGGCTTCTAACACTTCTACGCGACAGTAAAGAAAAGCAAAGTAGAAGGATCACCCAAGACAGACTGACAATTATCAAAGTACACTGTGTCTAACACAGTACTTTTCCTGAGTCTCCCGGAGACTCTTTCCCATGAAATAAGCCACTACCCGGAGTACGCATAATTTCATATAATGGCTGCTCCTGGAGAAAGCCGCAGTTCCCCAATATTAAGTCTCCCGGAGACTTATTATGGCCACTTCAAGGAGTGCGCCATATTTCAGAGATCGGAACTAAGTCAGAGCCCGAGAACACCCGGATAGATAAACAAAATTGTGTATACCTTACCCGCGGTCAAGAAGGGACGACTTTCCAATCTCGGTGGGACCTCCACTTTTTAGGAACTGCTATGATAACCCTCGGCTATCATCTCTCTGTCAGTCTGTCTTGTGTTCGGACGTCTAATGAGAGATTGAGTTCACCCGAATGAAATGGATGCAGACAGACACACAAGTATGGTGAAAACAGTCTCTGGCTTTACTGGGAGGACAATGGGTATTTATATGCAGTTCATACAAAGGGAGGCGTATATTACACAAAGAAAAAATTGCCTTGTCAGCAGTTATCTATAAATTATGTCATTAATTCAAGAATAACATAACATATTAGAATGTAATTACTCAGCTTCAAGGTTACAGACGTTCAATCTACAAAACAGGATGTACTGCAAGGTGAGATAACATGTTATGATGTAGCAAATTACATAAGAGGATGTATTTGCCGGATAAGATAACATGTTATGACGTGATTACTTAGAAGTGACCCCTACAGGGTCAGACAGTGAGTCAAAGGACAGGATATGTTTGTGTGCCGAGACAAAAAACCTTGTCAGCATAAACTTCTTGCTAATATATTAAAGCAGCATTTTTCTTTATACAACAATATGAAATAATTAAGGATACTAGGTTCTCTACTCATTACACATACACAGACTGATTTTACTGTTGTGGGTTTAGTAACACTTTAAACCTACATGTTTTTTTACCACTACTATTCTTTTATACTAGCTTTTGGAATTTACAAATGCAGCAATTTAGAAACTGGATAAAAGTTTAGCAGTGGAAAATACCTTTTGAAAGATAAACAGTGCATTTTATATAAAACTATAAAGATCAGACTAGAATTAGGGACAAATGAGGAGGAAAGAGGGACAGGGGGACTTTGTTTCAAATCAGGAACAGTTATGCTATGTGTATAATGGTGGCTACAAAGGTGGGAAGCGCTGTGGACTGCTTGTCCTGTGTATCAGGGGCTGGTAACAGGCAGACTCCCATCTGTCACAGCTATATGATTTCAATGAGTGACAGCACTCCCAAAAGTTTCTTGCTCAATAGTTACTTTCATTATTTGTAGCCAACATCTTATGATGTGCATGTCATAAGATGCTTGCTACAATTAAATAAACTAACTATTGAGCAAGACATTTTGGGGAGTGCAGTGACTCATTAGAATAGAACACTGCTCAAAAAAATTTAAAGAACAATTTTTAATCAGAGTATAGCATCAAGTCAATTAAACTCCTGGGATATTAATCTGGTCAGTTACAGTTGAATGCAAAAGTTTAGGAACCCCTGACAATTTCCATGATTGTCATTTATAAATATTTGGGTGTTTGGATCAGCAATTTCATTTTGATCTATCAAATAACTGAAGGAAACAGTAATATTTCAGTAGTGAAATGAGGTTTATTGGATTAACAGAAAATGTGCAATATGCATCAAAGCAAAATTAGACATGTGCATAAATTTGGGCACCCTTGTCATTTTGTTGATTTGAATACCTGTAACTACTTAGCACGGATTAATTGGAACACACAATTGGTTTTGGTGAGCTCATTAAGCCTTAGAACTTCATAGACAGGTGCATCCAATCATGAGAAAAGGGATTTAAGGTGGCCAATTGTAAGTTGTTGTTCTCTTTGACTCTCCTCTGAAGAGTGGCAACATGGGGGCCTCAAAACAAATGACCTGAAAACAAAGATTGTTCTACATTATGGTTTAGGGGAAGGCTACAAAAAGTTATCGCAGAGATATAAGCTGTCAGTGTCCACTGTGAGGAACATAGTGAGGAAATTGAAGCAGTGGTGGCTGGTGAAGTTTTAGGATAGGGGGGCGCCAGGTCCCGCCCTTCCTTTTTGACCCCTCCTACTTCTAATAAGCCCTACCCCTTATAGAACCCACCCACTCCGTCCCCTGTATTCCACATATTGTGTCAGGAGTATACAGCTCAGCATCACAGGACACAGTATACAGCTCAACATCACAGGACACAGTATACAGCCCCAGTATCACAGGACACAGTATACAGCTCAGCATTACAGGATACAGGATACAGCTTAGCATCACAGGGCACAGTATACAACTCAGCATCACAGGACACAGTATACAGCTCAGCATCACAGGACACAGTATACAGCTCAGCATCACAGGACACAGTATACAGCTCAGAATCACATCACAGGGCACAGTATACAGCCCCAGCATCACAGGACACAGTATACACTCAGTATCACAGGACACAATATACAGCTCAGCATCATAGGACACAGCATACAGCTCAGCATCACAGGACACAGTATACAGCCCCAGTATCACAAGAACAACACTTGCTACCCACAGTAAAATTTAGTGGAGTTTCCATCATGCTGTGGGGCTGTGTGGCCGGTGCTGGTACTGGGAATCTGGTTAAAGTTGAGGGTTGCATGGATTCCACTCAATATCAGCAGATTCTTGAGAATAATGTTGAGGAATCAGTCACAAAGTTGAAGTTACGCCAGGGCTGGATATTTCAGCAAGACAACGACCCAAAACACTGCTCAAAATCTACTTGGGCATTTATGCAGAGGAACAAGTACAATGTCCTGGAATGGCAATCCCCGTCCCCAGACCTGAATATCATTGAACATCTGTGGGGTGATTTGAAGCGGGCTGTCCATGCTCGGCAACCATCAAAGCAAACTGAACTGGAGATGTTTTGTAAGGAGGAATGGTCCAAAATACATTCATCCAGAATCCAGACACTCATTAGCATCCCATATAAGGCAAGAGGGCTCCATAGCAGCATAGGGAGACACCCAGTGGCGAGAGATCGTTATTACACCATCCCAACAAAGAAACCTTTATGTGCTAAAGCCCTAGCACACTCAAGTGAGAGGCTAGAGCACTTAAAGGGCGCACAGTTAAGAAAAGTCACACTTTTATCTGCAACATCAAAATATCACTGTTTTTTGGTTGAAAGGATTGAAAATCCAGTGAGACTGTATACTTTTGTTTTATATATATATATATAAGTGGAACATGGTTGACATTAATTTGCATTTGTTTGGCAAGAGACATGTTTATGTATTGTTTGTGTCCAGCCTTGAGACACATGGAATTGGATTATTAATACCTTATTTGAGCACTATTGTTTAAGTTTTTTTTTTTTTTTTGCATAGCTATTCATTTGAGTTTAATGTAGTTAATGAAAGAAATGCATTTTGATTTATGACACATGTTTAACCCCTTCCTTACTGGGCACTTAAACCCCCCTCCTGCCCAGACCAATTTTCAGCTTTCAGTGCTGTCGCATTTGAATGACAATTGCGCGGTCGTGCGACGTTTTATCCAAACAAAATTTGCGTCCTTTTTCCCCCACAAATAGACCTTTCTTTTGGTGGTATTTGATTCCCTCTGCGTCATTTCTTATCACCGCTATAAACAAAAAATGAGCGACAATTTTGCAAGAAAGAACAATATTTTTTACTTTTTGCTAAAATACAAATCCATGGAAAAAAAAAAAAGATTCATCAGTTTTGGCCGATTTATATTCTTCTACATATTTTTGGTAAAAAAAAATCACAATCGGCGTATATTGATTGGTTTGCGCAAAAGTTATCGCGTCTACAAACTATGGGAATTGATTTATGGCGTTTTTATTATTTTTATTTTTTTTACTAGTAATGGCGGCGATCAGCAATTTTTATCGGGACTGCGATATTGCAGCGGAAATGTTGGACATTTTTTACACATTTTTGGGACCAATGACATTTATACAGCGATCAGAATTTAAGATTGAAATATCCACTGATTACTGTATAAATGTCATTGGCAGGGAAGGGGTTAACACTAAGGGGGCAGTGAAGGGGTTAACAGTGTTCCCTGGATGTGTTCTAACTGTGGGGGGTGGGCTGGCCGGGACATATCTGACTGATCCCAGTGACAGGGATCAGTAGATCTGGTATTATAATAGTATTAAGGTGGTATTGGCGCTGCTCTCTTTATTCTTGAATTCGCTTGATAATTAGTGTGGGTAAGAAATTTCCAGCGTGCTGGTGGATTTTCTAAATGTGTAAAAATATAAAAAATATATATATAAAATCAAAAGGAAAACTCTCTCATAAGACTGCAGTTGAGGTAAAATTGTATAAGCTGGGACCAATGATATATATCTGTATGTATGGGCTTGTTATATCAAATGCGCAAACAACATAAGTGTGGAATCAATAATGTGTGTAGGTGCTATTTTTTAAATTTATAAAAACGGATGTCAATAAATAGATAACTTAACATACATATACCTCATGTAAAGCATACAAAACTGTAAAAACAAAACAAAAGTGATCCTTAATAAAAGTGCTTCGTGCTTGGTGATGGCAAATCATAAAAATAAAACATATAAATAAAAAGTCCAACTATTTTGGCAAATCGATCTGGAAATGCTCAAAATCTTCTTCAATATGCGAAAGTTCAAGTGAATTTATAACAGAAGTGACTTTCCAAGTATGATCTTCTAATAGATCTCATGTGGTGCTCATTTAAAGTGGTCTGTGATATATTCTTCTCAGCCGTGTATCACAGACACAGATACCTGCTTTAGGCAGTTAAAGGAGAGGGGCGAAGGAGACCCGGAGACCAGGAGCACACGGACCGGGAGGAACGCCATCTCCAGAGAGCACAGAGGGAGCTGTGCAATTCTCCCAAAACGTGAACCCCTTGAGTGGGGAACGTTTTTCCGGTAAGCAGGCACTCAGGGTCAGGAGGGGAGCACCTGATACACGGCTGGAAATTTCTTACCCACACTAATTATCAAGCGAATTCAAGAATAAAGAGAGCAGCGCCAATACCACCTTAATACTATTATATTACTCAAACTACCCATTCCTGGGAAGTTCGGTGGAGGCAGCAGCTCTCAGAGTATATTCACATCCGTTTGCGCGGAACATACCATTTCTTCAGTAGATCTGGTATGTCCCTTGTAACAGAACAGAGAACCACCGTGTTTACATCAGCGGTTCCCCGTTCTGCAGCTCTGTGAGGCGATCGTGGGTCTTGAGCGGACATCGAGTCCGCCCGACCCACGGGCACGCCCGCGCGCGCACGCCGCCGCTGCCGCTGGGGGCGCGCCGGGAGCGTGCACGGGGGACGATGTCCATGGACGTTGTCCCGGCATTTTAGATCCGCGCTGGAGCCGTACTTCGGCAATAGCGCGGATCTGGAGGGGTTAAATAATTGGCTATACTCACCTTTACCTGATAGAGCTGAGTACTTGTCACTGTCACACAATTTATACAATAGTCACGGATAACTATTTTTGTAACAGTGGCTGTCACAATACACCAATTATTACGATCATTAAGTGGGAGCGCGAGAGTAAAGCCTCGTACACACAGGACGACGATCGTACTTACAATCGTCTCAAATCGTATGTTGGATAATGTAACTTGCATACTGACTGCACTTCACGATCGTACGACCACAGAAAGAACGTTCAGATGCATGTAATTAGCATCCGGCCTTTCCTGACTTCGGAGCATGCGTGTTTTGCAGAATACAGCTTGTTGTATCAACTGCTCTGTACACACGATACAACGGTCGTATGAGCGCTTGTTGGTACGACCAAGTTTTCTAGTCTGCTCCTACAACTCCCCTTGTACGACCGTCGTATTTCGGCTGTTCTAATCGCGCATATGAACGATCGATTTAGCATACAACGGTCGTTAGTACAACCTGTTGTATACGATCGTCGTCCCGTGTGTACAAGGCTTTACACATCACGTTTAATGTCAGTGAATTTTCATCAGCTTGAAGTGATATTTATTATCTCAAACCTGTCACCAAGCAACATTATAAACATGACCTAATAGTCCTATGGGGTGGTGGAGGGATTTATGGGAAAAGGTGTTGTTTTAGGACTATACCGGTCATTTATTTTAATGCATGTATATGTTTTAATATGTTTGTAATAAAAACTTGGATTTTAATTAACAGATGTTTGTTTTCTATTCAGTACCTTAACCACAACAGTACCTGGCACGAAAACCCCCTTCCTGTCCAGGCCATTTTTCAGCTTTCAGCGCTATCACACTTTGAATGACAATTACTCAGTCATGCAACACGGTACCCATATGAAATTTGCGTCCTTTTTTTCACACAAATAGAGCTTTCTTTTGGTGGTATTTAATCACTAGGAGGGGGGTTATTTTTTGTGCTATAAATAAAAAAAGATTGACATTTTTTGAAAAAATGCCTTTTTCTTTGTTTCGGTCATAACATTTTGCAAATTAGTAATTTTTCTTTGTAAATTTTGGCCAAAATTTATACTGCTACCTATCTTTGGTAAAAATAACCCAAATAAGTGTATATTATTTGGTCCTTGTGAAAGTTATAGAGTCTACAAGCTATGGTGCCAATCATTGAAAATTGATCACATCTGATCACACCTGATATACTGACAGCCTATCTCATTTCTTGAGACCCTAACAAGCCAGGAAAGTAAAATTACCCCCCAAATGACCCCTTTTTGGAAAGTAGACATTCCAAGGTATTTAGTAAGAGGCATGGTGAATTTTTTGAAGCTGTAATTTTTTCCCACAATTCTTTGCAAAATGAAGATTTTTTTTTCTTTTTTTTTTTTTCACAAAATTGTCATTGTAACAGGTTATTTCTCACACACAGCATATGCATACCCCAAATTACACCCCAAAACA
>BLSH010225996.1:557882-568999 GCA_018402905.1 Glandirana rugosa
GCAGGAGGGAAATTCGGCCCTAACGCGCGCTAGCCCGCGCGCGTAGGGCCGAGACAGCCACAGCCGCACAGGGGTCCTGTGCGGCGAAGTGGCTGTCCCCACTTGTCGGTAACCAATACCGACAAGTGGTGCACGGTGAAGCGGCGTGTCCTGGGGACACGCCGACACCGACAGAGCCGGGATGCGCGCGCCCGATCGCGCGCAATCCCGGCTTAAAGGGAGGACGTAATATGACGTCCACCCGCTGGGAGAGCAGGACCGCTCCGCCGTCATTTGACGGTGGGCGGTCCTGAGGCGGTTAAACATCCCAAGTAGTCCAATTCTATTTTCTTAGTATGCCTAGTAAAAAGAGATGATGGTACTCCACCACTAAGATCCCTCGTCTTTGACCTTTTAATTAATTAATTTATTACAGTTATTTATATTGTGCTGTCAATTTACGCTTAGGTGCCTGTTACAGTCCTACCAACAAATCTTACATAGGGCTCTGGAACACAGGTCACATAAAGCACTCGTGAAATGGTACCAAAGTGGAATTTCTTTTTTCTACCTGTTTCTGACAGTAATGTTTTCCTAGACAGTATAATCTTGATTGCAACTTACAATACTTGTTTTCTGGAATTTCTTGGTCTTTTCTTACAGATTTTGTTGCTTACAAA
Organism: Glandirana rugosa; assembly: GCA_018402905.1. Classification (NCBI taxonomy): domain Eukaryota; kingdom Metazoa; phylum Chordata; class Amphibia; order Anura; family Ranidae; genus Glandirana; species Glandirana rugosa. The sequence goes on from BLSH010225996.1 coordinate 558,542, forward strand.
AAGAAAACAATCTTTGAGTCTATTTTTACTGTAACCTTTCTAATTGAATATTGTCAGTTTAACCAGTTGTCTACTGGGCACCTTCACCTCCTTCCTGCCCAAGCCAATTTTCAGCTTTCAGCGCTGTCACAATATGAATGACAATTGCGTGGTCATGCAACACTGTACCCAAACAACATTTTTATCATTTTTATTTGAGACAGATAGAGTTTTCTTTTGGTGGTATTTAATTGCCACTGGGTTTTTTATTTTGTACTAAACAAACAAAAAAGCCCTAAAATTTTGAAAAAAAGTTTTTCTTAGTTTCTGTTATAACATTTTGTAAATAAGTAATTTTTCTCCTTCATTGATGGGCACTGATGGGCACTGATATGCTGCACTTATGGGCACTGATAGGCTGCACTGATGAGGCACTGATAGGCACTGATGGGCACCGATGAGGAGGCACTGATGAGGCTGCACTGATATGATAGGCAACACTGATAGGCACTGTGGTTCATCTCGGTTACCCACTCCCGTAGAGATGGTGATATGTGAGATTTCCAATGTCTTGGAATTAATGCTCTGCCTGCCATCAGCAGGAACCTGAATAAGCCCTTTTTAATGGATTTAATGGATTCATGGATCATAGAGAGAAGCGCTATCTCTGAGGCCTCTGACCATGTTTTGCCAGTGAGCGGTGACCAAATGACTATGATTAAATATAGCTGACCAATATGATGTTATCAGTGGCGGCTGGTGAAATTTTAGGATGGGGGGCACCAGAACCCGCCCTTCCTTGTTGACCCCTCCCACTTCACATAAGTCCCACCCCTTATAGATTCCAGTCATTGTGTCAGGAGTATACAGCCCAGCATCATCAGATAGGGGTATACAGCATTACCAGATAGGGCTATACATCATCACCAGATAAGGGTATACATCATCCACAGATAGGGTATACAGCATCACCAGATAGGGTATATAAAGCATCACCAGATAGAGTACATAGCATCACCAGACTGTATACAGCACTCCCCCAGCCGCGGGGCTCGCGGCAGTGACAGCAGATACCCCAGGGCAGATCCCCTCCCCCTCCAGCCAGTCGGGACATCAAAGGCCCGCACTTTCCCCATCTAAGAAGCAGGGCAGGCAGGCAGAGGTGTCCAGCAAGCGGGAGTGTGCTGTCTGTGCATTCCCCTACTCCTTCTCCTCCTCCGAGAAAGGCATCCAATAGAATCGCCTGTCTTCTCCGCCAATCAGGAAACCAGTAACATACTGCGCTTCCTGATTGGTGGACAGGCGATTCAGTGCTAGAAAAGCAAATATATATTTGCTTTTCTAACACACATGAGTGGGCTCTCGGTGCCATGCTCCGCGCCATGAGCCACTCTATTATGAAGCCTGTTAGAGGCTATGGCTCTAATCAGGTGCTTCAAAGAAACCCCTCCACCAATATCATTCATGCGGCCGGTGTCCTGAAGCTGCCGGCCGCATGAATGGTCACGAAACCATGGATAGATTCATGCTGCTATCCATTAGCATAGAGGGGAGTGGTGAGGACAGAGGGAGCGGCGCCCGTGCACCCTTAATAGACGGGCCGCCCCTGGGTGTTATTACCAGACAGGACCACCACAGGTGTAAAAGCGTGCCTCTCAATTTGCCACACCTCCAGCATTGGTCGGATACAGCTGGATTGATCTTGTTTAGTAGGACTGGGCAACGGTACCATCTTGTTAAAATCTTTTAATTGCGTCCCTGCTGGTTAATTTAAATGTGAGAGAGAACGATTTATCCCATTCCTCAGGGGCCAGATTTTTGCCTAATTCACTCTCCCCGTCTCTGATGTAGAAAGGACGGTCAGGGAAAGCATGCGATAGTAAAATACCATAGGTTTTAGAGAGAGCATGAGGACATTTTAAATCAGCCCACAGCTCCTCAAACTGAGTCAGGTCCCAAAAGAGCCTCTCTCTACTCAACTCTTCATAGAAATGGCGCAATTGAAAATATTGAAGCTACTCTCCTCCTTTAGAATGGTCTCAAGCCCCTATCAGTGAATGAACACCAGATATGTGATGGGCGTGGTGGTTGCCAACAAAGAAAGCCCTTGCCTGACATACCTGGTGGAAAGCCCAGATTGCTCACTATTGGGATTTATGACCCTGGGCGTGAAGCTACGTTATATGTCCTAATACCCTTGCTCCAGACATGTAGAAAAGAAGAAAGTAGGGGCGTTACCTGTGTTAAAGGAGGACGGTCAGTGGGAAGAAGCCATGGAAGGAAGGTCTGTGGTACAGGTGATAAATCAAACTCAAGGGTAACCCACCGCTTAAGGGAACCATGATGGAACCAATCTAGTACCCTAATGACATCATATGATATATCCATATGGGGCAGACCGGCTCCACCAGCGCCTCGCCTCTTCATCAATATGTCATTCCTAAGTCTAGCCGAGGACCTAGGCCAAATAAATTTAAGTAGTGAAGACCGTGCAGATCTAAATAACGAATGTGGGACTTGAATCGGGATCATTTGAAAGATATAGAGAAATCTAGGGAGGATATCCATCTTAAAAAGGGACATCCATCCCAACCATGAATGTCGCATTTGGGGACCATCTCTTGAGGTGTTGTTGCATAGAGTGCAAAAGTGGATGGTAATTAAACTCGTATGATTTATGGAGCTGCCCAGGTATCTGGACCCACAGATATTTAATAGAGTGCTGGGCCCATTGAAAAGAAAAGTTATTAGCAAGGGAGTCTTGAATCCCTGCAGGAAGAGAAATATTTAATCAATGTGTTTTTGCCACATTGATTTTGAAATTACTTAGAGTGCCAAAAAGTTCCTTTAAAAGAGAGTGAAAGGCTATTAATGGGTTGTGTATATGCGGCAAAAGATTGTTTGTGAACAAGCTAATTTTATATTGCTTGCCTGCAATATCCACCCCAACTATCAAGTTGTTAGTCTGCAAGGCAGTCGTCAAATGCTCCATCGCTAATATGTACAGTAGTGGCGAGAGAGAGGACACCCTTGACGGGTCCCATTAGATATAGGAACCGGATCCGAAATACGCCATTCACCCTAATATGAGCTGATGGGCAGGAATACAGGGCCATCATTTTTTTAATTAAAGGAATGTCCAATCCAAACAATCAAACGCTTTTTCCACGTCTAATGAAAGGAGACAGAGAGGAACCTTCCATGACTGACAATATGAGATAAGAGATAATATTTTAATAGTGTTGTCTTTGCTTCTCAGGTTGGGACAAAGCCCACCTTATCTAAACTAATGTAAAAGGAGATAACCGACTGAAGTCTAACTGCTATTATTTTTGCATACATTTTAAGATCGACATTACTCAAGGAGATTGGGCGATAGTTTGAACATTCAGTGGGATCTTTCTGGTCTTTATAAATAAGGGTAATATGGACTTCCTGGCATGGACAGGGGAAGAACATGAATCAGAAATCGAGTTAAATGTAGTGTCTAGAATAGGGGCTAGAGCATCCTGAAATTGTTTGTAGAAAATGGTTGTGAAACCATCAGGACCTGGACTCTTGTCCAACAGGAGTGCCTTAATTGTTTGATGAATTTCCTCTACAGTGAAGGGAGTGTTCAATAAATCACCAGCACCCAGATCTAAGCTTGGAAGGGCTGTATTCCACATGTATTGCGCAATTGTTTCAAGTCCCTGTGTGTTGGTAGGCACCGTAAATTGATTGGGAATATTATAAAGTGTCTTACAGTACTCTTGGAAAGTCTGAGCAATGTCTTCAGATGAACATAACAACCCCCTTTTAGCACACTGAAGTTTAGAGATGTATGTATATCCTGATTTAGTGCGGATTGACCAGGCGGACGGTCTGCTTACCTTGTTACCAAATTCATACACAATTCTGTCCATGCAGTCTCTATGTCGGAGATAGGCCTGGTCAAGTATCTGAAAAGGTCCTCTAATTGTTAAAGTAAATCTGCCTCCTGTGAGCGTTTGTGGGCAAGCCCTAGTGTATGGACTTCCTGCAAGAGCCGTGTCATTTTTGCACAACATTCTTTTTTCAGGCAAACCCTCTCTGAGATAAGAGTCCCCCTTATAACACATTTCAAGGCCTACCATTTAAGAAGATGTGCTGTCACATCATGCATACGATCGATTAAAGACTGGGAGACCATGCGTCTGACGTGACATAGGTTGCCCAAGCACATCATTTAAAGGAATGTTTTTTTTTCCTATGTCATTGTTGAAGTTGCATTAATAGGACCCCCTCCCCACTGTACAGTGTTTAAATAATATTGTTTTGCTTTGTTAAATGTGCCCCATGGCAGTGCCCAGCTCCCTGTACCCTTTTTTGACAATAGCTTGCCCATTAGCCCAACAAATGACCAGAATGTTCTGGCCATTCCATTTCATAGACTTCATAGGGTTTGTAACTAAGCTTGGGCTTCGCAGATTTCAAGTAATATTCAACTACCCCCTGTGAACTGAATTCAGGCAGATTCACTCATTCTTAGTGACAATGCTGCTCCCCCCATAGATACAGTACAGTGACTGAGCATCATCAGCATAGGACAGGGGTGATATGTTAATGCACAGGGTGTGCCTGGGCACACCGTAATCATCCTGTGTGGTACAGATTCTCCCTGCTTCCTGGTGCCCCCTGTCTCCCCGCTGCAGTGCTGCTAGCTTCAATCTTCTCCCCTGGCTGCTGCTTAGGTTGTTTCAGGATTGAGAGCTGGGGAGGAGCCAATAAATATTTAATTTACCAGCCCCTTCCTTTTCTGAAAGAACACAGTGACTGATCTGTACCAATCACTCCTGTGTTCATTCTTAACTGAAGAATAGTAAACTATGCCACTCAGCACATGACACTTCCTATTCCTTCACTGTCGAGTGCAGCTGGGGAAGCTCTGTCCTCAGTCCCTTTCTCTGTCTCAAAAGTGAGACCCCAGGGATCTGTTTAGACTCTTCATATTTCACCAAAGCCCCCTAACAGGGCTCCTAAGAAAATTGTAAACAAATAATACAAAGTAATATTGTAAAAAATAATTAAAAAACAAAATTGTAAAAAATAATTTTAAAAAACAACGGACACCGTCCTCTGCTCTGCTGATATACAGCGCATGTGTGTTTTTGCTCTGGGGCGCACATCCTAATGCAATAGGCTGCGCACACCAATGCGATAATGTCAGGGTCACAGGTGAAAAGAAAACCTGGCAAGCTGAACCTTTTATTTATGTTTTTGGGTTTAGATAAACTTTAACATATTAAAGCTTGTATGTGAATTTAGTAATTGGATACATCTCTAATCTAGTTTGGTAGTTATATGGTAACTGTATAGTTAAATGTCATGTTGATAACATCTGTTTATTATACTGCAAAATGCCCAAGGCAGTACAAGCGTTCTTTTTATTCAAAGTGAGGCGGTCACATTCCTATATATAACATTGTGTATATAACATTGTGTACAGACTACTTCCTCCTTCCTTCTCACATCAGATACCTTATCTTGTGTGATATTGGCACTGTCTACATCACCAGCGCCATGCCAGGCTTCCTTTTCTATCTCCTGATAAGTTGGGTCACAGCTGCAGGTAAGGAACTAAGACCATACAGATAAGGGCAATGGTGGGAGAACTATCAATCACATGACTAAACTTCTTGTTGTTTCTGCTCTTCACTTTTAACCACTTGACCTCCGAAGGGTTTACCCCCCTTCAGGACCATGGCATCTTTTGTGATACATCACTGCGTTACTTTAGATGACAATTGCGCAACTGTGTGAAGTTGTACCCAAATAACATTTCTGTCCTTTTTTTCCCCCCACAAATAGACCGACAATTTTGAAGGAAAAAAAAAAAACACGATTTTTTGCTTTCTGCTCTAAAACTTACCCAATGAAAAAATTACTGTGTAGAGGGGGAGCCAGGAGGGGGTAGGGTGGACTCGATGTCTGCCGGCCACCCGCGATCACTCCCCCGCAGTGACAGAATGGGGATCCGTGTGTGTAAACAACGGATCTCTGTTCCAGCAGTGGTGAAGGAGTCCAATAGAGAAAAAAATTAACTGGCACTGCTGGACATCGGTTCAATCTTCTTTTTATTCCATCACGATACAGCAAATAGCATAAAAATGGCTTACATGTTTCGGCTTAGAAGCAGCCTTGTTTACAGTTGACGCTGTGAACAAGGCTGCTTCTAAGACAAAACATGTAAGCCATTTTTATGCTATTTGCTGTATCGTGATGGAATAAAAAGAAGATTGAACCGATGCCCAGCAGTGCCGGCTCATTTTTTTCTCTATTGGACTGCTATTGTTGTTGAATGCATGGAGGGCGTTCAGAGCCAGAGCACCTGGAGGGAAGTGAGTGAATTGAATTGGTAAACCTGCCATACACAGCAGAGCTGTATACACCTGTGAGCTGCATCGAGGGGTAAAGGAGTGTGATCGTATGCTTCATGTATATGGGAGCGGCGATCACTCTCCTTCTCCACTCAGCCCAGCCCCCATACAGTTAGAAACACTATCCAGGGAACACCGTTAACCCTTTGATCACCCCCTAGTGTTAACCCCTTCCCTGCCAGTGACATTTAGGCTGGGTTCACACCTATGCGAATTGGATGTGGCTTAAAACGCATACAATTCACATGGCACTTGAAAACACATTGTTTTCAAGGTTTCCGGTTCACATATGTCCGGTGCATTCGCACTCGCATTGCACAGAAAACGTGTGCGTTTTCTGTGAAATGCGGTGAGAATTCCCAGCCTATTAAGTTCAATGGGAATGCATCTAGCACAGAGATGCGCTCCGCACTGAACTGGGATATATACCCCTGATTGCGGCCCCTACCTCCCCCCACAGCTGCTGCGCTGTGAAAACGGACAGGAGCCACCGAACAGCGTATCCGCCCCTTCTCGGCAGCAGACAGGCTGGAATTCCCACCGGAATGGTGTGAATCCAGACTTACACAGTAATTCGTGCATTTTCATAACACTGATTGCGGTATAAATGTTAATGGTCCCAAAAAAAAGTGTCAAAAGTGTCCGACATGTCTGCCACAATGTCGCAGAACCACAAAAAATCACAGATAGCCGCCATTACTAGTAAAAAAAAAAATTAATTAATTCTCATTGTTCGTAAACGCGGCGACTTTTGCGCAAACCAATCAATATCCACTTCAATACAGCACGTTTATACCCCTTCCTGCCCAGATCAATTTTCAGCTTTCAGCGCTCTCACACTTTGAATGACAATTACTCTCTCATGCTACACTGTACCCAAACAAAATTTTTATCGTTTTGTTCACACAAATAGAGCTTTCTTTTGGTGGTATTTAATAATCTCTGGGTTTTTTGTTTTTTGCGACATAAGTGAAAAAATTGTGAAAATTTTGAAAAGAAAACCCTTTTTTTTTATTTTCTATGATATAAAATTTTGCAAATAAGTAATTTTTGTTCATAAATTTGGGCCAAAACCTATACTGCTACCTATCTTTAGTAAAAATAACCCAAATAAGTGTATATTATTTGGTCTGTGGGAAAGTTATAGAGTCTACAAGCTATGGTGCCAATCATTGAAAATTGATCACACCTGATGCACTGATGGCCTATCTCATTTCTTGAGGCCCTGAAATGTCAGGAAAGTACAAATACCCCCCAAATGACCCCCTTTTGAAAAGTAGACATTCCAAGGTATTTAGTATGAGGCATGGCAAATTTTTTGAAGTTGTACTTTTTTCCCACAATTCTTGGGACAATTAAGAAATTATTATTTTTGCACAAAATTGTCATAACAACAAGTTATTTCTCACACACAGCATATGTATACTTCCAATTACACCCCAAAATACATTCTGCTACTCACCCTGAGTATGGCGATACCACATGTGTGAGACTTTTTCACAGCCTGGCCACATAGAGAGGTCCAACATGCAGGGAGCACCGTCATGCATTCTAGGAGCAGAATTTTCACATCTAATTTCCTAACGATTTTTTACACTTTTAAGGGCCCTGGAGCACCAGGGCAATGCAATTACCCACAAAATGACCCCATTTTGGAAAGAAAACACCCCAACATATAATCTATGAGGCATTATGAGTCTTTTGAATGGTTCATTTTTTTCGGCAACTCTTTGAAAAACGTGGAAAGAAAATTAAAACGCTTTTATTTATACACAAAGTGGTCAATTTATAAGATATTTCTAACACATAGCATGTACATAGCAAAAATTACCCCCAATATATATTCTGCTACTCATCCAGAGTATGGTGATATCACATGAGTGAGACCTTTACACAGCCTGGCCACATAGAGAGGTCCAACATGCAGGGAGCACCGTCAGGCGTTCTAGAAGCATAAATTACACACATGATTTCCTAACCCCCTATTACACTTTTGAAGGCCCTGCAGCACCAGGACAATAGAATTACCCACAAAATGACCCTATTTTGGAAAGCAAACATCCCAACGTATATTCTATGAGGCATTATGAGTCTTTTGTACGGTTCAATTTTTTCCACAAGTCTTCGGAAAACGTGTAAAGAAAATGAAAACGTATTTTTTTTCCACAAAGTGGTCAATTTATATGATATTTTGAACACATAGCATGTATATAGCAAAAATAACCCCCCAAAATATATTCTGCTACTCGTCCCGAGTATGGTGATACCACATGTGTGAGACTCTTTCACACCTTGGCCACATAGAGGGGTCCAACATGCAGGGAGCACCGTCAGGCATTCTAGGAGCAGAAATTTCACATCTAATTTCCTAACGACCTATTACACTTTTGAAGGCCCTGGAGCACCAGGACAATGGAATTACCCACAAAATGACCCCATTTTGGAAAGCAAACACCCCAGCGTATAATCTATGAGGCATTATGAGTCTTTTGAATGGTTAATTTTTTTCCACAAGTCTTCGAAAAACATGGAAAGAAAATGAAAAATGCTTTTATTTTTACACAAAGTGGTCAATTTATAAGGTATTTCTAACACATAGCATGTATATAGCAAAAATTAACCCCCAAAATATATTCTGCTGCTCGTCCCGAGTATGGCGATACCACATGTGTGAGGCTTTTTCACACCCTGGGCACATACAGAGACCGAAAAGGCAGGGAGCACCGTCAGGCATTCTAGGAGCATAAAATTACACATAAAATTTAATTGATACCTATCACACTTTTGAAGGCCCTGGAGCACCAGGACAGTGGAATTACCCACAAAATGACCCCATTTTGGAAAGCAAACACCCAAGGTATATTCTATGAGGCATGGGCTGCAGATAGGTACTCGGGTACTCTGATGGGCTGCAGATAGGTACTCAGGTATTCTGATGGGCTGCAGATAGGTACTCGGATACTTTGATGGGCTGGAGACAGGTACTCGGGTAATCTGATGGACTGATAAACAGTACTTGGGTATTCTGATGGGCTGCAGATAGGTAATCGGTTACTCAGATGGGTTGGTGACAGGTACTTGGGTAATCTGAAGGGCAGGTGACAGGTATTCGGGTACTCTGATGGGCTGGGGACAGGTACTCGGGTACTCTGATGGGCTGGGGACAGGTACTCGTGTACTCAGATGGACAGGAGACAGGTACTCGGCTATGTAGATGGGCTGGTGACAGGTACTCGGGTACTCAGATGGGCAGGTGACAGGTACTCGGGTACACTGATGGTCTGGTGACAGGTACTCAGGTACTCTAATGGGCAGGTGACAGGTACTCGGGTACTTTCGTGGGCTGGTGACAGGTACTCAGGTTCTCTGATGGGCAGGTGACAGGTACTTGGGTACTCTGATGGGCTGGTAACAGGTACTCAGGTACTCAGATGGGTTGGTGACAGGTACTCTGATGATCTGGTGACAGGTACTTGGGTACTCTGATGGACAGGTGACAGGTACTTGGGTACTCTGATGGGCAGGTGACAGGTAATTGGGTACTCTGATGGGCTGGAGACAGGTACTTGGGTACTCTAATGGGCTGGTGACAGGTACTCGGATACTCTGATGGGCTGGTGACAGGTATTCAGGTACTTTGATGAGTTGGTGAAAGGTACTCGGGTACTCAGATGGGTTGGTGACAGGCACTCGGGTATTCTGATGGGCTGGTGACAGGTACTCGGGTACTTTGATGGGCAGGTGACAGGTACTCTGATGGGTTGGTGACAGGTACTTGGGTACTTTGATGGGTTGGTGACAGGTACTCAGGTACTCTAATGGTCTGGTGACAGGTACTTCATTACTCTGATGGGCGTGTGACAGGTACTGGGGTACTCTGATGGGTTGGTGACAGGTACTCGATTACTCAGATGGGCTGGTGACAGATACTTGGGTACTCTGATGGGCTGGTGAAAGGTACTCAGATGGGCTGGTGACAGGTACTCGGGTACCCAGATGGGATGGTGACAGGTACTTGGGTACTCAGATGGGATGGTGAAAGGTACTCGGGTACTCTGATGGTATGGTGACAGGTACTCAG
>BLSH010225996.1:623816-638371 GCA_018402905.1 Glandirana rugosa
ATCATAAACCAGTAAGATCGAGTACAACGTGTCTTCTCGGTATTAGGTTTTGATTAGTGTGTGTAGTAGTATACCGGATTCGTACATAAACTTCTCACTACCATTGAGTTATCGAGGGGTGATCTCAACTCGCTTGGGCCTGACATTTCAAGCCCAGGCATGGCTTGAAACCCCTCAGGCCCTGGGCCTGGGCCTGGGCCTGAAAAGTTTTTTTCAGGCCCAAGCCCAGGCCACAAGACCATTAAAATTACTTTTTAGAATTTTTACGACATTTTTTCGGGTCCTTCCAGGATCTCCAGACGTCCGGACCCGAACCCGGACTTTTTTTGAAAAGTCCGGGTCCGGGTCCGGGTCCCGGACTCCCCAAAGTTCGGTACGGACCCGAACTTTACAGTCCGGGTTCGCTCAACTCTAGTGGGGAGCTATTGAGTTACCATCACTCTTCAAATACATGCTTAGGCCATATGATGATGTGTGTGATTAGTTTTGGATTATGGCTCTTCTGTGCAACATGAGCTAGAATGACCAAATACTAGAGGGAAATTAATCTGGGTGAAAGTGAATCCTGATTGATTACTGCCCCGGGCCTAATGACAAGGTTGATATTAGGACCTTCAGGCCATATTCTCCATAAACTTTGCTGCTGCTTCAGTCTGTTGGTGATTCTTTATATTTACTCTTATTTTTATGGTTCTCTGTGTGATGAATGCTAGTGAATGAGAGGTTTTTGTTGAGACTGACATCTGGTGGCTACTTGCATTTATTACAGACTGATTATCTGACGATGGATTGTCTATAACTCTATATGATGTTTATGTATGAGTGACATCCAGTGGTCATTTGAGATAATTACATCTAATTTGCCAACTGATAAATAGCCCTGGTGTCCAAATCCTCCCTAGCTCTGAGGAAATTGGCGCTTAGCCAATGAAAGGCGTCAGCGGTGCTTTATTACGCACGTTACCTGGGAGGGGCCATCTTAGAAGGGCGGAAGTAACGCACTCAAGACCATTCATGTCCATGTTGCTTGTGTTGTGCAGCCCTACCACTGCTAGTTACAGCTTGTGGCCATCCTCATTGCCGGATCTCTGGGAAGCAACGTTCGGAAGTAACGTTCGGATGGTGAGGCTGCCTCTTTTACCAAGTCAAGTCAGCGCCATGCTTGCAGTGATGGAAGTGGCGTGCATGGGGAACGAACGTCGGGAGTGATTATTGAGAAGGGACCACTGAGAAAGTTTTCTGCCCTTCCTTTTCCTCCTCTCCCCACTGCCTATGGACTTATGGGATATCCACGACGGGCCGAATCGGTGAGATTATTTATGCCTTACTTCCCATGATATGTACTTTTAGTATACCATCCTGTCCTGTGGAGGCTATCATAGGCCAGATTTGTCCCTCCGCCATTGGAGCGCTGCATCATTATTTATACGGGACTGACACCTTTTGTTCTACTTGAATGCCTCAAACATCACCACTTCAGTGACTTGTTACATCTTTTTCCCTTCCTACCTTCTCCAGCTCCACTACATCCAGCCACCTGGATAACACTGATCTGTTCCATGGGACTGTTATGTGGTCACCTGTGAATTAGTGTGTCTGGTGTATGTGTGGAGATGTTTGAGCAGCTGCGATCCCCCTCCCTGTCCTAGGCAACATTGTCTTTTAATTGGTTTTACATTTTGGTTAAAGTCCATTCCCCGATCCCATGTGTTTTTGTATTGTTTGTCCATTATCAATAAACATATTTTCATATTTTTTCACTAATTGTGTTCCAATGACCGCTTTTTTCTGATGGGGTTTTTTGCTTTTTTCCCCCTTTGGTGTTTCCTTTTTCTGTTTTCATGCATTGGTCATTGGACTGCACTGTGGTGGCCTATTTCACCCAGTGATTTAGTGTTAAGCCCGAGTGGCTTTTTCTGGACAGCCTTCTGTATCACTTGGAGGCTTATTGTTGGTTGATCCGGGTTGGCATCTATTTGCTTTTGGCCACATACAGAGGCCTAACATTGAAGTAGCACCTTCAGGCGTTCTACGAGCAAAAATTACACATCTCTTTTCTCAAACACCTACCTATTACTCCTGGAGCACCAGGACAATGGAATTGCCCACAAAATGACCCCATTTTAGAAAGCAAGCACCCCAACGTATAATCTATGAGGCATAATGAGTCTTTTGAACATATAATTTTTTTCCATTAGTTTTTGGAAAATGTGGGAAAAAAATGAAAAAGCATTTTTTTTTACACAAATTGTCCATTTATATGATATTTCCAACACATAGCATGTACATAGCAAAAGTGACACCCCAAAATACATTCTGCTACTCCTCCTTAGTATGGCAATACCACATATGTGAGACTTTTACAGGTGATGTTTACTGATAGGTGATGACGGTCTCTGACAGGTGATTGGCGATGGTCACCTGATGGGTGGCTGGTGAAGGTGACAGGTGACTAGCCTGGGTCACTGATGGGTGACGGGTGTCTGGCGGTGGTCACTGATGGGTGACTAATGGGTGTCTGGCGGTGGTCACTGATGGGTGATGGATGTCTGGCGGTGGTCACTGATGGGTGATGGGTGACTGGCAGTGGTCACTGATGGGTGACTGGTGACTGGCGGTGGTCACTGATAGGTGACGGGTGACTGGTGGTGGTCACTGATGGGTGACGGGTGTTTGGCGGTGGTCACTGATGGGTGACGGGTGTCTGGTGGTGGTCACTGATGGGTGACTGGTGGTGGTCACTGACAGATGACTGCCGGTGGTCAATGATGGGTGCCGGGTGTCTGGCGGTGGTCACTGATGGGTGAAGGGTGACTGCCGGTGGTCACTGATGGGTGACGGGTGTCTGGCGGGGGTCACTGATGGGTGACGGGTGTCTGGTGGTGGTCACTGATGGGTGACTGGTGGTGGTCACTGACGGGTGACTGCCGGTGGTCACTGATGGGTGATGGGTGACTGGCGCTGGTCACTGATGGGTGACGGGTGTCTGGGGGTGGTCACTGATGGTTGACGGGTGTCTGGTGGTGGTCACTGATGGGTGACTGGTCACGATCACTGATGTGTGACTGGCGGTGGTCACTGATGGGTGACGGGTGACAGGGCACGGGTGACTGGCGGTGGTCAATGATGGGTGACGGGTGACAGGTGCACTTTATGATGACATTCTGATGACAGGTGCACTTTATGATGACAGGTGCACTTTATGGGGGCAGATGTGGTGACTGGTGCAATGGGGGGGGCAGGGATGATGTGACAGGTGCTTGGTGCTTTACACAGATCAGTAACTCACTGATCCTAGTTCTTCTCTCCTCACACTGGAAACTGTGTGAGGAGAGAAGAGCTGTTAACAGTGAGTTACCACTTTGTTTACATTACATTTGATCGGCTGTGAGTAGATCACAGCCGATCGCAAGGTAACAGCCGCCGACCAATGGCTGATACCAGCAACGGTGACAGGCAGTGTTCCCTGGGAACACGGCGCCACCGACATGCACGCGCAGCGCACTCCCGACCGTGCGCGAATGCGAATAGGGGAAGTACCATTTGTGATCAGCCATGACTTCATCACGGCTGATCACATGGTAAACAGCCATAGCCAATGGCTGTTCACCCCCGTCGGTGACGAGGTGTGTCCCATGGATTCGCCGCCACCGCCAGAGCCGGGATGCGCGTGCCTGATCGCGCGCAATCCCGGCTTAAAGGGTCAACGTCATATGACGTCTGCCCGCAACGAGAGCCACGCCACTCCGCCGTCATTTGAAGGTGGGCGGATGGCAAGTGGTTAATGTATGTAAAATAATTTATTACTTTTTTTGAAGGTGTTATTGAAAGCATTAAGCTGAAAGTGTGTGTTATTCAAATTATCTTTTCTAATTATTGTAGTACTGAAACATTTGGTAAACATTTATATGCAATTAAACTGTGTTGTGCATTATTAACCCCTTCATGACATGATAACACATACAGTATATGTGGCATCCAAGAGGTGGGCTATAAACCTGGGCGCCACATATACTATATGTGTGCTCCCAGCACAGAGACTGGGCTCCTGGTTCACGATCAACTGATCACTGTGATAACCTCTGATTGGCTATCACAGTGATCAGTCACTGTACAGCCCACCCCTGTATTTTTTTTTCTCTGAATAGAGAGAAAGACATTATACTTTTCTCTCCTTGCCAGGGGAGAAAAATGTCAAAAAAGTGTGAAAAATAATAATAAATGTAATAAATAAAGAAAAAATAGCTAGATCAAGGTTTGATCTAGGTCAGTGTCAGGGTTAATGTTAGGGTCAATGTAAGGATCAAATGTCAGGTCAAAGGTCAGGGTCAGTATATTTTAGGTAGGTCATTTAAAAAAGGATTTTTTAAAAATAGCATCAGCATCAGCCAATGTCGGTGTGGTTAACCACTTCCGTCATATGGGGGTCATATGATGTCCTTGACTTTGAGTGGGGATATCTGAATGGTGCCTGCAGCTACAGGCACCATTCAGATATTGTTTTTCCTTCAGGTGATTTCCCGTCAGATAAAAGTGGTCTTATTGGCGGATTCGCCGCAAGATCAGTTTTATCTGAGAGGTGCTCCCGTCCGCGCTTTCCCATTATCTCTGCCGCTTACTGGACCCGCCAACAGTGGCGGAGATGATGGGATCAGTCCCCCCCAGTGTCCGTGAGCCAAGTGAGCGGCTTCAGCCGCTCACTCGGCTCCATAATATGGCAGGGCGGAAATGACGTCAGAAGTCATCTCTGCCCAACGGTCTTAAAGGGCCCTTTTTTTGCACTGTCATTTTTTTTAAATAATATTTTTTTTTTTTTTTTGCATTTTAGTGTAAATATGAGATGTGAGGTCTTTTTGATCCCAGATCTCATATTTAAGAGGCCCTGTCATGCTTTTTTATATTACAAGGAATGTTTACCTTCCTTGTAATAGCACTAAAAGTGATACATTTTTTTTAAAAAAAAAAAAGAACAGAACAGTGTAAAAATAAAAAGTAAAAGGCAAAATAAATAATTAAAAAAAAAAAATTTAAAGCGCTCCGTCCCAACGAGCTCATGCGCAGAAGCCCCGCCCACATATGAAAACGGTGTTCAAACCACACGTGAGGTATCGCCGCAATCCTTAGAGCGAGAGCAATAATTTTAGCGCTAGACCTCCTCTGTAACTCAAAACTGCTAACCTGTAGAATTTTTTAAACGTCGCCAATGGAGATTTTTAAGTTGCAAAGTTTGTCGCCATTTCACGAGCGGACGCAATTTTGAAGCATGACATCTTGGGTATAATTTTACTCGGCGTAACATTATCTTTCACAATATGGAAAAAAATTGGCCTAACTTTACGGTTTTCTTATTTTTTAACTAAAAAACTGAATTTATTAAAAAAAGCACACTTGGAAGACCGATACGCAAATATGGTGTGACATAAAGTATTGCAATGACCACCATTTTATTCTCTAGGGTGTTAGAAAAAAAATATATAATGCTTGGGGGTTCTAAGTAATTTTATAGCAAAAAAAACCTGATTTTAACTCGTAAACACCGAACCCAAATAACAGGCTCGAACTTGAAGTGGTTAAGGCCCTGTTCACACTTGTGCGGGTGAAAGCTGTTGCAGGACCCACACTTTGTCCCACAGATGCAACTACCCGCACACAAAATCCTAATGGCATGCCGCCCGCACTGGAGTTTGCACCTGCTCTGGAAACTGCACTTTAGTGCAATTCCTGTGTGAGCTGCAATTTCTGAAAAGGTGTAGGGATCTTTTCCCTGTATTTTGCAAGGCACAGCAGTCCATTTAAATGAATAGGCTGCCATGCCCGAGCAAACACGGCCCACATAAAACACGAAAGTGTGAACCTAGGCTTAGGTAGGATAAAAAACAAAATGTTTGCCAATGTTTACCATTGTTTCTAGACTGTACTAAGGGTACAAATAACAAATAATGTACACATATGTGGGGTTTTTCTATGATTGACAGAAGCAGGAGATACTATTTTGGGTTCTTCTTTGGTGGTAACTCATGATAACAGCCAGGTTAAAGAAAAAACACTTTTTTTTTTACGTGACCCGCCAGAGCTCTCCTTCCCTGCTCCGAGCACTGCAGAGAGAGGGAACGAGGATCCCAGGCTCACGTCAATCAGGAGGAGAGCAGTGGGAGGTCATTTAAGCACTGTAAATAAGGTAGTTTCCACAATAAGTATAACATGTTTGTGATTTTTAAGAAAAAAAAAGACTTTACAATTACTTTAAACAGTATACTAATTGAACTGTATGATGCATACTCATGTCATCTCTTTCTTCCAGGTCCATTGATAATGCAAGGCCTAGCTGGCTGTTCAACAAATTCTGAAGAATCACAGGCTAAGTTTTATAAGGTGGCTTTGAATGGTATTGAAATTATACATTTAGACATCGATCTGAACATGTGGGTGACATCTCCCTTTTTTAACCAATATGTAGAAGATAACGAAAAAGTTAAACACACGACGGACTTCCAATTTTTTCTTAACAAGATGTGCCCAAATATTGCCACCATCCTCCTGAAGTCAGGCAGGGCAGCACTGGAGAGGAAAAGTAAGTGAGTCGATCAAGAAAAACAAAACCAAAATCAAACTGGAACTCCAGAGGGGACACAAATCACAATAAAAATCTATAGATGGGAGGTATTGGGTCTGAGGTTGCTCCTAAATATAGCTTGTGGAGTAGAGTCTTTTGTTGAAGGAGTACATTGACTTTGGTTAGGCTTTTCTCAAGTTTCTCTTCGTCCAGGAAAAAAACAGATAAATAAGAGAGCTACACCAAAGTATGTAGCATCTAAAAGTATTCATTTCATCATATCTAAAATAACAATGCAACATATTTGAAGAGTCAGGCTGTACCTTCCTTCCTCCATCAGGACTTAAAATGCTGTGTAAGGCAGAAAGAACAGACTACATTTAAATTACATTTTCTGAAGAAAAAAAAATATCTCTTAATGGGTTAATCACTGTTATTAAAATGCCTTCATGAGCTAAAAGTTTGAACTCTAAATGAAGTTCTTTACTTCCACCTTATGAAGCATTCAAAGCCCCAAAGAAGCAAGTATAGACTGACTTCCAAAAACGAGAAGGATTATTATTTTGAGTTTGTATGATGGAA
This sequence comes from Glandirana rugosa, assembly GCA_018402905.1. Lineage (NCBI taxonomy): Eukaryota > Metazoa > Chordata > Amphibia > Anura > Ranidae > Glandirana > Glandirana rugosa. The sequence goes on from BLSH010225996.1 coordinate 630,952, forward strand.
TAAATATTTTCAGACCTTTGGTGTGGCGCTCTTATTCTTCTGTTTTTGGACAAATTGCACAAGAAGTGTGACAGAGGTTCTTACTGACCATTACTGGCAAAGATTCTGAAAGTCTGCCAGACACCATTTTCTTTTTTTTGTTTACAATCTTTTATTAGAAGGTCATCATATAAAAATAAAACTGTCAATAGTATCCAATAGTTACAAAAAGTTGTTATTACAGGTTGTTCTTACAGATGAATGGTGCCAATTATTAAAAAGCTGGTATTAGATTTGAAATATACAAGACAAAGAGAAATTTGGTATGGAACTGATACAGGAAGCATCTAAAAGAAAGGAGGGCATAAGGATATTAGGAATTAGAATTCAATGAACATTTATCCCACAAAGACCATTTCTCTTCAAATAAATGCATACTGTCTTGAACCGAATGATATACTCTTTTTGTCAGTTTGACCATATTCATTCTACTCAAGACCTGCTGCCAAGGAAGAGTGGGTGAAAGCCAGTTACAAGTGACCATCCATTGTACAGAGCTTAATAATGAATATACAAGTCTGGAACAAGGTTTAGATAACCCTGGAATATTTTGGTATAGGATACATAATTGAGGGTTAAAACAAAATTGGGATATGCTTGGGTAGAATCTATGTATTCTATCTGGTGTCATGTACCAGCGTATAAACATTTTTGTTGGAGTTTCTTTAAAGGCTGTGGTTCTGTTACATTTGCGCATATTGTCAATTCTGAGATACCATTCTTTAATTGAGATAGTACAGTTCAAATCTGATTCCCATTTCAACATGGCTTGTGACTTAACAGGTTGGGAAAAAGTGTTGAGATATTTGTAGAAAGATGAGATTAGACCTTTTCCTCTTGGTGTGTTGATGCAAATTTGTTCAAATAATGTATACAGAGAGGTAGGTATAAGGGAATACAGGTTAAGAAAAAACTCCTTGATGTGATTATATTGCGTTTCCAACGTGGGGTGTAGGTTGTATTTCTCTACAAGTTTACTAAATGGGAGGAAGGTGCCGTTCTCTACAAAGGCTTTAAAAGTTAGGAGGTTTAAGGATCTCCATGGTTGGTAGGTTGGGTTGTATGTGAAGTGCCTGAGGATATCAGGATCACCCAGGAATGAGGATAAGGGGGGGGGGGGGTCGTGGACATAAGTTTGAGTGAGTCCTTAATTTTTAGCCAGAACTGAAGATGGTGTGAGACTATGTTATTGCGGCGTTGAAATTGTCTCGTTTTGGTCTTAGGGGACCATAAGAACCCTTGTATATGATGTGGAAGAATTGAGTTTGTTTCAAAGGTTAACCAAGGGATCACAGATGTGTTGGAAAACCACTGTGTGATATGGGTAAGTCTCGTAGCCATATAATACAGCCAGATGTTGGGTAACCCTGCACCACCTTCTTGTTGAGGTCTATGAAGTAGGTCAGAATTACATCTAGGCTTCTTACCTGCCCATATAAATTTGCTAATTTCTTTTTGGATAGATAAAATTTGATATTTTGGAATGTTAATGAGTATAGTGCGAAAATAAAAAAGAATTTGGGGAAGAATAGTCATTTTGACCGCACATAGTCTGCCTAAGAAGGAAATATGGAAGGAAGACCATAATTTAAGGAGATTTTTAATTTGGGAGAATAAATGAGGGAAGTTATGTTGGTAAAGGGAATTGAAATGGGGAGTGATTTGAATACCCAGATAGTGCATGGAATGGGTGCACCACGTGAAATTGTATTGATTTTTAATGCTGGAAATTATATCTGAGGGGAGATTAACTGGGAGGAATGAACACTTGGCCTGATTGATACTTAGCCCGGAGATCAGATGGAAGAGGTTCAGTTAATTAAGTAAATGGGGAAGTGTTGTAAGTGGTTCTGGGAGAGTGAGAATAGCATCATCGGCGTATAAGCAAATCTTATATTCTTTTTGTTTTTTTGTGTATCCAATAATATTTGGGTTATTCCTTATTGCACAGGCCAAAGGTTCTAGGGCTAGGGCAAAAACAAGAGGAGAGAGGGGACATCCCTGTCTGGTCCCTTTGCTTAAGCTGAAAAATTCAGAGTTAACTCCTGGAATTTTAATTCTCGTTTGTGGTTCTTTATAAAGGGCTTTGAAGCCGTGAAGAAATTCATTAGCTATACCAAATCTGCTAAGTATTGTGTCCATATAGGGCCAGCTAACACTATCAAAGGCCTTGTTGATGTCTAGGCTGAGAAGACTAAGTGGGGGGGAGAATAAATTTGAGTCTTGAATAATGTTGGTGACTAATCTTATGTTATCAGTGATTAGTCTATTAGGCATAAATCCTGTTTGATCATGGTGGACTAGGTTTGTGATAACTTTAGCTAGGCGTTCTGCTAAAAGACGGCCAAAAATGTTTATGTCATTGTTCAAGACTGAAATGGGTCGGAAATTTTGTGGGAGAGAGTGGTCCTTATGGGGCTTAGGGATGAGGGACATGTTGGCTAGCAACATTTCTTTTGGGAAATTGTTACCTGAAAGTATATGGTTAAATAATTCACTAAGATGGGAAGAAATTATGGGGTTCATTTTTTTATAATAGGTGGTGGAATACCCATCTGGTCCAGGAGATGTACCATTTTTGAACGAGGAAATAATATTTTCTATTTCTTGTTTGGTACAAGGTGCATTGAGAGAAGCAGCTTGTGAGGGGGTCAGATTTGGTAGTTCAATGCTGTTAAGCCAGTCTATAGCGGATTGGGGTGGGGCCACGTTAGGGTGGGATAATACATTTTTATAGAAATCTAAGAAAATTTCTTGCACTTTCTGTGGGTGAGTGACTATGTGGCCATTGCTGTCTTAATTTATAGATATGTGGGGTTTTCAATGTTTGGTTAAGTTTTTTGGCAAATGTGGATGAGGTAGAATTTCCGTGTAAAAGAAATCTAGCTTTAGAAAATCTTAGCTGTTTTTCAGCATCATTAGAAAGAAGCAAGTCCAGCGCTTGTCTTTTGGATTTAATTTGTTGTAATATATCTTGTGAATTGGGGGAACTAATTTTATGGTATAGTATATTAAGCTCTTTAGCTAGATTTTGTATCTCAGCCGATCTTTCTTTTTTCTTTTTAATTGCAATATCTATATGAAAACCCCTGATAACTGCCTTATGGGCGGTCCATAGTGTAGTTGGGGAAATGTTATCTACGTTATTAATTGAAAAATATTCTTGTACATGTGAAGTTATTTTTTAAGAATGGTGGGGTCTGATAGAAGAGAATCATTTATTCTCTAGTTATATGGAGAGGGTGTGAGGCCAATAGCTGAGGTAGTGAAGGAAACAATGTGGTGATCTGACCATGGACAAGGGATAATATCAGAACTAGATGAATTTGTTAGGATGATGGGAGTAGTGAAGATATAGTCGAGTCTGGCAAAACTATCATGTGGTGCTGAATAGTAGGTACAAGATCTGATACCTATGTTGTGGGTACGCCAAACATCATTCCGTTGAAAATTAGTAAGAGATTTGGAGATGGATTTAGAAGTGGGTGTTATGTTGCTTCTATCTAAATGGGGGTGTGCAAAGAGGTTAAAATCTCCTCCTATAATAAGGTGTGTAGACGTGAGGTGTTCTAATTTATTGAAAAATGTGTTAAAGAAAGTAGATTGGGCGTCATTGGGGGCATAAACTGATGCTATGGTCAAAGAGCGTCCATTGATTTTACCTTTTATAATTAAAAATCTACTTTCCGGGTCTTTAAAGATATGGTGAACGTCCAAAATTATAGAATTTTTAGCCAAAATGGCAACTCCTCTTGTTTTGTTTGAGTAAGTGGTGAAGAAAACTTGATTATATGTCTTATCCAGGTATAAGGGATGATTAGTCATAGAGAAGTGCGTTTCCTGTAATAATATTATGCTTGCACCTATTCTTTTATAATGTCTGAAGACCTTTTTCCTCTTATGTGGTGAGTTCAATCCTTGTGCGTTATGGGATATAATTTTAAGACCTTTCATGGTTGTTTATAAAATGGATGACAATAGATGGGTATAAAGAAGAAGTGGCATTGGAAGGCATAAGTGGAGAGTTGGGATAGGGCAAAGTGATAAAAATTATTGATAGGTATAAAAAGGTGTAGCTTTGTAGAGTGAGACATAGGACAATGTAAGATGAGGTAATCTGTAAGAGCTTTGTTTTCCATTGACAGTGTAGGATATAGTCCCATATAAACATTTGTGTGAGTTGAGTTGAATTGGAGGCAGCGTTTTTGACCTTCTATGTGAACCAGAAAATGTAAAATCTGAGAGTAAATTACATTTAGTCTTGATGGCCAAGGGGTTGGAAGAATTAGATTCAACCGACCAAAAACATTTTTTATTTGGACTGAATCGTCCAATTCCTACCCGCGAGCTAAACGACCAACAAGCGTTAGTATATGAGCATAGGTGAAGAGGTCGTATGTTTATGAGAGATGATAACAAGAAAAAGATTATGACCCAATAGGGGTCAGAACTTATGTAATTTTGCATAATAGCCCGTGAATAGGAGGGGGACAAACCAGCTACTCCGCCCGGCCAGACAACATTTTTAAATGCAGGATAAGCTGTGCATACGATATGTAACATAGATATGAGCATATTGTGAGTACGTTTATATTCATCTTAATGCCTATAAGTATAATCTTATAGTAGTGCTGAGTAAAAGCACTATCAACCAAACTATCTTATCTTATTACTAAGAAAGATGAATATATGTCATCTAACATGTGTTTAGACTGTAACATACAGAATTTGCGTATAACATGTCAATATGTTTAACAAAAATATAAGATGAAGAGGGTCAAGACCATATGTGATTAAATCCTTCTGTTCCCAATTGACAATATAACCATATTATGTCTTGAAAATGGGAGGAAGCCAATCATTACATTATATATATATATAGGTAAGAATATATGAAAATGCAAGCGAACTATCTTTGCATAACCACTAGGTGGCACTAGAGTCAAACATTAATAGCTTTGAGTCCATAGCCCATAAGGAGAACACAATAGGTAATAGGCTAAAAAGGAAAAAAAAAAAAAAAGGAATTAAAAAAAAGAAGAAAAAAATGTTTTCTTATTTTTCACCTCTCCTCGTTACGTTCTTGACACCAAAAACTGGAACATTGAAGCATTCTTCATATTCTTTGGTGCATAAGGGACTAAGACAAAAGTAGAAAAAGTGAAAAAATATAAAAGTTAATCAACATAACTGCGTTCATTTTAGTTGCACTTCAAGGGGATAAGAAGATATGCGATTTTTAAGTAAAGCGGTTCCCAGGAGACTCTCTGTTCCGTCTTTGATCCCTACGGGAGGCCGGGGTGGACCAGATAGGAGAGGGTCTTGGGGATGAAGGGAGACGAAGTGTGGGTTCTGGGTCCAAGAGGCCAAGCTTGATGAGTAGATCTTTGCCCTCGGAGAGGTTATAAACTGTGTCCACTGTGCCATTGTGCGGGATCGACAGTTTGAATGGGAAACCCCATCTATAGCGAATACGTGTGTTCTGTAATATGGAGGTGACCTCCTTCATATTCCTCCTGCGATCCAGGGTAGCAGGAGAGATATCAGGGAAAATTTGGATTCTAGCCCTGTCTATGTTGATATTAGGCGAGTTTCTTGCAGTCCTCAAGATCTCCTCCTTAATAAGGAAATCTTTAAGACATAGCACAATATCCCTAGGGGGCTTATCAGTTGGAGGTTTGGGACGCAGGGCTCTGTGGATCCTGTCGCATAAGAATACATTATCCTCTTTATCTGGAATAAGCGAATGAAATAGCTTTAGGACTGCAGGGGCTATTTCTGTAACAGAGTCGGGTATTCCGCGGATACGCAAATTGTGTCTGCGGTTGCGATTATCCAAATCTTCAATTTGCGTCTGTGCGAACGCCAAATTTTCCGCTAGCTGTTCAAAGTCCCTTCTGAGGTCATTATGGGCTAGTGTTAATTCGTCATGCTTAGTCTCTAGTATATCTGTCCTATTGCCCAGCGATGATATTTCTTGCGGTAGTGCAGTTGTGGCCTTGTTTATTTCAGTATGGATTTTATTGGCCAGTTTTTCATATATTATAGATAAGCTGTCATCTAGGTCTGCTTTGGTCAGTGACCCAGGCTGGTTATGGGTTGCAGGGTACTCACTGTTATGAGGAGAGGATCCATGAGGAGCTGCAGTTTTGTCTTTAGACTTGTGAGAAGCCTCGTGCTGCAGTGAGGCGGCACCATCTTTAGACATCCTGTTCTTTTCAGAGAAGCGGAGAAGATAGTTCGTAAGATGGCTCTGAGGATGGCTAGACCACGATCCCCTCCTCCCAGGCATGCACAGGAGCTTTAGGCAGGGGTGCGGGGTGTATTTAGGGTGTGAGGCCGGCTGTATAGCCCTGCAAAGGCTGTCTGAAGGGACGGAGTCGGCGGAGCTCCTAGCAGACATGTCAGACACCATTTTCTAACATTGTAACTTTGTCAATGCCCTGGTGTGCAGAAGCCTTCCAGTCTCGAGCAGTTAAGGGTTAAATATCACAATTAAATATAACAAAATAAGAACAAAATAAGAAATATGAATGATTAACTGTCTGCGGCAGAAATGCTCCTTCCAAGTTCTCATGGGTGTCCTTTAGCACTGCTGATGGTCCTACAGAGGATGCACAATGTACCTTAGGAAGAAAGGGGTATGCAGCTTGTGTGGGGTAGGCTTGTAGTGAATTGTAGCCAATCTGGCACAGACACTGCCTCTATCCTTCTATTTTGATTATACTGCCCTGTAGGGACCTGTGCCAATGGAATATAGGCATGTGTTCACTGTGAATGCTCAAAGATAGCTTTTATGGGAGTTGTGTTTGCACATGTGCAGGAAATCTTTTGTGCATGTGTAGACTAGCCTTTCAGTCCTGATGGTGCCTTTCAGCACATCTGCATATCGACTATAATAACAAAGATGGTGGCCCTGGAGGGAGGAGGCGCTAAATGAAAGGGGACTGAAGTTAGGGTGCTTCTGAGATCATTGAGGCTGGGTCACACCATCGCCACATGCGGCTCCCAGCATCCTAGTTCACCATTTCAAGTCCGATTTCAGCCCGACTTTTTGGCTGAATTCAGACCTGAAATGGACCAAAAGAGGCACAGGGCTCCTGTGCAAATTCGCTTTGTGAATTGGCTCCATAGAGAGCCGGTCACAATCTCCTGCTATTGTTAATTGGATGACATTCAATTGACAATAGTGTGAACCCAGCCTTAGAGTTTATTGACGGAGCATTTGACTTCTTTCTGCTTTTGACCTGCTTCTAACTGCTTTTACTTTCCTATAGACCTGTATATTATATAAAGTGTGTTGCGCTAAAAATTAATAAATATAAATAAAGTCCATATAACAGTCCATCAAATCCATAGACCATCAAGTGAAAAAGTATAT
>BLSH010225996.1:638381-666686 GCA_018402905.1 Glandirana rugosa
TCCAGGGATGTCCCGTCATATTAGTTTTATCTTCCTATCTCCGTCACAGACACGGTCTAACCGATGTTAAGCGATGTTCGGATGGGGTGTGTTCGACGTATGGGGAAAGAAGGATTCCATGTAACACGTAGGAGACATCCTGGTAGTCGTCACGATTTCCTGTGGGTACTCTTGAACCTTCCTCGTAAAGACGGCGTCTGTCAATTAGTAAGTATAAAGAATAAAACAAGAATAAAACAATATAAATTAACACTATAAATTGGGAATTGACGAGCTCTGACCTTCCGTCCTTCCAAGTTCTCATGGGTGTCCTTTAGCACTGCTGATGGTCCTACAGAGGATGCACAATGTACCTTAGGAAGAAAGGGGTATGCAGCTTGTGTGGGGTAGGCTTGTAGCGAATTGTAGCCAATCTGGCACAGACACTGCCTCTATCCTTCTATTTTGATTATACTGCCCTGTAGGGACCTGTGCCAATGGAATATAGGCATGTGTTCACTGTGAATGCTCAAAGATAGCTTTTATGGGAGTTGTGTTTGCACATGTGCAGGAAATCTTTTGTGCATGTGTAGACTAGCCTTTCAGTCCTGATGGCGCCTTTCAGCACATCTGCATATCGACTATAATAACAAAGATGGTGGCCCTTGAGGGAGGAGGCGCTAAATGAAAGGGGACTGAAGTTAGGGTGCTTCTGAGATCATTGAGGCTGGGTCACACCATCGCCACATGCGGCTCCCAGCATCCTAGTTCACCATTTCAAGTCCGATTTCAGCCCGACTTTTTGGCTGAATTCAGACCTGAAATGGACCAAAAGAGGCACAGGGCTCCTGTGCAAATTCGCTTTGTGAATTGGCTCCATAGAGAGCCGGTCACAATCTCCTGCTATTGTTAATTGGATGACATTCAATTGACAATAGTGTGAACCCAGCCTTAGAGTTTATTGACGGAGCATTTGACTTCTTTCTGCTTTTGACCTGCTTCTAACTGCTTTTACTTTCCTATAGACCTGTATATTATATAAAGTGTGTTGCGCTAAAAATTAATAAATATAAATAAAGTCCATATAACAGTCCATCAAATCCATAGACCATCAAGTGAAAAAGTATATACAGTATCTCATAAAAGTGAGTACACCCCTCAAATTTTTTAAAATATTTTATTATATCTTTTCATGTGACAACACTGAAGAAATGACACTTTGCTACAATGTAAAGTAGTGAGTGTACAGCTTGTATAACAGCTTACATTTGCTGTCCCCTCAAAAGAACTCAACACACAGTCATTAAGGTCTAAACCGCTGGCAGCAAAAATGAGTACACCTCTAAGTGAAAATGTCCAAATTGGGCCCAAAGTGTCAATATTTTGTGTGGCCACCATTATTTTCCAGCACTGCCTTAACCCTCTTGGGCATGGAGTTTACCAGAGCTTCACAGGTTGCCACTGGAGTCCTCTTCCACTCCACGATGACAACATCACGGAGCTGGTGGATGTTAGAGAACTTGCTCTCCTACACCTTCCATTTGAGGATGCCCCACAGATGCTTAATAGGGTTTAGGTCTGGAGACATGCTTGACCAGTCCATCGCCTTTACCCTCAGTTTCTTTAGCAAGGCAGTGGTCATCTTGGAGGTGTGTTTGGAGTCGTTACAATGTTGGAATACTGCTCTGCGGCCCAGTCTCTGTAGGGAGGGGATCATGCTCTGCTTCAGTATGTCACAGTACATGTTGGCGTTCATGGTTCCCTCAATGAACTGTAGCTCCCCAGTGCCGGTAGCACTCACGCAGCCCTAAGACCATGACACTCCCACCACCATGCTTGGCTGCAGGCAAGACACACTTGTCTTTGTACTTGTCACCTGGTTGCCGACACAGACGCTTGACACCATCTGACCAAATAAGTTTATCTTGGTATCATCAGACCACAGGACATGGTTTCAGTAATCCATGTCCTTAGTCTGCTTGTCTTTGGCAAACTGTTTGCTGGCTTTCTTGTGCATTATCTTTAGAAGAGGCTTCCTTCTGGGACAACAGCCATGCAGACCAATTTGATGCAGTGTGCTGTGTATGGTCTGAGCACTGACAGGCTGACCCCTGACCCCTTCAACCTCTGCAGCAATGCTGGCACCACTCATACATCTATTTCCCAAAGACAACCTCTGGATATGAGGCTGAGCATGTGCACTCAACTTCTTTGGTCGACCATGGCGAGGCCTGTTCTGATTGGAACCTGTCATGCTAAACCTCTGTATGGTCAGTTTCAGGGTCTTGGCAATCTTCTTATAGCCTAGGGCATCTTTATGTAGAGCACCAATTCTTTTTACAGATCCTCAGAGAGTTATTTTCCATGAGGTGCCATGTTGAACTTTCAGTGACCAGTATGAGAGAGTGAGAGCGATAACACCAAATGTAACACACCTGCTTCCCATTCACACCTGAGCTCTGCCAACACTAAAGAGTAATATGGCCAATTGGGCCCTATTTGGAGATTTTCACTTAGGGGTCTACTCACTTTTGTTGCCAGCGGTTTAGACATTAATGGCTGTGTGCTGCACTTTTTATTGTTTATTTGAATTGAGGTTGGGATTTATCCTTACAGTGTTCAGCAGCTTACATGTTTATTTTGCCTGGCGCCGATATTTACTTGTTTATTTGATTAATGGCTGTGTCTTGAGTTATTTTGAGGGGACAGCAAATTTACACTGTTATACAAGCTGTACACTCACTACTTTACATTGTAGCAAAATGTCATTTCTTCAGTGTTGTCACATGAAAAGATAGAATAAAATATTTACAAAAATGGGAGGGGTGTACTCACTTTTGTGAGATACTGTATAACAGGTGTGAAAAAATCTTGTCTGAAGATTCCTCCGCCAAAATATATACGCCACTTGTGTACACACACCATCACCAGTAAGGGTATGTGCTTACCAGAAACCCATGACCACCTATTATGGGGGGTCAGGGAAAGCTTTATTATTCCCAGTACTCCGTTCCTAAAATGCTATTAATGATCAGTAAATGGGGAACCGGCTTTTGATGGTGAAAATCCCTTGCTCCAGACCATCACATCCTAAAAGCATCCCGTTATCAACGATGGTGGGAGCTGAATGCTGGCTACAGCTTGCGTTCCACTCTGTGGGCTCCAGGGAGCATGTTCGAAAGCGTAGCTTTGCTTTTGAAAACGCCGCACTTTGACGACGAAATGCGTCAAGCTACGCTTTTGAACACGATCCCCGGAGCCCGCAGAGTGGAACGCAAGCTGAAGCCGGCATTCAGCGCCCACCTTCGTTAATAACGAGACATTTTCAGGACATTTTAAGGATGTGTGCTGTTTTAAAGGATTAATTCAAAAGTTTTTTAAGCAGTTTTAACTTTTAGCCATATGAAACAAATAAAACAGTGGTAAGCGATCTTACCCTATGAGGAGCTTTCTTTCCCATACATATCTGGCATAATTCCTATTGGTGGAACCCACACCGGAGACCATCCCAATTAAAGGTACCAGCGGAGACCACGGTAGTGGGAGAGGTCCCCCCTAAAGAGACCTACAAGTTTTTTTTGACCCATGTGATCATAAGGCAAGTGGGTCCAACTAATCTGGTGAGTGAGCTATACCCACAGAGTGTATACACCAAAGTCACCTATTAAAGAGCACAGAAGCACCAAGCACTTCATATATTCATTTGTTTACAAGAAACTTTCTATATATAAAATTGCACTATTGTCACTTTCAGCACTATATATATATATATACAGGCGGTCCCCTAGTTACAAACATCTGACTTACTAACGACTTCTACTTACAAACGGAGGGAGACAACAGGAAGTGAGAGGAAATCTCCCCCTAGGAAGGGAAATTCACTCCTGTAAGAGTTATTATGAGAAAAAGGGGTCTCCACTGATGCTTTATCACCAATCCTTGTTTCCACAACAACCCAAAATTTTCAAAATCCAATTATTATTGGAACAGGAAGTGAGGTGAAATCTTCTGAACAGAAACATAGACAGCAAAACAAACATTACAGTTTGTTAAACCTTCCCTATGCTATCCAAAATGCTTAAAAATAGTTTTTTTGGCTGGAGCTACACTTAAAAAATATACCTGTTCCAACTTACAAACAAATTCAACTTATGAACAAACCTACAGTCCCTATCTTGTTTGTAACCCGGGGACCGCCTGTATATATATATATATATATATATATATATATATATATATATATATATATATATATATATGTAGAGCACTAGTAGCACTTTGTGTATTAATTTAAATAATATTTAAATATTACTATTTATTTATTTGAATTAATGTATGCACAACAAGGTTTAGGCAAGCGCTGTTTCTCAAGTTTGCACATGTGCAGCGGAATTTTCAGCCATCCTATTTTGAATGTTCAGCACTTGCACAGGCAAGCCAGGCAGGCACCTTCATCTGTGAACGGCATATGGGCTATGGTGTACTGGTCTTTGCTTCTTTGTTGTTGACCAACCAGTACATTTACTGCTGGCAGCCTGCTCCCCCAGACACTGCAACATACTTGTGCGTTGTGGTGCTCATGTGCACTGCTTTCACCCCCTGGGGCATGCAGTGGCATGATCTGCATCCGCTGTGTCCACACACAGCAGATTGTGGTGATGAGTATCGGGTCGCTGTTAGCAGCCCAGATACCACATGTGCAATCACATGTCACATAGTAAACAACAGTCATGCACAGAATCAATTCATGACATCATTGTTTACTGCAGTGTGTGATCTGTGATTGGACACAGTGATCACATGATACCTGAGCCAATCACAGCACAATGTACCATGTGATAGCTGTGGGCCAACCACAGCATCACAATAGTAAACTATGAGTCCTGAATGAAAGCCATTTATGTAAGCTCAAACGGTTGCGGTTACAGTGATTATCACTGTACCAAGCAATTACAGTGTTAATATATACATATACTGTATATATCCCTGATCACACCCCCAGAGTAATACAGTGCCACTATTGGGACACTGAACTACTTTGATGACAGTGTGGAAAAAAATAGTAAAAAAAAAAGAATAAAATAGTAAAAAAAAAGGTAAAAAGGTAAAAAGAAATTGAGTAAAAAGCAAATTACTGTCCTTACATTTTAAGGGCCTCAAGAAATGAGATAGACCACCAGTACATCAGGACTGAGCAATTTTCACATATACACTATGTTACCAAAAGTATTGGGAGACCTGCCTTCAACTGCTCTGGGAAGGCTGTCCACAAGGTGAAGTGTGTCTCTGGGAATGTTTGACCATTCTTCCAGAAGCACGTTTGTGAGGTCAGGCACTGATGTGGACAAGAAGGCCCGGCTCACAGTAACCACTCTAATTCATCCCAAAGGTGTTCTATCAGGTTGAGGTCAGGTCTCTGTGCAGGCCATTCATGTTCCTCCAACCCAAACTTGCTCATCCATGTCTTTATGGACCTGGCTTTGTGCACTGGAGCGCAGTCATGTTGGAACAGGAATTTGCCATCCCCAAACTGTTCCCACAAAGTTGGGAGCATGAAATTGTCCAAAACGTCTTGGTATGCTGATGCCTTAACAGTTTCCTTCACTGGAACTAAGGGACCAAGCTCAACCCTTGGAAAACAACCCCACACCATAATCCCCTCTCTGCCAAATGATTTGGACCAGTGCACAAAGAAAAGTCCATAAAGACATAGATGAGTGAGTTTGGGATGGAGGAACTTGACTGGCCTGCATAGAGTCTTGACCTCAAACGGATAGAACACATTTGGGGTGAATTAGAGTGGAGACTGTGAGCCAACTCCAACATCAATGCCTGACCTTACAAATGTGCTTCTGGAAGAATGGTCAAACGTTCCCATAGACACTCCTAAACCTTGTGAACAGCCTTCCCAGAAGAGTTGAAGCTGTTATAGCTGCAAAGGGTGGGCCAACTCAATATTGAACCCCAGACTGGGATGCCATTAAAGTTCATGTGCTTGTAAAGGCAGGTGTCCCAATACTTTTGGTAATATAGTGTATATACCTTAGTTTATAGACTATAACTTTCACGCAGACTAAATAATAAACACCGATTTTGGTTACAGAGCCTGCTTTAGAATTCAACGCTTGTGTGAAAGAGCCTTTATAGGAAGTAGGCATCAGTGACTAGTCATTGTGAAAGGGAGTGGGGGCCTATTATGTGAAAAAGGGCAACTTTTGAGAATACAGAGGACTAAAATGTATACATTGAGACATGATGATAAACATACTGAAATTTAGACTTTGGGCTTACAGACATTTAAGTTAATTTTATACTCATTACTCTTTCCCTCAGCAAAGCCGGAGGTGTACTTATTACGCAAATACAGAGACTCAAAGAATGAGCTGGTGTGTATGGTGACTGGTTTTTACCCAAAATCCATCAATGTGAGCTTATGGAGAGGCAAGAATGACCTAATAGAAGATGCAATGACTACAGGTACACTGCCCAATGGAGATGACACTTTCCAGAGAGTGGTCTTTATGTCCTTGGATGGTGAAAAGGAGTCAGATCTGTACTGTAGAGTGGAGCACATCAGCCTCACAGAACCTCTAATGGTCCAGTTAGGTGAGAACTCACCCATTGTATTATTTTATTCATTTTTTATTATTTCTCAAGACTGGTTACCTGAATTTGACTTGGTATCAGTCCCTTACAGTCTACTGTACAGCCTGCATATCAGAGCTCCACGAGGCAGCACAGGGAGCAAAACATTGTATTACTGTATTGGATTAGCAGTGGTGGGCCCTTCACACCCCACTCAATGTTTCTGCATGCTTTCTAAGTGGTTTCAGAAATTATTCTCACATGAGTGTCCTTTAGTCCAATTGCAAGTCCTCCTGCACTATAACATTTTGATGGCTTTGATGCGTATATATGTATATATATATATATATATATATATATATATATACACAGTATCTAACAAAAGTGAGTACACCCCTCACATTTTTGTAAATATTTTATTCTCTTTTCATGTGATAACACTGAAGAAATGACACTTTGCTACAATGTAAAGTAGTGAGTGTACAGCTTGTATAACAGTGTAAATTGCTGTCCCCTCAAAATAACTCAACACACAGCCATTGATGTCTAAACCACTGGCAACAAAAGTGAGTACACCCCTAAGTGAAAATGTCCAAATAAGGACCAATTAGCCATTTTCTCTCCCCGGTGTCATGTGACTTGTTAGTATTATAAGGTCTCAGGTGTGAATGGGGAGCAGGTGTGTTAAATTTGGTGTTTTCGCTCTCACTCTCTCATACTGATCACAGAACTCTCTGAAGATCTGAAAAAAAGAGTTGTCAGTCTACATAAAGATGGCCCAGGCTATAAGAAGATTGCCAAGACCCTGAAACTGAGCTGCAGCATGGTGGCCAAGACCATACAGGTTTAACAGGACATGTTCCACTCAGAACAGGTTCCGCCATGGTCGACCAAAGGGTTGAGTGCACCTGCTCAGTGTCATATCTAGAGGTTGTCTTTGGGAAATAGATGTATGAGTGCTGCCAGCATTGCTGCAGAGGTTGAAGGGGTGGGGGGTCAGCCTGTCAGTGCTCAGACCATATGCCGCACACTGCATCAAATTGGTCTGCATGGCTTTCATCCCAAAATGAAGCCTCTTCTAAAGATGATGCACAAGAAAGCCTGCAGTTTGCTGAAGACAAGCAGACTAAGGACATGGATTTGTGGAACCATATCCTGTGGTCTGATGAGACCAAGTTAAACTTATTTGGTTCAGATGGTGTCAAGCGTGTGTGGCGGCAACCAGGCGAGGACAAAGACAAGTTTGTCTTGCCTACAGTCAGACATGGTGGTGGGAGTGTCATGGTCTGGTGCTCCATGAGTGCTGCCGGCACTGGGGAGCTCCAGTTCATTGAGGGAACCATGAATACCAACATGTACTGTGACATACTGAAGCAGAGCATTATCCCCTCACTTCAGAGATTGGGCCGTAGAGCAGTATTCCAACACGATAACGACCCCAAACACACCTCCAAAATGACCACTCCCTTGCTAAAGAACTGAGGGTAAAGGTGATGGACTGGCTAAGCATGTCTCCAGACTTAAACCCTATTGAGCATCTGTGGGGCATCCTCAAATGGAAGAGCGCAAGGACTCTAACATCCACCAGCTCCGTGATGTCGTCATGGAGGAGTAGAAGAGGACTCCAGTGGCAAGCTGGGAAGCTCTGGTGAACTCCAAGTCCAAGAGCGTTAAGGCAGTGCTGGAAAATATTGGTGACCACACAAAATACTGACACTTTGGGCCCAATTTGGACATTTTCTCTTAGGGGTGTACTCACTTTTGTTGCCAGTGGTTTAGACATTAATGGCTGTGTGTTGAGTTATTTTGAGGGGACAGCAAATTTACACTGTTATACAAGCTATACACTCACTACTTTACATTGTAGCAAAGTGTCATTTCTTCAGTGTTGTCACATTGGAAAAGCCGAAAATCTGAAAACCCGATCATTTAAAAATTGGAAATAACTAACTAATAATAACTATTTAACTAACTATTAAATTATAGGTATTGGAATTTCCTTTCAAATTTGGCAGTTAGTGATAAATTTCGTATTTAAGTTCACTAACAGCCAAATTTGAAAGGAAATTCTAATACCTATAATTTAATAGTTATTTATTAGTTAAATATTTCAATTTTTTTCTTATTTTCGAATTTCCGAATTTCGAATTTCGGACTTTTCAAATTTTCGGACTTTTTAATTCAGAATTTCCGACATTTTCGAATTACGAATGACTGAATTACGAATTTTTGAATTTCCGAATTTCCGATTTCAGAATTTTTCGAATCCCCAAATTTCCAAATTCCTGATAAAATAAAATAAAGGAATGGAGCAAAAACAAAATAATTTTTCAGCCGTGCACATAGACATGTGAAATTCGTTTAGTTCCAAATTAGTTTTTTAACACATTTTTCAAAATTTGGCAATTTGGACAAATCCGACATTCAGAATTTCAAATTTCCGAATTTCCATTTATTCGAATTCGAAAATTCGGTAATCCAAAAATCGGCAAATTCGAGAATCCGAGATTCAAAGATTCAGAAATTCGGTAATCGTAAAAGCCAAAAATCCGAAGTTCAGAAATTTGGGAATTCGAAAACCAGATAATTTGAAAATCGGAAATAACTAACTAATAATAACTTAACTATTTTACTAATTAGTACATTTTAGGTATTGGAATTTCTTTGAAGATGTGGCTGTTAGTGATAAATTTCAGATTTAAGTTCACTAACAGCCAAATTTGAAAGAAAATTCCAATAACTATAATTTAATAGTTATTTATTAGTTAGTTATTATTTAAAATTCTCTTTTCTTATTTTCAAATTTCCGAATTTCTGACTTTTCGAATTTACAGATTTTTTACTTCCGAATTTCCGACTTTTCGAACTTCGGCATTTTTGCATTCCGAGTTATCGAATTTCCGAATTTTTCGATTTTCTGAATTCTCGAAAAAAATAAAAAAAGAATGGAACGAAAACAAACTAATTTTTCGGCCGTGCATATGTCTAATATATACATATACAGTATATGCAGCCAGGTGATGGCTAACTTGCCTGTATCATCGTAGGACATTCTGTAACCATGGCTGCAGTGAGCTTGGAGCTTGTTTCCCTCTAGCAAGTAAGACCAGGACTGGTACAAGGGTGGGCACCTGCCCTGGGTGCTGTGTTGAGGGAGGGTGCACTCCTGGTACCACCCCTCAATGACAGGAGTGATCTCAATTTCATATATAGGGGGACTCTCATTGGGACACCTGATGTAAAGGGGGACTCTGATTGGGACACCTGCTGTAAAGGGGGACTCTGATGGAGGCTCCTGACAAAAAGGGAAACACCTGATGTAAAGGGGGACTCTGATTGGGAAACCTAATGTAAAGGGGAAAGAGAATGGGGAAACCTGATGTAAAGGGGGACATTGATGGGCACACCAGATGTAAAGGGGGCACACCTGATAAAAAAGGGGACACTGATGGGGACACCTGATGTAAAGGGGGATGGCCATGGGGACACCTGATGTAAAAGGGGACACTGATGGGAACGCTGATGGGGACACCTGATGTAAAGAGGGACACTGATGGGAACACTTGATGTAAAGGGGCTCTGATTGGGACTCCTAATGTAAAGAGGGCACTGATTGGGACACCTAATGTAAAGGAGGACACTGATTGGCACATGTGATGTAAAGGGGGCTCTGATTGGGACACCTAGTGTAAAGGAGGAGGCTGATTGGGACACCTGATGTAAAGGGGGACATTGATGGGGACACCTGATGTAAGGGGGAACACTGATGGGGACACCTGATGTAAAGGGGGACACTGATGGAGTCACCTGATGTAAAGAGGGACTCTGATTGGGTCACCTAATGTAAAAGGGGAGGCTGATTGGGACACCTGATGTAAAGAGGGACGCTGATGGGGACATCTGATGTAAAGGGAGACAGTGATGGGACACCCGATGTAAAGGGGGACTCTGATTTGAACACCTGATGTAAAGGGGGACTCTGATGAGTACACCTTATTTTAAGTGGTTTTATTTTCTTTTACTTTAAATGTGAATGTGATTGGCCTACTTGAATGTTTTATTAGAGAGAGATTGGGAACTTTTTGCAACCGGACCTCTTTGAATTTGAATGAATTCCTTCATCCCTAGGTAGACATTTGTGTATTGCAAGAATGTGTGGAAAATTCCTGCAATACACAAAGGCACACAGCTCATTTACAGGTGTGCATTGGGGATGTTAATTCCCAGTTGCACAACACACCTCGCTTTTGCGCTCATTCCCCTGCAACAAAACGCATGATAGCCAAGTACCATGTGTTTTTATGCAGTGTGATTTTTTTAAAAAGGTTATTTTGTGCATCCTTCATGCGTAGGGACTGCCCTATAAGTGCTATGCAAAACCATGCCCACTCCATCACATCTGCAAAGGCGGGAATTGGAGCCGTTTCCTCCATGCACCACTATTATCCCCGTCCCCTCCACCTGGGGAGGGCACAGTTTGCCATCTTCGCCCTGGGTGCTAGATGACCTTGTCCCGGTTTTGAGTGAGACCACTACAGAGAGCAGGGGATCATGGGATATGTGGTCCAGAGAGCCAGGAACAAGACTGCTGTAGACTACAAGTTCCAGCTGGCTGGGAGAGAGAAGAATGCTGGGAGATGGCATAAATAGCCTGGTCTTATTGGGACCATGGCCTTCAGCTGAGAGCAGGAACCTGGCCACTCCGGGGGATGCGAGCGTGTGCTGCGGCCTAGGCAGAGTGGAGAGTTTCTAGTGAGTGAATGAGCAAATCCATCATTGCCAGCTCCCTGTCGGCCAAGTGACTGTCAGGGGTCACTCTCACCATCCCCAGTATAGACCCAGCTGAATCCCAGTGTCACCATGTGCACGGCCAGGCACCCTTCACTGGTTGCAGTTTCTTCAAGAGCCTGTTCAGGGACATCCTATTTCTTTGAGCCTTGGTATCTTCAGGATTGGTAAATGGACAGAAGACTGCCCTGTGTGCACCCTACAAAAACACTGCATGCAGACACCTTTATCCCATTTCTTTACATTTGAGCTTCTAAAAGGAAACACTTTGCATGTGCTATTCTCTATTGCTGGGCGCCATTGAACAGCAATCCTTCTGGGCCCTTGTTGAGCTAGCTGAAGACTCTGAACATCTACACTACAAGGGCCTAACCATACTTCATCTTTTTCTCCTTCCCTCCACTTGAAGGACTTTGTGCATAACATCTGCACATATTAAAGGGAACTCTACTCAGATATTGATTATTGCATTTCTTACAAATTGTTGTGTTATAATGGTGCCACAAACTTTCAGAGCCCATGACATCAGGACTTTAAGGGCGCAATCCCACACAAGAGAACGATCATGCTCTTCCCTTTTATACCTAGGTCATGGGTTCTTTCAGGACCTACTGGTTACTACTGTTTGGCTTATTGTTTTTTTCTTTGCATTGCATACCCTTTGCATATTTACCAAGAGTAAGAGTTTAACACTAAAGGATATCTGCCCAAGGTATTCTTGTCCTTTTCTGCTTCAAGAATCTTAAGTAAAACGTGTTTGCTTTGCTACAATCTGGTGTCTGTGTAATTGCATTATCGCTTTGAAATATGTCCGATAGCGTTGCACCGATACCGATATTGGCATCAGTATCGATACTGGGCATTTTCAGAGTATCGCTACTTGTGAAAAAAGCCCCAGTACTCGAAACCGATATCTTTGGTATCTGTTCTTTCAGTTGTCAGCAAGAATTCCCCGCTAACAACTGAAATGTAAAGAAAAATGCAGGCAATTATTATTTGTTAAGGAATGGGGCCGTTGCTTCCTTAACAACCAATGATGTGTCCCTGCTATTTCCCCTCTCCGCCTCTTCCTACCCTCCAGCCAGCTGTCATCAGGCTCAGGCAGCAGTGGCACTGTGACAGGACAGGCAAGGAGGGAGAGAGAGGGGTGAGCTGTGACAGGGTGGGGGGTGCCCGGGCCGCTAGCGGAACGTACTGCTACCTGGGGGACACCGAGACCCAGCGCAGCACCGGATTGCCAGAGTGGAGCATCCGGGAGAAAGGAAACACTCTCTCTCGCCTCCTGTACAGCAGGGGAGAGAAAGAGAGAGGCAATGCTGAAAAGGCAATGGGACATGCTGGAGTTAACTTCCTAAGTTAACCAGCAGCTGATTGGTTGCTAGGTGGTTCTAGCAACTAACCATTAGCTTGTTAACTCCAGCAGTTCCTGACCTCTGTTCAGCATTGATGTGAGTTTCTCCCACTCTGCATGAGCAAGGTAGGAACTAAGAAAGGGCAGAGCTATGGGGGTGCCTGTGTAATATGGTGGGGGTCCAGGGCTGGGAGGGTCTTTGTAACATGCTGGGGGTGGTGGGGGGTCTTTGTAACATGCTCGGGTGTGGGGGGTCTGTCTAACATGCTGGGGGGTGGGGGGGTCTGTGTAACATGCTGGCGGTGGGGGATCTTTGTAACATGCAGGAGTCCAGAGCTGTGGGGCGGCTGTGTAATGTAATGAGGCCCAGAGGTGCAGGGGGTTGTGTAATGTAAAGGTGCCCAGAGGTGCAAGGGGGATGTGTAATGTAAAGGGGTCCAGAAGTGCAGGGGACTGTGTAATGTAAAGGGACCCAGAGGTACAGGGGGTTGTGTAATGTAAAAGGGATGCAGAGTAGGGATGCGCCCATGGTTGGAATCAAACCTAAGTTTGACTTGAACATCAGGCGTTTTTTGAATTTAGAACATTATGGGGCATTTGCATCGACTTTGCCGCCACAGAGCACCCCATAATGCATTGCGCGCAGACGGCACGCACTGCTCCTCCCCGTTGTGAGGGCTCCTTCCGCCTGCACGCTGTTTGCTTTGACAGTTTATCTATATGGCAGGACGGGGCCACCCGGTGACGTAAGCAAGTGACCCCGCCCCTCCTGACATCATGTGACGTCAGAGGGGGCGGGCCACACGCTTACATCACCGAGTGGCCCAGCCCTTCCATAGAAATAAACTGTCAAAGCAAAGAGCGTGCAGACGACAGGAGCCCTCCCATGGAGGAGGAGCTGTTGCAGCTTTTTTTTTTCTGGTCCATCGCACGCTGTGATGATGGATTACAACAGGGAACACTTTTTTTTTTCTTTTTAATAAAGGACTTGTCCCTAATTGTCTCCTGTGTTTTTTTCTTTTTTGATGTACCTGATACTAATTCACATGGGGGGCGGGCCAGATTCCGATAAGACCCCCACAACCACAGCCCAAGGTTGTGGGGAAGAGGCTCTTGTCCCCAACATGGGGACAAGGTGCTTTGGGATGGGGGGGCGCAGAGCCCCCTTGCCGCAAAGCACCCATACTCCCTATGTTGAGGGCATCCCCTCAACCCTTCCTGGCCGGCCAGGTTGCGTGCTCGGATAAGGGCCTGGTATGGACTGGGGGGGACCCTATGCAAATTTTTTCAGTGATTTTTATTTATATTGCTGGGAGCCAGCAATATACATTACAGCCACAAGTGGTTTTAAATTACAATTTTTCCTTTACAAATGTCATTTTGCTCTGGCACGGTTCTAAACATCATAGAGGTGCGCGCTTTACAGGCAGACTAAGGGACCCCCCCAGGCACATTATTTAAAGAAATATTTCATTTTTATTGTTTCACTTTAAGCATTATTAAAATCACTGCTCCTGAAAAAACTATTGATTTAAAATCTTTTTTTGCATTGATACATGTCCCCTGGGGCAGGACCTGGGTCCCCATACACTTTTTATGGCAATGACCTGCATATAAGTCTTTAAAATGAGCACTTTTGATTTTTCATGTTCTGGTCTCATAGACTTTAGAGGTGTTTGAATGTTCGCCCTAATTTTTTGCCTGTTCACATGTTCTGTTGCGAACCGAACCGTGGGGTGTTCAGCCCATCCCTAATGCAGAGGAGCAGGGGGCTGTGTAATATAAAGGAATCTGGAGGTGCAGGGGATTATGTAATGTAAATGGATCCAGAGGTGCAGGGGGTTGTGTAATGTATTGGTGCAACCCTAATGTCCGAACTCATGGTAGCAGAGGTTTCAGGAGGCTTGCAAGGTCAGGGCAACCTTTGGGGTCAGTCAACTTCCAGCAGCCCTCATGGGGTGTCTCTCTCTCTCTCTCTCTCTCTCTCTCTCGTTTGAAGCAATTATTTGAAAGTCCCACCTATGTTCTACTTTCACTAGGACCTGCTCTGTTTCATATGATATTGTAGCCCATGTATACCATTGGCTGTTTAGACCCCATTATAAATAATATTTCTACGTAATTTTTAGATGTGATTACAGCATGTTTGTGGTTTTTATAATTGATGTGATACTGTATTGGTTTTAACCAGTACTGTCTATATTTTGCTAAATAATTGTGCCTATTAAGCACTATAGTTATTATAGTATTATAAATACTCTGCACAAGGTCTCTTTAGACACGCCGTAGCTCTGTGCAATATCTGCTTAGGTGGATACTGGCATTTTTTTTAGCAAACATGTTAGGGTGAGAGGGGGGCAGGAAGGCTTCTTTAGTCTGTTTCTGCTTTGCACGTAAACCCAGTCACTAATCAACTGCTATCATTTCTTGTTAACAGAGAAACCTTATAAAGCTCCAATAGGATTGATCGTGGGTTTAATAGTTGGGCTCTGCGTGTTAGCCATTGGCGTGTCTTGGTTGGTGGTCCGATACAAGGGAAGAAGGTAAGATCATGCAGGAAAACATGATACACAAGTGCAAGATCAGGTTTTATATTTTATTTCTACTCTTCTGTTTGTTAACAGAGTGCCTGGATTGAAGTTGAACCCCAGACAGACAGCAAAATACAGAGATAGGATCCATATATTCAAACTGTTTAACCGATTAGCAACATTGTAGTTCTTCACAATCTGATATCCAGTGCTAAAACCATAAATCCATACAATGGGGTGGGTGAAGATATTATGGGTGCGATTATCGTTAAAAAAAACCCAAGCAGCTGTGGTAACACTGGGAGTAGTGATTAGTGTTGAGCGAACCCAGACTGTAACGTTCGGGTCCGTACCGAACTTTCATGTGTCCGGGACCCGGACCCGAACACGGACATTTCAAAAAACGTTCAGGTTCGGGTTCTGGTAGTTGATCACGTATGTTGAATAGCTGAAGGGCATGGCTGTGATTGGCCAGTGCATCATGTGACCCAGCCTCTTTATAAGCTGGAGTCACAGTGCTGCATGTCACATGCTCTTGGGTTAGTGTAGGGAGAGGATGCTGCCGGCGTTTTTGTGAGGGACAGATTGCAGACATTTTAACATCTGATCCTGCATCCTGAGATTACTACTACTGTTGCTGAGGGACAGATTTCACATACTGCTGCTTTGAGTGACAGATTGAAGATCAAACTCTGCATAACACAACAATCGTTACGATCGTACACAACGATCAGATTGTGGGATCGCACACAACGATCAGATTGTGGGATCGTACACAACAATCAGATTGTAGGAGTAATTTGAGATTTCACATACTGCTGTTTTGAGCGATCTGACTGCACTAGGTAGAGGCTTCTGCTTAGAGGGACAGATTATTGTTCAAAAATCATCTCCTAGTTCTAAAGGGAGAGGTTTTAGCTGCAGCTGTAAATGACACATTATTGTTCAAAATCATCTCCTAGTTTATTTGATTTTAATTTATTTTCCCTATCCCCATTTTTTTGTAGGGCACTTGCCCTACTCTTACCCCCATTTTACTTCCTTTTGCAGCCCTCTAGCACTTGCCAGGACTTTGTTACAGCCTTTTTTGTGCCTAAAAGTTCGGGTCCCCATTGACTTCAATGGGGTTCGGGGTCCGGGATAACGTTCGGGCAACATTCGGTGCCGAACCCGGACTTTTTCCCAAAGTTCGTTCGGACCCGCAGAACCCAAACGTCCAGGTGTTCGCTCAACTCTAGTAGTGATAAACAAATAAAATACCCATATAAACAACAATTCCACAGTGCTCTGGAGCTGATTGTCAGTGAATAATAACCATGGAAGTTAAAGTCTTACAGCAATATTTTGTTCCGCATTATGATTAGAGAAACTGCCATTGAAGTATCGAAGGTTTCACATTTATTGGAGCATAAAAATTGTTTTAAAGAAATGCATTGTGGAAATGCATTCAAATTGACCAGACTCACTGACGGTGACTGGAGATCAGCCACTCCTCAACGTGCCACCCATATAGATGGCAGGCAACTTTTGGGGGTCCGGAGCAATGTGGAAGAGCTGAAGAGAGGGACGACAATGGCTGCGGGGTCCACAAATGCCGGGCCAACACCAAAGATGACACAAGCAGGCGGCTGGGTAAAACGCAAGCCCTGCAGTTGCAGTGACAAAGCGTTTTGCACGCATACGCTTTATCGAGTCACGGGAAAGAGGGCAACCAACCATTAAAGGAGTTGTAAAGGCAGAAGGTTTTCTATCTTAAGGCATTCTGTGTGTGGCAGCCCCCGCCCCCCAGCACCCCATAATCACTTACCTGAACCCCTTCTCTCTGCAGAAATGTCCACAAGTGCCTTAGCTTTCCCAGACACTCCTACTGATTGGATGAGACACAGCAGCGGTGCCATTGGCTCCCACAGTTGTGTCAGCCAATCAGGGGAGAGAGGGGCTGAGGCTCCGTGTCTGAATGGATACACGGTGCTCTGACTCGGCTCGGGGGCCCCCATGGAAAGCTGCTGGCTGAGGGGGCACTCGGTAGAGGGAGGGGCCAGGAGCAGCAAAGAGGGACCCGAGAAGAGGAGGATTCGTGCTGCTCTGTGCAAATCCAACTGCATAGAGTAGATAGGTATAACATGTTTGTTATTTAAAAAAAAAGCAAGCCTTTACGATCACTTTGAATACTATAGGCAGGGATTGACTAAGGGAAGAACTAATGAGGAGTTGGATTTCCTGTCCTCGCTACTGCAAACAATAACCAAGAATAATTATAATTCATCAATTATTGGTAATTAAATAATCAATAAAAATAATCAAAAAATGAAAAACTCATAAGCAAATCCATACTGCAAATTAACCACTTCAATAGAGGACATTTATACCCCCTTCCTGCCCAGACCAATTTTCTGCTTTCAGTGCTCTCACACTTTGAATGACAATTACTCTCTCATGCTACACTGTTCCCAAACAAAATTTTTATCATTTTTTTCACACAAATAGAGCTTTCTTTTGGTGGTATTTAATAACCTCTGGGTTTTTTATTTTTTGCAACATAAGTGAAAAAATTTTGAAAATTTTGAAAAAAAAACATTTTTTTTAGTTTCTGTAATAAAATAAGTAATTTTAAGAAAAAAAGAAAGACATTCCAAGGTATTTAGTATGAGGCATGGTGAGTTTTTTGAAGTTGTACTTTTTTCCCACAATTCTAGGGAAAATTAAGAAATTATTATATATATATTTTTTTTTTGCACAAAATTGTCATAACAACAAGTTATTTCTCACACACAGCATATGCATACTTCCAATTACACCTTAAATTACATTCTGCTACTCGCCCCGAGTATGGCGATACCACATGTGTGAGACTTTTTCACAGCCTGGCCACATAGAGAGGTCCAACATGCAGGGAGCACCGTCATGCATTCTAGGAGCAGAATTTTCACATCTAATTTCCTAATGACCTATTACACTTTTGAAGGCCCTGGAGCACCAGGACAATAGAATTACCCACAAAATGACCCCATTTTGGAAAGCAAACATCCCAACATATAATCTATGAGGCATTATGAGTCTTTTGAATGGTTCATTTTTTTTCAAAGTATTCGAAAAACATGGAAAGAAAAACACAAAGTGGTAAATTTATAAGATATTTCACATAGCATGTACATAGCAAAAATTAACCCCCAAAATATATTCAGCTACTTGTCCCGAGTATTGCCATACCACATGTGTGAGCCTTTTTCACACCCTGGCCACATGCAGAGGCCGAACATGCAGGGAGCACCGTCAGGCGTTCTAAGAGCATAAATTACACATAAAATTTAATTCATACCTATCACACTCATACCTATCACACTTTTGAAGGCCCTGGAGAACAGGACAGTGGAATTACCCACAAAATGACCCCATTTTGGAAAGCAAACACCAGAGGTATATTCTATGAGGCATGGGCTGCGGATAGGTACTCGGGTACTCTGATGGGCTGCAGACAGGTACTCAGGTATTCTGATGGGCTGCAGATAGGTACTCAGGTACTTTTATGGGCTGGAGATAGGTACTCAGGTAATCTGATGGACTGGTAAAAGGTACTAGGGTTCTCTGATGGGCTGCAGATAGGTACTCGGTTACTCAGATGGGTTGGTGACAGGTACTCGGGTAATCTGAAGGGCAGGTGACAGGTACTCGTGTACTCTGATGGGCTGGTGACAGGTACTTGGGTACTCTGATGGACTGGTGATAGGTACTCGAGTACTCAGATGGGCAGGTGACAGGTACTCGGGTACTCAGATGGGCTGGTGACAGGTATTCGGGTACTCAGATGGGCAGGTGACAGGTACTCGGGTACGCTGATGGGCTGGTGACGGGTATTTGGGTACTCAGATGGGCAGGTGACAGGTACTCGGGTACGCTGATGATCTGGTGACAGGTACTCGGGTGCGCTGATGGTTTGGTGACAGGTACTCGGGTACTCTAATGGGCAGGTGACAGGTACTCAGGTAGTTTGCTGGGCTGGTGACAGGTACTCAGGTTCTCTGATGGGCAGGTGACAGGTACTCGGGTACTCTGATGGGCTTGTGACAGGTACTTGGGTACTCAGATTGGCTAGTGACAGGTACTCTGGTACGCTGATGGTCTGCTGACAGGTACTCGGGTACTCTGATGGGCAGGTGACAAGTACTCGGGTACTCTGATGGGCAGGTGACAGGTACTCGGGTATTCTGATGGGCTGGTGACAGGTACTGGGGTACTCTGATGGTCTGGTGACAGGAACTCGGGTACTCTAATGGGTTGGTGACAGGTACTCGAGTACTCTGATGGGATGGTGACAGGTATTCGGGTACTCCGATGGGATGGTGACAGGTACTCGGGTACTCAGATGGGGTGGTGACAGATACTGTAAAGTTGATCCAGGGTGAATCCGATTGCCTCTCGGGGAATCAGGAAGGAATTTTTTCCCCCGTTATAGCAAATTGGATCCATGCTTTGCTGGGGTTTTTTGCCTTCCTCTGGATCAACTGTGGGTGAAGGATTGTATATGGGATTATTTGGTTGTATGTGTATGTATATATATATATATGTATATACATTTTTTTTTTTTTGGTTGAACTGGATGGACTTGTGTCTTTTTTCAACCTGACTAACTATGTAACTATGTAACTATGTAACTCGGGTACTCAGATGGGTTGGTGACAGGTACTCGGGTACTCAGATGGGTTGGTGACAGGTACTCGGGTACTTTGATTGGCAGGTGACAGGTACTCGGGTACTTTGATGGACAGGTGACAGGTACTCGGGTACTTTGATGGACAGGTGACAGGTACTCTGATGGGCTGTGACAGGTACTCTGATTGGGTGGTGACAGGTCCTCTTTATTAGGGGGCTTGATCAGTGTGCTTGGTGTACACAGTAGGCGCTAACAAGCTGTTACCGCAATCTCCCTCTCACACACGATCGGTGTGTGACAGGGAGAACCCGATAACAGCTCGTTACTGCGGTCTGTTTACATCACATGACCGGCTGTGATTGACACAGCCGTTCACGTGGTAAAGAGCCAATTCTATTGGCTCTTTACACTGATCGCAGCTGGGCTTTGTCCGAGGGACAAGCCCCAGCCCCGATCGCCGAGCTGCGCGCCCCCGGGGGCACCCATGAGCGATGTGCACGTGGAGGTTGGTAGTTACCGGCTGTGATTGGACACATGGCAAAGAGCCAATTTTATTGGCTCATTGCCCCAATCGAGGGGGGGCTGTGTCCCGAGGGACACGATCAATCTGCGATCGCTGCGCTGCGGCCCCCTGGGGCCCGCAGCAGCGGCGAAGAGGGAGAGATGTCATATGATGATCAACAAAGGGTTCATGCCGACGTCATTTTACAATGACTTGGTAAGGAACAGGTTAAAAAAATATTACATTTTAGATAGCCTTTATATTTGAAAATACACCAAATGCAGAACCAAAGAACAACCGATTTGTGGATTATGTCAAATTTTGCTTAACTGATACATTAACAAATACATCAATATATATATATTGTGACGTTATGCGCAGCGCCTTAATGGACAGGCGATACTTGTTGTCTCGCATGCGATCACTTTGAGGTGACTAAGTGAGAGTCTGACCCCGGGTTTGCCAGCCACCGTGGCAGAGCTGGTTCTGTGACTTTCTGGTCCACTCAAACCCCTCTCCACCTGCATTTAACCACTTCAATACCGGGCACTTTCACCCCCTTCCTTTCCAGACCAAGTTTCAGCTTTCTGTGCTCTCGCACTTTCAGTGAGAATTGCACGGTCATGCTACACTGTACCCAAATAAAATTCTTATCATTTTGTTCACACAAATAGAGCTTTCTTTTGGCGGTATTTAATCACCACTGCGTTTTGGTTTTTTTTGCGATATAAGCGTAAAGATAGCGCACATTTTGAAAAAAAAAACAATATTTTCTACTTTCTGTTTTAAAAGAAATTCAATTAAATCAAATTTGGTCATAAATGTATGCTAAAATGTATTCTGCTCCATGTCTTTGTTAAAAAAAAATCAGAATAAGTGTATAATAATTGGTTTGTGTGATCACAGACAGATGTGCGCAGATAATCATGTACAGATGTGTGCAGATGATCACACGGACATGTGTATGCAGATGATCAGTGGCCGAGTGGGAAGTGGTTAATGACCAGGAAGAGAGCAGAGGAGAGCTCTATCCTGGATCTCAGAGGGAGAAAGCTGAGTGAGCGCCATGTGCTAATTTGGGCTCAAAGATCTAGGTTTGCACTGTGCTTATGTTTTGTGGGTGTAGGGGACAGCCCCACTCTGTATAGAGAGAAACCCGATTGTTTAGTTTAGCGCCGGACGCCAAGGTTTTGTTTTCTGTTTTGTTATGTGTTTTTGATCCTGCAAACCTGTGACAATAAACCTGGCAAGCCGCCAGATCTTAACCACTTGCTGACCACCGACCGCAGTACGATGGCGGCAAGGTGGCTTGTTATCGCAAACCGCCGTCGTATGCGCTAACTAGTGCTATGAGCGTGTGCGCGCCGCCGGAGGCGGGCTAGCGCGCTCACTGTGTCCGGGGGGGCAGGGAGTGGGTAGGGCGGACTCAATCACCGCCGGCTACCCGCGATGGCCCCCCCCCCCCGCAGTGAGAGAACGGAGGTCCGTGTAAGTAAACACGGATCTCCGTTCTCATAGAGGGGGAAGGGCGGTGATCACAGGCTTCCTCTATATGGAAGCCGTGATCATCCCCTTTCCCCAGCCAGGGCAGCCCCCAAACAGTTAGAACACGCCCAGGGAACACAGTTAACCCTTAGAGAGCCCCCTGCAGGTTAACCCCTTCACTGCCAATGGCATTTACACAGTAATCAGTGCATTTTTAAAGCACTGATCGCTGTATAAATGCCAATGGTCCCAAAAAAGTGTCAAAATGGTCCGACATGTCCGCCGAAATATCGCAGTACTGCTAAAAATCGCAGATCGCCGCCATTACTAGTAAAAAATAAAAAAAATAAAAACCCCAGAAATTAATTCTCATCATCCGTAAACGCGGAAACTTTTGCGCAAACCAATCAATAAACGCCGATTGTGATTTTTTTAACCAAAAATATGAGGAAGAATATAATATATATATTTTTTTGGATTTGTATTTTAGCAAAAAGTAAGAAATGTGGGTTTTTTTGCAAAATTGTCGCTCTTCTTTTGTTTATAGCGGTGATCAGAAATGACGCAGAGGTGATCAAATACCACCAAAAGAAAGCTCTATTTGTGGGAAAAAAAGGACGCAAATTTTGTTTGGGTACAACGTTGCACGACCGAGCAATTATCAGTTAAAGCGACGCAGTGCCAAATCGTAAAAAGTGCTATGGTCCTAAAGTGTGAAATCCTTCCGGGGCTGAAGTGGTTAAAGAAACTGACCTCCATGCTAAATATTTTCCTCTGGAAAGTGATCCCCACAAGCTAATCACCCACAATATATACTGTATATACATATAAAACATAAATGTGAGAACATGTATATGCATATATATAAATATATACATACAGTATCTCACAAAAGTGAGTACACCCCTCACATTTTTGTAAATATTTTATTATATTTTTTCATGTGACAACACTGAAGAAATTACACTTTGCTACAATGTAAAGTAGTGAGTGTACAGCTTGTATAACAGTGTAAATTTGCTGTCCCCTCAAAATAACTCAACACACAGCCATTAATGTCTAAACCACTGGCAACAAAAGTGAGTACACCCCTAAGTGAAAATGTCCAAATTGGGCCCAATTAGCCATTTTCCCTCCCCGGTGTCATGTGACTCAATGTTGCATTGCCGCAGGTGTGTTAAATTTGGTGTTATCGCTCTCACTCTCTCATACTGGTCACTGGAAGTTCAACCTGGCACCTCATGGCAAAGAATTCTCTGAGAATCTGAAAAAAAAGAATTGTTGCTCTACATAAAGATGGCCTAGGCTATAAGAAGATTGCTAAGACCCTGAAACGGAGCTGCAGCTCAGTGGCCAAGACCATACAGTGGTTTAACAGGACAGGTTCCACTCAGAACAGGCCTCACCATGGCGACCAAAGAAGTTAAGTGCGCATGCTCAGCGTCATATCCAGAGGTTGTCTTTGGGAAATAGATGTATGAGTGCTGCCAGCATTGCTGCAGAGGTTGAAGGGGTGGGGGGTCAGCCTGTCAGTGCTCAGGCCATACACCGCACACTGCATCATATTGGTCTGCATGGCTGTCATCCCAGAAGGAAGCCTCTTCTAAAGATGATGCACAAGAAAGCCCGCAAACAGTTTGCTGAAGACAAGCAGACTAAGGACATGGATGCCAAATCAAACCATTAACCAACCAATTATAGTTGTCAGCAGCGCAATATATAAAAAATTCACACAAATTATATATGAGTGAAAAACATAAATATATATAAAGTGCTAGTGCTTGTTTAAAAGTTCAATGTAGTGAAAGACTCCATGCATTGTGAAGTAACTTCAATCCAAGAACTCCTTCCCCCGTGTCACCACGTGAAATCTACACATACTGAGGCTCACCAGAACTTCAAAGGGTTAACCGCATCTCCCAAATAGGGCTAATACTTGGGAGATGCGGTTAACCCTTTGAAGTTCTGGTGAGCTTCAGTATGTGTAGATTTCACGTGGTGACACGGGTGAAGGAGTTCTTGGATTGAAGTTACTTCACAATGCATGGAGTCTTTCACTACATTGAACTTTTAACCACTTAAACCCCCCTCCTGCCCGGACCAATTTTCAGTTTTCAGCGCTGTCGCTCTTTGAATGACAATTGCGCGGTCGTGCGACGTTGTACCCAAACAAAATTGGCGTCCTTTTTTTCCCACAAATAGAGCTTTCTTTTGGGGGTATTTGATCGCCTCTGCGTCATTTCTGATCGCCGCTATAAACAAAAAAAGAGCGACAATTTTGAAAAAAAAACAATATTTTTTACTTTTTGCTATAATAAATATCCAAAAATAAAAAAATAAAAAAACAAATTTATTCATCAGTTTTGGCCGATATTTATTCTGCTACATATTTTTGGTTAAAAAAATCCCAATCGGCGTTTATTGATTGGGTTGCGCAAAAGTTATAGCGCCTACAAACTATGGACATTGATCTATGGCGTTTTTATTATTATTTTTTTTTTTTACTGGTAATGGCGGCGTTCTGCGATTTTTATCGGTACTGCGATATTGGGGCGGACATGTTGGACATTTTTGACACTTTTTTGGGACCAATGACATTTATACAGCGATCAGAAATGTAAATATCCACTGATTACTGTATAAATGTAATTGGCAGTGAAGGGGTTAACCTGCAGGGGGCAGTGAAGGGGTTAAAAATGTTCCATGGGTGTGTTCTAACTGTGGGGGGAGGGGGGCGGGGTTGACAGGGACATGACAGATCTAACTGATCCCAGTGACAGGGATCAGTAGATCTGGCATGCCCCCCTCACAGAACGGGGAACCGCCGTGTTTACTTCGGCGGTTCCCCGTTCTTCCTCTCTGAGGAGATCGCGGGTCTCCGGCGGACATCGGGTCCGCCCGACCCGCGGGCATGCTCCCGCCGCCCGCGGGAGCGTGCCCAGCACGAGCCAAATGGAAGGACGTCTATTGGCGTCCTCCCGGCATTTTAGAGCCGCGCTGTAGCCGTCATTCGGCTATAGCGCGGCTGGCAGGTGGTTAAATAAGCACTAATACTTTATATATATTTATGTTTTTCACTCATATATAATTTGTGTAAATGTTTTATATATTGCGCTGCTGACAACTATAATTGGTTTGTTAATGGTTTTATTTGGTGTATATTCTTTACAGCGGTTGCATATGTGTTGTCACTGATTGATGTATAATTGCATCAATCAAAAGATAGATTTTTTAGCGCAGTTATTTCACTATAATTAAGGACATGGATTACTGGAACCATGTCCTGTGCTCTAATGAGACCAAGATAAACTTACAGTATTTCACAAAAGTAAGTACACCCCTCACATTTTTGTAAATATTTTATTCTATCTTTTCATGTGACAACACTGAAGAAATGACACTTTGCTACAATGTAAAGTAGTGAGTGTACAGCTTGTATAACAGTGTAAATTTGCAGTCCCCTCAAAATAACTCAACACACAGCCATTAATGTCTAAACCGCTGGCAACAAAAGTGAGTTCACCCCTAAGTGAAAATGTGCAAATTGGGTACAAAGTGTCAATATTTTGTGTGGCCACCATTATTTTCCAGTACTGCCTTAACCCTCTTGGGCATGGAGTTCACCAGAGCTTCACAGGTTGCCACTGGAGTCCTCTTCCACTCCTCCATGATGACTTCTCGGAGCTGGTGGATGTTAGAGACCTTGCGCTCCTCCACCTTGAGGATGCCCCACAGATGCTCAATAGGTTTAGGTCTGGAGAAAAGCTTGGCCAGTTCATCACCTTTACCCTTAGCTTCTTTAGCAAGTCAGTGGTCATCTTGGAGGTGTGTTGGGGGTTGTTATCATGTTGGAATATTGCCTTGCGGCCCAGTCTCTGAAGGGAGGGGATCATGCTCTGCTTTTATGTCACAGTACTTGTTGGCATTCATGGTTCCCTCAATGAACTGTAGCTCCCCAGTGCACTCATGCAGTCCCTGACCATGACATTCCCACCACCATGCTTGTCTATAGGCAAGACACACTTGTCTTTGTCTCTTTGTAAAACGTTTGTTAACCCAAAAAAAAAATTCTGCTCCTGTCTCTTTAATGTGCAATTAACAGCATGGTGATTTTGCTTTTTAAATTATCCCTCTGTATCCCCTAGAACAGTGGTTCTCAACTCTCAACAAGTATTACCTTGGGGAGATGCAGACTAGAATACTGCAATCACTGAGCAGCAAATTATATCACCTGTGATGCATTTCAGTTATCCTGCAAACCTGACCTGTTAGTGGGTCCAGAGGACCGGAGTTGAGAACCACTGCTTTAGACAGTCTGTGTGATAATGCCAGATCCTGACTCCCCCCTGACTGCTGACTCTCCTTATCATATAGTTAATCCTGAGAGCCTGTGGTCTGTGTAGTCCGTGTCACTCCCAGCTCTCCTATGCCTGCTTTTAGCTCCCCTTCCTCCTCCTCTCTCTTCCTCTCAACACGTAGCTTCTCCTTTCTGCTCTGCTCTCATAATTACCTCTAAAAGCTCCTATGCCCTCTGTATTAGACCAAGAAATTCCACTGTGTCTGTGTTATATCTATATAGATAACACACCAGCTTCCTACACACGGCCCTGTCTCCAGCTGAGGTCGGCAGCAGTGCTCGCCCACACCCTCAGGAACTCTGGCTGAGGAGAGGAGAAGAGAAAAGGGACAGCTGATTGTAGGAAGAAGCTGTGTTATCTATACAGATAAGTATGTACAGGGTGGGCCATTTATATGGATACACCTTAATAAAATTGGAATGGTTGGTGATATTAACTTCCTGTTTGTGGCACATTAGTATATGTGAGGGGGGAAACTTTTCAAGATGGGTGGTGACCATGGTGGCCATTTTGAAGTCTGCCATTTTGAATCCAACTTTTGTTTTTTCAATAGGAAGAGGGTCATGTGACACATCAAACTTATTGGGAATTTCACAAGAAAAACAATGGTGTGCTTGGTTTTAACCTAACTTTATTCTTTCATGAGTTATTTACAAGTTTCTGACCACTTATAAAATGTGTTCAATGTGCTGCCCATTGTTTTGGATTGTCAATGCAACCCTCTTCTCCCACTCTTCACACACTGATAGCAACACCGCAGGAGAAATGCTAGCACAGGCTTCCAGTATCTGTAGTTTCAGCCGCCATGGTCACCAGCCATCTTGAAAAGTTTCCCCCCTCACATATACTAATGTGCCACAAACAGGAAGTTAATATCACCAACCATTCCCATTTTATTAAGGTGTATCCATATAAATGGCCTGCCCTGTATATATATATGTTGTAACACAGGCACAGGGTAACTTATTGTTAGAATACAGAGGGAATGGGAGCATTTTACATAAGTGGCTTAACAACCACTTTAAGGCAATGCTGGAAAATAATGGTGGCCACTCAAAATATTGACACTTTGTGCCCAATTTTGACATTTTCACTTAGGGGTGTACTCACTTTTGTTGCCAGCGGTTTAGACATTAATGGCTGTGTGTTGAGTTATTTTGAGGGGACAGCAAATTTACACTGTTATACAAGCTGTACACTCACTACTTTACATTGTAGCAAAGTGTCATTTCTTCAGTGTTGTCACATGAAAAAATATAATAAAATATTTACAAAAATGTGAGGATGTACTCACTTTTGTGAGATACTGCGTATATGTATATATATATATATATATATATATATATATATATACACTATATTACCAAAAGTATTGGAATGCCTGCCTTTATACCCACAGGAACTTTGGTGGCATCCCATTCTTAGTCCGTAGGGTTCAATATTGAGTTGGCCCACCTTTTGCAGCCATAACAGCTTTAACTCTTCTGGGAAAGCTATCCACAAGGTTTAGGCGTGTCTATGGGAATGTTTGACCATTCGTCCAGAAGCGCATTTGTGAGGTCAGGCACTGATGTTGGAGAGAAGGCCTGGCTCACAGTCTCCACTCAAATTCATCCCAAAGGTGTTCTATCGGTTTGAGGTCAGCACTCTATGCAGGCCAGTCAAGTTCCTCTACCCCAAACTCACTGTCTTTATGGACCTTGCTTTGTGCACGACTGTGCAGTCATGTTGGAACAGGAAGGGCCAACCATAAATTGTTCCCACAAATTTGGAAGCATGAAATTGTCCAAAATGTCCTGGCATGCTGACACCCTGAAAAATAACCCCACACTATAATCCCCCCTCCATCAAATGATTTGGAGTTTGCAAAGCAAGGTTCGTAAAGACATGCATGAGCGAGTTTGGGGTGGAGGAACTTGACTTGACTTGACTTAATGCTACAAATATTCCAAACTAACCATCACGACTGATGCAGTATATATACCATCCATGAATACCACAGACACAGTGTATTTATCAGCAAAAACATCACCAACTTGCCCTTCAGTGTCTGCATGCATCTTCTACCACTCACC